>QTSX02003629.1:309927-345726 GCA_014839935.2 Entomophthora muscae
CAACCAACCTGTCCTCTCAGCCCTTGCCTGCAAAGAACTCCTGCAACTACAATCTTCATAAGGTTGAAACTCTGGACGTCTTCCAGGTCCATAGTGATGACCCCGTGTTGCAAGCCGCCCACTCCTCAAATAAAGTAACACTCTTGTACTATCCCTTCTGTTTCTGTGGGAACACCCACAAGCTACTGGTAGATACTGGGGCCAATCACACCATGGTAGATCAAGCGTTCACTGACTCTGAGCAATTAGATCAAGTACCCAGCAGATTCAAAGCATTACATGTAGCTGATTCCTGCAGAATTGCCATCACCCACAAGACAGTGCCATTCTCTGTAAGGATGGGAAACATCCAGGTTAAGCTCTCTGGGCTGATCATGGCAGACCTCAGCCATGACATAATCACTGGCCTCAATTGGCTCCGGCATAACTGCCCCTACATTGACTGGGATACCTCTGTCATCACCCTCAATAGAAACAGGGTGGGGTTCCAGATCTACCCCATGGAAATGAACAAACTACTACATGACACTGTGTTTGTCAGAATGACAGAAACAGGCTCATATGATTTCAAGGGGGGGAGACTAGACTTTAATCAATCTTCAGTCAAAGTTATCCATGCAGAACTATCTGCAGCCCCTCCCTTGTCAACATCACCACCACCAGCGCTAGCTGCACTCCTCAAGGAGTACAAGGACGTATTCAGTGAAACACTCAAACAACTACCTCCACCCCAGGAGATCCAGCACGCTGTACAACTTAAAGGATTGTTACCTAAAGCACAACCATTATACTGTCTCACACCAAAGGAAGATGAAACCCTCTGCCAGCACCTTGTGGACGCGCTAGATAAGGGCTTCATTTGCCCCTTGCTCTCTCCATACGGGGCGGCAGTCTTCTTTGTAGCCAAGAAGGACAGGTCCCTTTGCCTGGTCACAGACTACTGCACCCTAAATGAGGTGACAGTTAAAAATAAGTACCCCCTGCTGCTGATTGACGACCTGTTTGATACAGTTGCAGGCGCAAAGGTCTTTAACAAGATCAATCTCACTGCGGGGTACAACCAGGTCCGCATTGCACCAGGGGATGAGGCAAAAACTGCATTCTGCACTTGCTACAGGTTGTTTGAGTGTTGTGTCATGAACTTCAGAATGACCAATGCTTCCTCCACATTTGCCATGTTGATGAACAAAGCCTTTGAGGAATTGAATGGAAAGTGTGTGGTGGTGTACCTTGACAACATTATTGTCTTCAGTCAAGAGCAAACCACGCACCTCCAACACCTCTGTGCTGTCCTCAACGCCCTTTGGGAAAACCAGCTAAAAGCTAAACCCTCCAAATGTGAGTTTCTCAAGTTGGAGTTGTTATTCCTTGGGCACACCATCTCTGCTCAAGGGATAAAGTCTGATCCTGCCAAAATCAAGGCAATCACTAGCATGCTGCCCCCACTGATGTGGGCCAGGTGCAGACATTCTTGGGCATGGTTGCCTATGTACGCAAATTCATCCTGAATTGCGAGGAACTAATTGCACCTCTCACTGAGCTCCTCAATACCAAACAGCGCTTCCATTAGACCCCTGCCAGAGATCAAGCCTTCAAGACGTTGAAGCAAAGGCTCACAACAGCACCAGTACTGCAGTTTCCTAACCAAAACCAACAGTACAAACTTGAGACTGACGCCTCTGACAGGGCTATAGGGGGCGTGCTAAGGGTATAAACTGACAATGGCGTCTTCCTCCCCATAGCATATGAATCCCGGAAGCTCACTGACTCAGAACAACATTATTCCATCCACAACAAGGAGATGGCAGCCATTTTACACTGCATTAAGAAATGGCGTTGTTACTTGGAAGGTGCGACCTTCCCACCCCGCGTTCTGACGGACCACAAGTCACTTAGTACTTCAACACACAGTCTCATTTGACACGCTGCCAAGCAGGATGGGTTGAGAGTCTATCCCCCTATCAGTTACACATTGAATATAAGCCTGGGAAGGAACTTGTCACAGCCAATGCTCTTTCACAACTCTACGTAGCGCCCATCACTGGAGACAACAGTTTGGATCCAGATTGGCCCATGCTCTACCTGCGCCCTGAGGCAACCTGCTACAAGGGCCTTAACTTGGTCACCATCTCCAAGCTGAAGGACAACAAAAGTCAGTTCACCACCAATGCTGGTAATGTCTGCCACCGGGCAGAGACAGGTGAGAAGACGCCTTACATTCCCACCACACAACAAGGGACACCATCTTGCACTACCACCAAACCTTAGGTCACATCAGAGGGTGTAACCTCTTTGAGATTATGAAACAAAAGGTCTGGTGGCCGCGTATGCGCCAAGACATCTTGGACCTCCTTGAGATGTGTGTGTTGTGTGAAAAGAATACGTTCAAACCTGCACCTCCCAAGTCTGTCCTACCCATCAAGCCTATGGAATCCTTCAAACAGTGGGCCCTCAACATTGTGGGACCGCTTCCCAAAGACAGACTGGGTAAGAAGTACATTATCACTGCCATCAACTAATTCACTTGCTGGCCAGTGGCCTGGGCCACAACCAATCACACTGCCACCACCATTATCCGCTTTATTGGAAAAGAAATTGTGGCTTGCTTTGGGCAACCCAAGCGTCTCATCACAGATGGCGGGCCCAAACTTGTTAGACACGTTGTGAAAGCATACTGCGTCAAGAACACGCTCCAACATATAGTCACAACCCCCTACCATCTGCAAGTCAAAGGACGCGTGGACCAACTAAATGGTTCCCTGGTTCAACTGATTGCCAAGCTCTCACAAGAGCACCCTAACACTGTGTGGACTGAACACCTTCCCACCACCCTACTGATCCTGCAAGCAAGAATCAACAGGGGCACTGGGTTCAGCCCTAACACCCTGGCCTTTGGAACACCTGACAGTCTGACAGGGATTGAATAGGGAAAACTACAGTCCAAGGTTCCCGGCAAGCCCCCTAGTGCCAACTCCCTTCCTAGACCAATGGTGTGTCAAGGCCTGGGAGATCAAACACAAGCGGATTGCAGGAGGGACAAAACACCTCAAAGTTAGATACGCCATAGGTGACCCTGTCTACAATCTCAATCCCAATTCTGCCAAATTAGAACCCAACCACCTAGGGCCCTTAAAGATAGCTGCAGTCTATGACAATCACACTTATCAACTTGAAGATGCCCAAGGGAATACCAAGAAGCTTCACCATGATTGCTTGCACCCCTGCCGCGCCATCCCCACACAAAGGCTGTTTGTGTGGACCTTCCCAGACTTTCCACAGACTCTGGTCTTGGTGTCTGACAACAAGCAGGGGGAGTGTTGCAACCAAGATCCCAGACTTGCCTGCTAATGTATCTTACAATACGCAGGGGCACTTGATGAGCTGCCCCTTGTTGTATCTAACAGCATGGATTAATCTGATGGCAATATTGAATGGCAGGTACTTCATCCTAATTAGGAGTGCTACCAATTTGACAAACTGATTCACAAACAAGTTATTCCTTGGCTTGAACCTTACATGGAACTTCCCACTATGCCACCCCCTGTGGCTTTACGGCTTCCCCATTTAGTATATTAATCACAATATCCTACAATAAACAATACCTTATTCTTACCATTCTGTCCTTTCCTATTGGACTGTTGTCTTCCCCAATTCCAAGTACTGAACTCTTATTGGTTCAGTTTGTCAGGGATCTAACCTGCAGGGGGTTCCTGAGGACTTGCAGGCTGACAGCCTGCGGGCCTGGCAGGGAGAGCCCACCACAGGATTGGGGCTAACTTTACAATATAAGATAACAATTTTCCAAGTAAAGCCCAAGGTCCGGTTGTAGGCACCAGGGAATCAATCAACCCAGTGAGGGTGATATACATCACCCCCAATATTTGGGTGGAGGTAGATTCATCAGTGGCAACAGAATCTTGCGGGCAGTCAGGCCGGGGGGTGTGGGGCAGCGTCATTGGAACTAAATAGGCAGGCAGGAAATTATACTTGTCTCGGAATAGCAGAGGGGGCCAGATGATTTTGGTACCCTCTCTGTAAAGGACTTCAGTCTCTCTGGTTCTAGCTTCAGGGTCGTGGATAAGGATTTCCTCCAGAGTAAACTCCAAATATGCCGGGTTGGGTGGGTACTTGGTAAAATGTACTGGGCCAAAGGGAGCTTCTGGTGGACGGTAAAGTTTGGGCAGCTGGTCTGCAGTTTCTTGGGTTATGTAGACACAGGAGACAGGGCCACAAGGAGTAGACTGAAGATGAAATAAAACTAATAACAAGTATGGTATGATCTGATTGAACCAAAGGTTCATGTCACTTTATTGTAAGGATGGCAATGGGCATCTTCCTGGCGGCCCAGGGTATAAGTATGCCCATCTGTCATGGCAAAACTTTCAAAGATTTTCATGGCCTGGGTTTTCCCCTCTACTAGGTCTTCACAGCCCTTGGTGGCAACAATTGCAGGGGGTTATTTCATTGTCTGACTTGCAACTAAAGCACTCCAATTCTTCAACCAGGTCACAGGACAGGTCATCTCTGAGTGGCCTGTTTCTTATGGAAGGTACCTTTGTTTCTTCTTCCAATGTAGCCCAGGTTATTCTGGGGTCTGTGGCTAACCTGGACTGTTGATTGGTTGGGTTAACAGGAACCCCTAGCGTGGGGGGCAACATTGTAGGCAAACTTGGTTCATCAAACTTCAGGAGATTCTCCAAAGTCAAATCCAATCCTGATTTGATCCCCAAAAACTGCGGGCGGCCAGGCAGCTGGCCCTGCGGGCTGGCGGCCCACAAGATGCCAGGGTTTGACTCCCATAGTTGAGGTCCTTTGATTATCATAGTTGATAGGAGTTTGTCACTTGTGACACAGTTGTAACATTATTACAAAAGATTTGATGTTCAAAGCTAGCCTTGGGTTAGCCTTAAGGGCAAAATTAAGGGCACATACCTTAATTTCCTGGAAAACAAGATGTAAACGTCCTTTTGGCAGAAAGGACATTAAAATCTTGAAGATTATAAAAGCCAACATAAATGTAGATAAACTTGTCTTTATTAGGAGTAATGAATCTAATTTGAAATAGTTGACAAGAGACAGTAATCACTCAATAGGAAGACAGAGTGGCTGAGGGGGTCACACTGGGATGAGGTCATACCAGGATCAACCACAGACAGGTAAAATAATCTGGAATGGGTGTATATTAAACTAGACCCATTTACAGAAGGCAGGGAATTTCCAAACTCAAAGGCAAAACCAGCTAAATCTTTGCAACTATCAATATTTGAAGGCTAAATTGAAATAGTATTAATTGCGCAATTTATGACAAGATGGAAGATTACTAAGACTAGATATGGTAAAATTTTTTTGAACCAAAGTTTCATAAAACTTTATTATCAAAAATGACAATGTGGTCTTCATCATACCACCGGGGTTTTTATACCATGGGATTTTGCTTCTTTAATTTTAGCAGGGTTCAGGTTTGCAGACAAGGCACTGGCGGGGCATGGATCTTGGCTTAGAGTCTTGAGGGAGGAAGATCCAGGTTGTGCCTGCTCTGATGAATAGAAGTGGCAATGCTTATTTCCGCTGTCACTATCACTATGTCTCCTGAGTAGTTCAATTGTACTACCCATTCTGGATGGAAGGCTGGCAGTTGCTGGCGGTCATTGGCAGAGTTAATAGTAGGTTTTGTTTTAACCTCCTTAAGGCAAGCTACAACCTCTGCATAGGTCCAGATCTTTGGTGGCTCAAGGTTGGCATCAATCTGGTGATCATTTGGGGAATTGTCCTTGGGAGACTGGCAGTCCTTGGAGTATCTTGTCAACTTGGGTTTGCAATTTAACAAGTGGGAAGTTTCCTGTCCACTTTGTGTGACTTGAGTAGTCTTTGGAGGGTCAGGGGTTGATTCCAGGGTTTCTAATGTTGGTTTCAAAACTCCAGTATTGGCGCTGGGCAGGTTGGCAGTAGGTCCTTCCCCAACCTCTGTTAGCCAGGTTACATCTCCTTTGCAGGTATGGGTCTTAATTGGCACCAGTTTGGCGGCAGACCAATAACTATTCAGGGAATCCTCCATAGTAGGCTGGCAGGTTGCAGAGTAATTTAACAATTCAAACCCATGACTTAACAGATCAGCGGGTCCTGGACTGTCCTGGAGGGTTTGATACGCCTTCAGAGAACTGGGTTTCAACTCTTGGGTTTTCAATAAAAGTATTGAAATGTCATTCATGACATCATCCCCTTCCTTCCCAGGAGTCCCTTTCTTCCTGGCCTTCTTCTTAAGGTATTGTTGGATTGCTAGTTGGGCGTTGGGTAGGTTGCTTAATGGTTCCCAGGTGCTTTTCTCAGGTGGGTATCCCTTCTACTTGACGTAGTACTGGAGGGTTTTATAGTGGGTACAGTCCCCATGAACATATTCAACTTCATATTCTTCAGAGCGTCCTACTTGGATGGGAGGGGGGTCAGTCTTGAGTTTCTGGTGGGAGAGAGAGCTTCCTTCTTTCTTGAATAGAAGCGCACAGTGGAAGACATTATGTATTTTCCATGAGAGGAGTAATTCTAGTTCAAATGCCACTTTACCTACTAGCTTGGTGATCCTGTAGGGGCCACTTCTTCTGTGGGCTAACTTCCAACAGGGAACAGTCAGAGGCACGTTTCAAGAGTTCCAATAGACTTTGTCTCCTACTTTCAACAGTTTCCCAGGGGTCCTCTTTTTGTCTGCAAACACCTTACAAGTCTGGACAGCACAGGTCAGATTATTAAAACAGGTTTGTTGGGTGTTGTGTATCTGTTTAATCCAAGTTTGTCCTGATGGGTTTATCTCCTTGCTACTAATAATGGGGTCCCAGGATGGGTCAAAGCCATAATTAGCTTTGAAGGGGGACATTCTGGTAGATGTGTGGTCTTTGCTGTTGTAAGCATACTGTGCCATGGATAGCATCTCTGCCCAGTTATCTTGGTTGGCATTGGCGTAGCATCATAGGTATTGTTCAAGTATTTGGTTTACTTGTTCAGTCTGTGGGTGGTAGGAGGTTGATACACAGTGCTTCACCCCCAAGTCTTTCATCACCTGAGTCCAGTAGTCAGAGGTGAATTGGGGTTCTCTATCAGTGATGATTTACCCTGGAGTACTGTGTTGATTTAGGATGCGGTTGTGGAAGCGTCTAGCTGTCTCTGCAGCAGTGCAGTGGGTGGTGGTAGGGATGAAATAGGACATCTTAGTAAACCTATCTACCATGACCAGGATGGCATTGGACAAATTGAAGAGGGGAAGTTCTACAATATAATCCATTGAAACAGACTGCCAGGGTCCCATTGGTATGTCTAGTGGTCTTAGCAGGCCTTCAGGTTTGGATTTACGGGTTTTGGTTCTTCCACATGTCTCACAGCCTTCAATGTAGGCAGCCACGTCTTTATCCATTTAGGGCCAAGCGTAATTCTTCTTGATTACTTGGAGTGTCTTGAGTCTGCCAGGGTGGTTGGCCATCTCTGAGTCATGATAATCAATGAGTACTTTGGTTCTTGTTTCACCTTCTGGTACATAGATCCGGTTGTATAATAGCAGGGTGGATCCTTTCAATGAGAATCCTTTATTGTGGTGGCGGCTCTCTGGGTCTGAGGTCAAGTAGTCAACAAGTTCCTCTGAGTATTTGTCTTGTTTCTGCGCCTCAATTATGTCAGGTTTGTGGGCCATGATCTTCATGTACATCAATTGGATGCCTAGGCTGGCAGGGTCAAGGAGTACATGTGTGCTGTGGTCCTTGGTTTCTGCCAAGGAAGGGGTCAGATCAGCTCTTCTACTCAGGGTGTCAGGTACCATGTTCACCTTCCCAGGCTTGTAGTTGATGGTCAAGTAGTAGTTGACCAGTTCTAAGGCCTATCTGGCCTGTATTTGGTTCAGCTGTCTGGGTTTAAAGAAATAAACCAGGTTCTTGCAGTTGGTTAGGACCTTTACTGGAAACTTGGCGCCACATAGGTATTGGCGCCAATGTTTCAAGGTCTTCATTATAGCAAGCATCTTCTTGTTGTAGATTGGGTAGTTCCCTTCTGCAGGCAGCATCTTATTGGAGTAATATGCTATAGGATGTAGCATAAAATCCCCTTCTTCTTGAAGAAGAACCCCACCCACCGCAAAGTCAGATGTTTTGGTTTCCAGTATGAATGGCTTGGAAGGGTTGGGCATGGCTAGGACGGGGGCAGAGGTGAAGGCAATTTTCAGGGTCTCAAAGGCGGTGGTGCATTCCTAAGTCCAGGAAAAAAAACTTGTCAGAGCACAGGCGGGTCAGGGGCAGAGTGATGTGAGAAATTTTTTGGATGAAATCCCTGCAATAATTTGCCAGGCCCAAAAAACTTCTCACATCTTTCCTACATTTGGGCATCAGCCAGGAAGTTATTGCTTCTACTTTGTACTGTGCCATTGCAAACCTGCCGGTCTTTACTATGTATCCCAGGAATTCAACTTCAGACTGGAAGAATTCACATTTCTTAAGCTTGGTGTGTAAGTTTGCTTGGGAGAGTTTTTTGAGTATAAGGTCCAGGTGGCGCAGGTGTTCCTCATGAGTCTTGCTGTAGATGAGGATGTTGTCTAAGTACACAACACAAAAAAGGTCAAGATATTCCCCTAGGACAGTGTTAATCATCCTTTGGAAAGATCTGGGGGCGTTGTATAGGCTAAATGACATTACTAGGTATTTGTATAACCCATATCTGGTTTTGAAAGCTGGCTTGTATTTGTCCCCCTCCTTGATTATGATCTGGTTGAAAGCGTCTCTCAGATTATTTTTTGAGTACACCTGTGCTTCAGTTAGTACTTCACAAAGGTTGTTGGCGTTGGGGATGGGATAGCGGCTCTTCACAATAATATCATTCAGCTTCTGGTAGTTCACGCAGGGACACATTCTGCCATCTTTCTTTCCTACAAACAGCATTGGTGACAAGCAGGGGCCTTTGACACTTGGATAAAGACCTTTTTGTCATATCTTCCAGGTAAGCTTTCAAGGCCACTTGCTCACAGTGGTTGCAACTATAGATGGGGCTGTGAGGTGGTTAGGTACCTAGTAGCAGGTCTATAGTGTGGTTGTAGATTGAGTGACTGGGTAGTTTTGTGGCCTCTTCTTTGCTAAATACATGGCCCCATTTCTGCAAGGTGGTGGGTAGTGTCCCAACTCTGGGTTCCATCTTTATAGTTAAGAGTCTGTTGTTCAGTACTCCACCATGGCTTATACAAAATGGAACGGTATCACAAGACTCAGGTTGTCCCAAAGTGGCAGTCTGCTCACAATAGTTTAGAATCAGGCCATGTCTGTTGGACCATGAGTCCCCCAGTACTAGAGGATGTGGCAATCCTGGCAAGAGGATCAAGGGGGTTGGATAAACGTTCTGTCAATTGCCAAAGGAAGTTCCTGTTCACACTTGTAGCCAGTGTCCAGAGAAATGTTTCCCATGGTTACTTGTAGGCTACACTCTGAAGCTGTTAATCCTAGTTCCTTTGCCAGGTTGGCGTCAATGAAGCTTTAACCAGCTCCTGTGTCAATAAAGGCCTCAATATGGCACTTGATCCCTACACAGTCTATGATCACTTGGATAAATTTTTAAGATTGCGCAGAGGTGTTTATTTGTGCCAAGGATACAGGAGGTGTATTCTTCTTAGGGCATGCTCTGGTTAGATGTCCGGCCTCATGGCAGTAGAAACACAACCCATCTCAATAGTGGCATTGTAACTTGTCAGGGGACATTCCTGGTCAATTGGGAGTCATGGCCCTGCTGACTCAGGCAGGGTACAAGTTCTGTCCTTCTTGGTTTAGACTCAGGCCTTTGCATAGAGCTAGTAGTTTCTCCAGGCTCAGTGTAGGCGGTTGGTGCTTCAACAGGTCTTTTATGGCCGAGTTAACTCCCTTTCTGAAGATAATGGCAGAAAATTCATCTTCAAGTTAGGTGCACGTTTTAAGTTTAAGGAACTCATTGACATAGAGATCCAACAAGCAAACCAGCCTATCCAAGCCTAACATAGAGTTCAGGGCATAGTATCTGGTGTCTTGGTCATTGCCAGTGCTCATGAGTTTGGGCTCAAATTTCAAATAGTCAAGGAAAAATTCAACATCTTTGGCAGTGGCTTTCCCAAACCAATCCAGTGCGTCTCCTGATAGCATGGCGGCCACCCCCAAGACTTTCTCAGTGCCACTGGGATAGGCGTTGGTGTTGGTTTAGAAGTGAAGGTGGAGAACAAATGGCTTGGCAAGCTTCTTCTAAGTAGAGTTTACCCATCTGGGGCATATCCACCTTGGTTGTGGTCTGGTTCACTATCACATTTTGCACTTGTGATATGGCTGGGTTCTGGGGTTCTGCACCAGGTGCAGGGTCTTTAAATTATTTGGTGGGTTGGTTCTTCATCCATGAGAGTATCAGGGAGGTAATTGCCTTATGGGTATAATAAGTGATTATCACAAAAAAGAGCATACAAGTTGCCCCAAGTGTTAAAAACATCTTGGGGCTTAGTGCTGTAAATTTCTCTATTAATGCTATTTTGATTTGCCCTTCAAATATTGATAGTTGCAAAGATTTATCTGGTTTTGCATTCAAGTTCAGAAATTCCTTGCCTTCTGCAAATGGGTCTGGTTCAATATCCACCCATTCCGGATTATTGTACCTGTCTGTGGTTGATCCTGGTATGACCTCTCCCAGTGTGACCCCCTCAGCCACTCTGTCTTCCTATTGAGTGATCTTCGTCCTTTGTCTACTATTTAAAGTAGAATCTTTATTCCTAATAAAGTTTAAGTTTATCCACATTTGCATTGGCTTTTATAATCTTCAAGCTTTTCCTGTCCTTTTTGTCAAAAGGACTTTTACATCTTGTTTTCAGGAAATTAAGGTACTTGCCCTTAATTTTGCCATGAAGGCTAACCCAATGCTAGCTTCAAACATCAAATCTTTTATAATAAAGATTTCCTGCCGTGTCCTCCAGGATGTTGCCCCCTGGAGCCAAACACAACAAAATGTTGCTCACTACAGGGGCTGCAAGCCCCTTGGTTACCCCGTTCCCACACGCATTCTCTGGTCCCTCTCCCTTTGTTTCCAAAGTACCAGATCAACCCAAAGTTTCTAGTTCTCCCCTAGAAGAAGACATTACTGATGCTCCTGCAAATCCTATAGTATTGGTTCTGTCCCCCAGGTCTGTGTGGGCCCCCTTCCAGCTTTCTCTCTCAACTACAAGCAAGCTTGTGCTGCCGCCTGCTCCCTTCTTCACTCTGGCACTGTAGCCATGCACTCTATCCCTGGCCTCTGTCTTGGGTATGCCTTCAAAGACCTGTACTCCTTTCTTTTGGACTTTGGTCTCCCTCCTGCATTGATGGAATCCATGGATACTATTGGCGTGTTGGTTAACCAGTTCATACAACCTGCCCTAGTCCACCAACAACTTGCTTTGGGATCCCAGAATCAACTGCTAGATGCAGTAGCCTCCACTGTCTTGAATAACCACGCTCAAAACATGGCCTACCAAGAATGGTCACACAGTCTCTTTGCTTGTATTTCTGACAACCAGCACAACTTGTTGGCGTCACAGAAGTATTTGATCACCTCCCTGAATTCACTTTTCTCCTTGCTCTCTGGATACATAAAGGATCAACTATGCAAATTGGATGAACATCAGGCAGCCTGGCGTGAGCAAATTGAGGCTTTTCTGTTTAACCATCAGCAGGATTTTGAGACTCTGGTTAGTGAACTAAATCAATTCAGAGAGCATATTAACTCACATCTCAAATTGATAAGAGCTCATGTTGATACTTGGGGCCTTCATCTGCAGCATCAATATGGTCTGGATAAGGCTTCTCTAGGCAACACTCTATATTAGGTGCAAAATTATGTGGATGACAGGGTAGCCTCTATTGAGGTGACTCCTCCCGCTCCTCCTGTCAGGACCCCTTCTGATTTCAAAACCAAAGTATGGGAGGCCTTAGCCAAGCTCAAGGCTACCAATAGACTTCAAGCTTCTGTGCAACCTCCTCCTCCAGTCAAATCTATGCCTGATCCTTGTATTGCCTCCCTCACTGATCAGGTGGCTACTCTACAAGGTGAGATCAAGTACTTAAGACAGCGCCTCTCTAATTCTGAAGGTTTGTCATCTGAATCTGAAGATGAAGAAGAAGGTGAAGTTGTTAATACTCCCGCTTATGACAATCATGGTTGTTGCCCTGGTCTAGAAGGTTAACCCCAGGTCCACTGTGCGTGTGCTCTAGATCAACTTGCCAAAGTGACAAATGATGTAGCTGATAGGCAAGACACATTGGAAAGAGAGGTCCAAAACCTCTCTCACTTTACAGAGACTCTAAATGGACAAGTCACCCCACTGGTCACTCAGGCCACCGCCTTGGCTACTTGTGTCAATGGGATTGCTGGCACCTTAGCAGTACAACAAATCAAGATTGATGAATTTGGGACTGCTGCCACAACTGTCCAAGACATTAGTGGGCAGAATAGCTCTACCTTGGACACTTTAGAGGAAAGCCTTCAACTTCTCTGGGCTTGAAAACCTATGCTGAATCCAATTTTGAGGGCAATCATCATATTGACGTCCTCAACCCTGGTGAGAACAGCCAGTCCTTGTCTTATCCATCAACCCAAACTATAAGCCGGCCTTCAAGCAGATATTTGATCCCAAGACCTCTACCATTGTTGCTTTTCTGACCATTTACAAAACTGCAATGCGCAGGGCTACTGACAAACTCAATAAGGAACACATCCTTACCTGCCTCCATCCCACTTTCCAGGAAATTGTGGTACCTGAGCTCCCTTCTATTGTCATCTTGGAGGATATGAAGCGCCTCCTTATTGAAGAGTTTACAGGAGACCTCAGCTTAGAAGTCAAGAAGGATGCATTTATGCATATTGCTTTCAAACCCAAGGGGACCCTGGCTGAGTTTGCAGATTGTTTCTACATTGAAGGCCAACAGTTAATTACTAGCAGACAGTTAACACCCCGGGAAGCTTACACGGCTTGTTCAAATGCTTTGAAGGTGATCAGCTTCTATGTCTTCACGTTAAGGCACACAAGGCTTCACTCACTTCCATAAAGAGTATTAAGACACTCTTTTAAGACATGCATCTGAGACATGAAGGTACAGTGGTGTGTGAGAATAAAGCCAATAATGCTGGGAATACCTCTTGTACGCCTCACATTATGACTCTGGGTAATAGTGGGCAGGCTTTGAGACAGGACTGTCATAACTGTGGCCAGATTGGACACCACTTGCGCACATGCACTAATCCTTGAGTGGAAGGTTGCAATCCCAAGGAGCAGACAGGAAAAGAGAGGTCAGCTTAGAAACAGAGACACACTCTGCTGACCAATCTCCCCTGTCTCCCCCTGATCCTCTGTCTGATGAGGAAGCTCCCTCCTCTTCTGGACCAACTATCCTTCATCTGTTTCACAACCTCTCCAGTGATTCAGAGCTTGATGATTCTGATAGTGAAGACTCTGATATTTATGGCTACTCTAACCTGGCTGTTCCAGAAACTATCTTGGTACCCTACAAGCTTTGCTCTGGGAAGGCTACCACCACTTCCCAAGTACCTACAAGTGAAGCTAAGTTCATAGTGGCTTGCCCTTACCTAGCCCAAGTCTACCAACCTCCTGTCTTGGTTGACTCTTCTGAGGAAGCAGCCAAACTAGCCAAAGCTCTTTTCCACAATATAACTGTATCTTTCCCACTACAGACTGTGTATAAGGAAATTCCTGCGTTACAGTGTATGCTGGCCAAATGGGAAAATGAGCTAGAGGCTGCACAAGATGTGTTGGCAGTCTTATCCCCCTTTGGGAAAGATAAAACCCGTGTGGAAGTATCAATCCAAAAGGTTAAGATCAAGGCCATCTTGGACACAGGTTCCCCTGTCAACGTGGTTTTGTCCAAGCTAATGAAGAAACTTAAGTTGGCCCCTGACTTCAACTATATGCAGTTGTATGGCACAGCTGGTATGGCCCAAACTCAAGCCATTGGTGTCTACTCCGCTCTACCCATGAGGTTTGGGAAACTTCTTATTCCTTCCCCTGCTGTGGTCCTATAGAACAAAAGCTATGACCTCTTGGTTGGTACTCAATTCCTCCAAGAATATAATGGAATTGTAAACTTACAAGATGAATACCTTTTGCTCTTGGGATATGAGGTTCCTTTGATTTTTGAGGAACCTCTGTGCCTTCCAGGAAAACGTTTTAAAACTTGCGTGCTTGAGTACCCTACAGGTATCTTCTCACTAAAGTATAGGACTCACTCCTCCAACATGTGTACCCCTCCTCCTTCCTGCCCTGCGGAAGAAGGGGTACCCCTGCTAGCACCAGCCGCTATCACCATCCCCCTGGGCTCTCAATTAGTGATTGACTCCCAGATTTCCTATGAGCTACCTGAAAAGTCCTTCTTGGAGCTTTACTCACCTGAATCCTTAAATTGTACCAAGCCCTGCCTATGTCCAGGGATTTTGGACCAAACTCACAAAGAACCTGTGCAATTACTGCTTGCTAACCTGACGGCCTTGCCCATGCAAGTAACCAGAGGTCAGGTTGTAGGTCATGGTCAGATACTTGGAGCAGAACAAGTATCCTCCCTCTAACCCTTTGGAACTTTCCATGATTTCAACCTACCTGAAGATGATCTGCAGGTTCTCTCCTTGTTCACTGCTGCTGATTTCCCCCAATTGTCTCCTGTTCAACAAAAGGACGTGTTGGACCTACTCAATCAATTCAGAGACATCTTTGCCTCTCAACCTACAGACTATGGCCTAGCTAAGGGAGTCATCCATCAGATTGATACTGGGGATGCACCCCCTTTTTGTGCTAAGCCATACCACCACAGTAGGGTGGAAGATGCTCAGGTTTCTAAAGAACTTAAGCAACTTCTGGACGCTGGGTTGCTGGCTCCTTCCCAAAGCCCAAGGGCTTTCCTGTTACTGATCCTCAAGAAGAAAGATGGGGGACACTACATTGTAATGTATTATTGCCGCCTGTACTCTCTGACTAAAAAGGATTTGTTCCCTTGCCCGGAATCAACAATGCTCTCAGTTGGCTGGGTGGTTCCAAGTTTTTCTCTGCCATGGATCTGGCTTTGGGATACTGGCAGGTTGACTTATCACCTGAAGATTGAGAAAAGGCTGCTATTATCACGTCAGAGGGTCTCTTTGAACCCACTTGTATGCCCCAGGGATTATGCAATGCCCCTGACACCTTTCAGCGGGCTATGAACTCCATCTTACAAGACCCAAAACTCTCTTGTGTCCTCATATACCTTGATGATATTACCATATTCAGCGCTACCTTTACTGACCACTTGGAGAATCTCAAGGCTGTCTTCATCAAGATTTGTGAGGCTAGCTTGAAACTCAAATCTTCTAAGTGCTCCTTCTTCAAGGAACATCTTGAATTCCTAGGACATTAAGTCACTCAAACTGGAATCCGCCCCATGAATAACAAGGTGGAAGCCATTGACAAGATGCTACCTCCCACAAATCTTCAAGAGGTACAAGTATTCCTTGGTATGATGGATTAATACCAACAATTCATCCTAAACTTTTCTGAACTGAGCAAACCCCTTGTCTAACTGCTTTGCAATGTCCCCTTTGAGTGGACTGACAGCCAACAACAAGCATTTGAAGCCCTGAAGGCCAAGCTCAAGGAGGCTCCTATCTTAGTCTATCTGGATTATGATAAAGAGTTCATCTTGTATACCGGCGCTAGTGAAGTAGATGTGGGTGCTATTCTTGCCCAACTTGACAATGAAGATGTAGATCAACCTTTAGCCTACTCATCAAGGGTCCTCAATAAGCACAAAAAGAACTACAGTGTTACCAAGAAGGAGTGTTTGGCTGTACTGTATGCTGTGAAACAGTTTTGGCATTACATCTATGGAACCCACTTCACAGTAGTCACCAATCACTCCTCTCTCAAGTGGTTACAACAGCTAAGGGAACCTGAAGGTTGGTTAGCACGTCGGGCTCTACATCTGCAAGGGTATGATTTCACTGTGGTACACTGTCCTGGAGCCCAACATCAGAACGCTGATGGCCTGTCAAGGATGCCAATCCTGGCTATCCATCCCGCTGATGCTGATCAACTATATGAGTTAATAGGGTATCCTAACTCTTGGACCACTGAGCCTGAAGATATCCACCTAGCTCTACAGACCCTATCCAAGGACACCATAATTTGTGATAGACAACTCTTTAAGAAGGTTAATAATGCCTACCTACCTTACGTTTGCCCTAGTATGAGGATAGCTATCATCCTCCAAGCTCACATTGATACTGGCCATGGAGGTTTAGCCAAGACTCATGACTGGTTGTGCAAAAACTTCTACCGGGAAAACATGCGCCTCTTGATCCCTGATGTCCTTGCCTCCTATCATTCTTGTTAACTCCAATGTCCTTGTTTGTCCCAACACCAGTTTCAACTCATCCCTCCAAAGCATGCCTTCCATATGGTGAGTAATGATGCTGTTGGGCCCTTTCCCCATTCTAGGTTGGGATGTTGGTTTATTTTAGTTGCATTAATCACTTTAGCAAATGGGTTAAAGCCAGAGCAACAAAATACATAACAGCTAGGACCACAGCTACTTTCTTGTTGCAAGACATCTTCTATCAACATGGCTGCCCTCATGTCCTGGTCTCAGACAATGGTACCAACTTTAATGCTTGCCTCATCACCTCTATTGTCAAAGCTATGGGGACTCATCAGTTGTTCTCTGCGCCATATAATCCCTCCACCAATGGAACTGTTGAATGTTCCAACACCACCCTTGTATCCATCATGAGAAAACTCACACTATCTGACGCTGCCAACTGGGACTTGTTCCCCCCTGCTGCCCTCTTTGCCTACCGCCTTAGTAGACATCAGGTGACTGATTAATCCCCTTTTGCCATGCTTTTTGGACGTGAGGCCACTACCCCCTCAATCTTGGGACCTCCTCTGATCAAGTATGATACATCTGCAAATCCTGAGACCCACGTGAAAGACCTAATCAACCGTATCATTGACATCCAGGCCACCACCTACTCCACTGCTTATAAAATTAAGGCTTTGGAGCTCTTTCTATCCAATGCTTCTAGAGCCCCCCCTCCCCAAATACCAGATAGGCAATCTAGTTCTCTACTACCAGAATTTTACAGGTAGTGGAGCCCACAAGCTGGATTCCCTATGGGTTGGGCCCTGTGAGGTTACCTTCAAGAAGGGGTTTGAGTACACTGTAAAGCTACTATTGTCTGACTGTCCCTTTGCCCGTGTCCACTCCAAATTCCTTTGCAAGTATCAACTCCCTCCATTCAATCTTGAGGGGAGAGAGTTGTAAATTGCGCTATTAATGCTATTTCAATTTGCCCTTCAAATATTGATAGTTGCAAAGATTTATCTGGTTTTGCATTCAAGTTCAGAAATTCCTTGCCTTCTGCAAATGGGTCTGATTTAATATCCACCCATTCTGGATTATTGTACCTGTTTGTGATTGATCCTGGTATGACCTCATCCCAGCGTGACCCCCTCAGCCACTCTGTCTTCCTATTGAGTGATTACTGTCTCTTGTCAACTATTTCAAATTAGAATATTTATTCCTAATAAAGTTTAAGTTTATCCACATTTGCGTTGGCTTTTATAATCTTCAAGATTTTCCTGTCCTTTTTTCAATAGGACTTTTATATCTTGTTTTCAGGAAATTAAGGTACATGTCCTTAATTTTGCCCTGAAGGCTAACCCAAGGCTAGCTTCAAACCTCAAATCTTTTGTTATAAAGATTTACCGCCGTGTCCTCCAGGATGTCGTCCCCTGGAGCCAAACACAACACCCAGGTTATTGTGTTTGTAAAAGATTGTCATAATATCAGGAAGCCAGTCATAGGAAGAGGCATTAGGCGGCTTGGGGTGAGGTGCGGCCAAGCCAGAGGGTAAGGCCCACCATAGAATGGGTGCTAACTTGATAATGTAAGATATAGATTGCCCAAGCAAGGACCAGGGTCTGGAGTTGGGGACCATGGAATCCACCAATCCTGTCAAAGTAATATAGAGTACTCCAAATAGTTGGGTAGAGCTGGTCTTGGTGGCAGCAGGGGGTTCCATTGGGCAGTCTGGTCTAGGGGTTAAGGGAGGAGTCATGGGAACAAAGTACACAGGCAGGTAGTTGTACTTGTCTTTGAGCAATAAGGGCGGTATCTTGGTCCTCTTTCCTTTGTGTTGTATGTATTTGGTACTTCTAGTCCTTGCCAAGGGGTTGGCAATGAGGATGGTTTCCAAGTCATACTTCAAATAGGCCAGGTTGGGGGGGGGTATTCAGTAAAGTGCACAGGTCCAAAGGGGGCTCACGGGGACGGTATAATTCCTGGGGCAATTCAGCAAGTTGGTCTCTGGAGGGGGTGGCGGCCTGGTTGTCTACTTGACAGGAATTAAGATAGAAGATCACTAAGACTAGATAGGGTAAGATTTTTCAAACCAAAGGTTCATAAAACTTTATTATTGAGAATGACAATGTGGTCTTCATCATACCACCAGGGTTTTTATACCATGGGATTTTGCTTCTTTAATTTTAGCAGGGCTCAGGTTTGCAGACAAGGCACTGGCGGGGCATGGATCTTGGCTTAGAGTCTTGAGGGAGGAAGATCCAGGTTGTGCCTGCTCTGATGAATAGAAGTGGCAGTGCTTATTTCCGCCGCCACTATCACTATGTCTCCTGAGTAGTTCAATTGTACTACCCATTCTGGATGGAAGGCTGGCAGTTGCTGGTGGTCATTAGCAGAGTTAATAGTAGGTTTTGTTTTAACCTCCTCAAGGAAAGCTACAACCTCTGCATAGGTCCAGATCTTTGGTGGCTCAAGGTTGGCATCAATCTGGTGATCATTTGGGGAATTTTCCTTGGGAGACTGGCAGGTCTTGGAGTATCTCGTCAACTTTGGTTTGCAATTTAACAAGCGGGCGGTTTCCTGTCCACTTTGTGTGACTTGAGTAGTATTTGGAGGATCAGGGGTTGATTCCAGGGTTTCTAATGTTGGTTTCAAAACTCCAGTATTGGCATTGGGCAGGTTGGCAGTAGGTCCTTCCCCAACCTCTGTTAGCCAGGTTATATCTCCTTTGGAGGTATGGGTCTTAATTGGCACCAGTTTGGCGGCAGACTGATAACTATTCAGGGAATCCTCTGTAGTAGGCTGGCAGGTTGTAGAGTAATTTAATAATTCAAACCTGTGACTTAACAGATCAGCGGGTCCTGGACTGTCCTAGAGGGTTTGATACACCTTCAGAGAACTGGGTTTCATCTCTTGGGTTTTTAATAAAAGTATTGAAATGTCATTCATGACAATCCTGGCTTGTTGCAAAGCAGATGATACACTCTGGGGCATGTTGATCATCATCATGAAGAAGGAATCTCTCCTCATGGCAAGATAGTTTTTGCTCCTTAGTAATGATCAATTGGTCAATGGAGCTTGCATTGACGCCTTCAGTGCTCAGAGCATATCTCTGATCAGTGAAATATCTCTTTAATTTTGAGGCACCACCAACATTTGCTAGTTGGGTATCATTAAATTAAGGAGCACATTTTTGACGGCCTCAGTTGGAGTTTAATCCTTTGTGGTTGGGATCACCTGGCAAAGAAACCAGCGGATAAGTTGATAGAGAGGGTCAAAAGGCTTAGCGCAGTTGTGGTTAACAGTAAGGGCCTTAAATCTGGTGAACCCATAAGTTGTGAGCCTTTCTGGGCAGCCAAAATTATTACATTTGAAGTGATGTTGACAGATGGATTTCTCCTTGTCATTACTGCTGAAGCTGTAGCCCTTTTTAGACAAAGCTGGCACCCCCTTTCTTAGCAATAATTGGATAGCTGATAGGGTACGTTGTTGGCACAGAAAAGGTGCCATTTTGGTTGCATACATTGTGGATGGAGTTAAGATCCCAGAGCTCAATTGGCTCATCTGCAGGAGCACCAGGCTCAGGCTTCTGCTCCTCTTTATCCTCAGGCTCTGAAGTGGGGTCAGAATGGCAATTGAAGTTAAACAACTTTTCTTGAGGATCAGAGGGGGAGTAAACAAATGGAGAATGGGGAGGGGTAGGAATGTTTCCCTATTGTTCAGGTGATGGAGTTGGGGTCTTAGGGAGAACTTTGGCCTTAGAAGGCTGCTTTTTTGGGGTTGTCTTGGCCTTTTTGGCCTTGGGCGGAGTGATTTTAGACTTTGAGGCCTTGAACGCAGCTTTGTTAATGGACTTGGGAGGCATCTAAAAGTGAATTAGTTTAAAAACATGAGCAATTTGGGGATTGTTTTTAAAGAGAAAAATGAGAATGTTTTTAATATAGAAGTATCAATTTTTACATAGAATTGTAGAGGAGATTAAAAAATATATACTATCAAAATTTTAATTTTTCTTATTCTGTAAAAATAATTTTTTATTAGTAACACAAGTAGGCAAAACTTTGAGTTTTGACTGAAAACTTGCTTTCAAAATGGCGTTTTTGAAGTGACGTAATTGAGGTACCGTAACTCAAAAACATAGTGCTTTTGATCATTTTTTATATTAAATTAACAAATCTATGGTAGAGCTACCTCAACTGGGCCAAAGAGTAAAACTTGAATTTCTCAAAAACTAGCTTATAAAACTGGGGTTAAAAAGTACTCAGTTGGTTAGAAAAAGCTAAAAAATATATATTTGCAAAGCTTCATATGTTTTCTTACATTTTTTTATTAATATGGTATTTGACGTGAATATGTACTTGTGAAAAGTGAAAAGCAAGAATTGCGGTGGGGGAATTGATATAGCAAAGCCTGGCATCATAGATAATTTCCCCTTATTTTCCCCTATCCATTGTGCACATCAAATCAATTGAGTGATATGAAACTTGGTGGAATTTGAAGTGACATAAATCAAATAGTGTAATCACTCCCTTCCATATTAAAATCACTATTAAAATATTTTATTGAGGAACCCCTTATCAACGTATCCATGTATAATAAAGTTATAAATTACATATAAAAACTGGTTTTTTACCCAGAAATGACAATCATTAGTAGGGTTATCATGGTGGCATCTATTTAAGTGTTATTATTATAAGTGTCTTAGATTAATACTATAGAAATATCTTCTGGCACTATATCACAGGCTTTAGTTTAGTTTGGGTATAAGCTTATTTTAGTTTAAGATAAATATTATAATTTGAAATGACGTAAAGTTGAGATGGCGTAAACATGCCCCATACTAAGTAATTTCATATGTAAATAAAGTTAGAAAAATGATTTAATTAATCTGACTTGAAGTGACAGAATTGAGATGGGTAAATTTGAGATGCCGTGTTATAAAGGTATATGTAAATTTTATGTCAAACCTGCAGGCTCAACCCACCAGCAAGGTTCCAACCAAGCGGGTTTGTGACCTGCAATTCAATTACCTGGTCACTCAAAGCCAGACTAGGAAGTCAACTCGGATTACCAAATCAATCAACATGAACAAATGACAATCCCTCACAGTGGATACCTCAATTTGGCGCTTGACTCATTATAAGGATCAAGCCACCCCCTCTTCCATCCAGCCATGTGATCACCAATTATGTTCCTACTATTCATTGATTCACAATAGCTATATAATCACTATCTTGCAATAAAGATTATTATATAGCTTCCAAATATTTTCCCCCATATAACTCTGCTAAAACAGAACAGTTACAACATTGGTAGCACAGGTAGGTTCTCCATCCTACCCTATCTTGTAAAATTCCGCCTGTTGCCTGCACGCGCCACAGTCAACAAATACTTGACAGAATTATGTCTGGCCTCCTGCCTGACTGGACTCCGTATACTCCTGGTACCAATATACAATGGTTTTGTCCTATACCAAAACACAGTAACCCCGCTACCTGCCTTCAATGCCATGTCTGCGCAAGGTTTCTTTCAGGCTCCCTCATTGATGCCGCAACCAACCAATGAAACCACCATGCCCACCTATGTAGCGCAAAGACTACAAAGAGACTCCTTCAAACCCATTGCCAGGGCCAATGAAAACAACACCACTGCATGGATCCAGTCCGCCCAGAGCAAGCTGGCTCAGATGGAATGCCCACAGCAATTTTGGATTGCAGAGATTTCCATTTGCCTGATCCATGACACTGGCACCTGGTGCAACAAGTGGCACAAGGAACACACCAACAAGAACTGGTATACCTTTAAGCAAGACTTCCTGGAAAGATTTGTGCTTAAAGACACAGCACTCATGATAATACGACAAGTAAAGAACCTGACTGTGACAGATTCAGGCCTAACCAGTCCATCCTGCCATTATCCTGCCCTTGACTCTTATTGCTGTTACCTTCCTGGGACAAAGCTTTGAAGAGCTTTGCCTCCAGGGAGGCAATTTTATCAGATAACACTTTGTTGTCATCCTGCCAACAAGCCATGATTTCAACGCTTTTTTCCTCTTGTGCTCTCAACGCCTCAATTTCACAATTTACCATCTCTTTTACTTGTTGCAAGATTTTATCCCATCCTACTAACAAGTTTCAAGCATCCCAAGCATAAATTTGGTTCCCTTGGGCTGGAGTCCCTTCCTTTGCAAAGTAATTGGAATACAGCTCTTTGAACACAGCCTTTACTTCTACTAAAGATTCAGCAGGAACAGTCTTAGTGACCTCCAGGCTGGTCCAAGCTTCTTCTAATGTACTTGTAGGAACCTCTTTTCTTGCTGCAGCGGTTTCCACAAAAGGACCCCAAACTTGGCTCTATCAAATTTTAACAAAGAAGGCATGACAATTGAAAAAATAGGTGAGGGGAAAGTGTTGAAACCAACAATGAATATATTTTTTATTAATGTTTAACTGTTTTTGCTTATATACCATTTGGGGCATACACGGCTGAAAACCCCTCTGGTTCCTGAATCAACCAATGATTTGCATCATGTGGTCTATGAAATTTGAGTCATCTAACATAGATCTTTACCTGAAATATCACCAACAATTCTCAACCTATGAGAATTGACCTATAATGGGCAGAAGTCACCTGACTCCATTCAACCCAATGTACCAATTTGGCATGGAGCTTCCCCAGCTCCCAGCGCCAAAAACCTGTGAATTGCACATCCTAAACTCAGCTATCAGTGTTCTAACTTGGAACCAGCTGATCAAACCCAAATTCCTAGGCATCCTTGCCTATATTTAGTTATTTTTGCATTTTATGGTTTTTTGCCTCAAAAGCCATTAAACTGCTTTGAAACTCAAACCAGGCGCCACTGCGGCGCCCAGAATTTTCCCAGGCGGTGCCCCAGCGCCTCAGCGCCTGAAAAAATTTGATAGTGGCGCCTTGGCGCATCTCAAATTCATTAGGCGGCGCGGCAGTGCCTCTAACCCAATAAATTTGCTGACGCGGCGCTTTTAGCCCTAATTCCGGGGGTTTTCCCATGATTAACCTTAACCGAACTTCTTGAAAAAGTCAAGGCCATTTTAATATAATTAAATCCTCATTAATTATATCATGTATTTATTAATTAATTTTCCTGTTTAACTAACCCATTTTGAGACGCTTAGTCTCCAAGATTGATTCAGCCAATCTTGCCTCAATTTGTTTAGTTAGCCTAACCTAACTAAACATCCATATTCTGTTCTTTTATTAAACATAGATATCCAGCTTCTAGGAAACTTTCCCTCAAGAATTCCAAAAAACCTATCTATATGTAATAAATATCAAAAACAGAATATCTTTATATTTTGAAGCATTTATTTGGCTAAACGCTCAGCAGTGACTGTAGTATAGTCACAAGGCACCTTCCTTCCCTTTGGGGGAATTGGCTTCATCTTCTTGGATCTGTATAAGCTCCAATTACCTATGGAATAGATTGAGGAATTGAGGATGAACACGGGATCATTATTCTCCCAAGGCAGCTCCAACTCCCCAAATTAGGTAGTTTGGCCCTGGACTAACCAAAATAATCTTCATAGGCCCTACTTATTGCTGAAGACCTCTTCTTGGGTGCTTTTCTTGGCGCCTTTGATCAAACCACACCAGATCTCTCACCTGGAAATGATCACAAGTAAGTACTCCAGGCTTTGAGTTCCACTTGGCAGCACGCTTTTCTCAAACCTGCTCTCCTTTACTCCTTGCCTTGGCAAATAACTTCTGCATCTTGGCTGCATGTTCCTCTACAGCAGCTTCATAGGAATTCTTTTTCACAAACTTCCATTGGCCCACTTCAGTGCTGGTTGTAGTTTCCCAGCCATACAACATCCAAAATGGTGAAAACCCAGTAGAATCATGAGGCATTGTCCAGTATGCCATGACACTCATTGCTAGGTGATCCTTCCAACAAGTTGTAGCTTCATCAGCCAATTTTTTTCTGTAATGCGCTTTAAGGTTCCAATGGTCCTTTTAGCTAACCCATCGGTCTTGGGACGGTAGGGAGCTGCAGTTAACTTAGAAATGCCCCATTTTAAGCATTTCTTAGTCAAGGCTGGCCCTACGTAGGGTGGTCCATTGTTGGTGAGAACCTTCTTGGGACAACCATGTTGTGCTATGATTTCTTCTCAGAGAAACTTAGCAAGTGCAACACTTGTTTCTTTGGCCATTGCTCAAACCTCTTTCCATTTTGTGAAAGAATCAACGGCAACCACAAAGTATTCTTTCCAACCACTTGGTAATGTGATATGACCTTTATCCATTGAGACCAACTCAAAAGGATAATGTGACATTGCTGACTTGAGCTGTACCTTAGATTTTGCCGCTGAGAACTTAGAGCAAACTTCACATTCTTGTAAAATCTGGAGGACTGTAGCTCTCATCTCTGACCACCAGTATCAGGCTTTTACTGCTTTCCAGAGCTTTTTGTATCTGAGGTGACCTCCCCATTGAACATGAAGATCTCTCACCACTTGAAGACGTTTGGATTGCTCTACGTAAATCCTATTCCTCAATAAAGCTTCCCAGGCTTCCTGCGTCTCAATTTCACTGGCCAACAGCGCTTGGGATAGTAAGTCGGGAATCTGATTTTCCAAACCAGGACAATAAATGATATCATAGTCATATCCAGAGAGTTTTTCAGCATACAACTGCATACAGCCTTGTAAGCCTTTCTTAGTCCAAAGCGCTCTCAATGCTGTGTGATCAGTGACTATAATGAATGGTATTCCTAGTATATACGTCCTAAATGCTCCACCGCACATACTATCGCCAATCCCTCACGTTCAGTAGCAGAGTATTTCCTTTGAGTGGGCCCCAATGTTTTTGAACCATACATCACCAGATTCTGGGACAACTTTGGCTCTCCTTCCTGAGTAAGAACGGCACCCAGACTAGTTGAGCTTGCATCTGTTTTAATGTAAAACAACTTTGATCAATCAGGGAATCTTAGGATGGGGGCCTCAGAGAGTCTCTTTTTCAGCTCTAAGAAACTTGACTCTTGTTCCTGATCCCAAACAAATATGGCATTCTTCCTTCTTAAAGCAAACAACGTCTCTCCAAGCGCAGAACAATTAGGAATGAATCTCTGATAGAAATTCACTGATCCCATAAATCCCCGCACCTCTCAAACTAACTGTAGTCATCTCATGCCCAACAACGGAGTAACTCTCTCAGGACTTGGCTTAATCCCCTGAGAATTCAAAATATGTCCTAACACCTTGACCTCTTGACAGGCAAGCTTAGTCTTAGATACACTAATCTTTATTTTTGCTTTCTCAATTTGGCAGAATACTTCATCAATATCCTTCAGGTGTTGTTCCCAGGAAAGGTTATATACAGCAATGTAATCTATATACACCAAGATACACCTAGGCTGCAATCCCACCATAATTTGATCCATCACTTGCTGAAACACAGCACTGACTGTTTTCATTCTTAATGGCAAGACTTTCCATTGATAAAGACCATCAGGTGTAGAGAATGCTGTAACCTCCTTTGACTTCTCATCAATCAACAGTTGGTGATATCCCTTAGTCAGATCCAAAGTGGTGAACCAAGAAGATCCAGCCATGGCATCTAGATGATCCTCAATTCAGTGCATTGGGTAGGCATCATTTACAATATCCTTGTTTACCATTTGGAAATCAATACAAACACAAATGTTCCCATCTGGCTTTGGAACACAAACCATTGGAGAAGAATAAGGACTGATGCTCTCCTCAATCAGGTTGGCTCTTTGAATCTTCTCCACCTCTTCTCTGATTGCAGCAACTGCAGCAGGACTACAACGGGGTACATACCCGTTGTATGGCTTCCCAGTAAGCGTTTTTATGATATAAGGTGGACCATTTTTCTCTACATCATATTTGTACAACAAGAAACAACTACACCATTTCCACACCAGAGTATACAACAGGTACCTGGTGCTTTACTTGGACATAGTATACAGATTAAATTGTTGAAGGGCACACACACATAAGAGACAGTAGGTTTATTTGTTGTGACTTCTCCAACTACGGGCATCCAAACTCCAATAAGCTGACCTTGCTGAATATCTACAGGAACCGCACAAGTGTTGAACAACCTCCAGGACTTGAGAGATTCATCATTTGAACCATCCTCAAATATTGCCACATTTGAGGATTTATGACAGGGCAATTCTGGGATAACCTGTCCTCCTTGTGTTCCATAATTGAAAGCTACTGGTTTTGACCAAGCGGTTCCCAATGGTGGAATTGAGCAATATTCCTTGGCGTAGATAACAACTGACTGGACTTCTTCTGGTGCTGGCAGAATTATCAGTTGTTGATAAGCGTATTCAACTCCTTCATGAACCAAGACATTCTTGACAGCGTCCAGGCTCACCTTGGCCTCAACAATCCAAGTCATACCAAGCAGAACATCAAATCCTGCCCCGGGTAAAACTACGGCGGAAGTCTTGACCTTGGTATTTTTCCATTTTATTACCACCTCATCAAAAACGTCTTGTTCAATAGTGGTAACCCCATCCGCAGAAGATAAGGTCAAAGTAACTAATCTTGATGGGTCCATGCCATGTCTACAAACAAAGTTCTTAGATACCGCCACTCCAGCACACCCTGGATTGTAGACTGCCTTTGTGGAGATACCATCTAGCAAAATATCCAAAAGGATAACCCCTTGTAATTCCCACACAGAAGGTTTTGCAATCAAAAGTGCAGGCATACTCTGGGCCACCTTTTTACGTCATTCAAATTCCTTGAGCCAATCCACGCTCAACTGAACTCACACAGACTGCCATGTAATCTCCCCATCTTCCTTCATTCCTAAGCGCACATCCAATATCCACTCATCTGGAGAGGCGTCTGGACTTCCATCAGGCAGAGTTGGACTAGAGACATCAATTTCCTGTATGGGTGGTTCCACTGGTTGACTGGCGCTTTTCCCGTATTCCTTCAAAGCCTTCCCAGATCAAAGTCTCATTCTCTCATTATTCTCCAAATTACCCGACTCAGGTTGAGAGACACCTAAGCCCGCCTTTTCCCCCCAAATCCTTAAACATAAGGTTGGGATGCTCCTTGTCAAATTCCGCACGGTTGGGACACTTTCCAGCAAAATGGCCATCTTTCCCACAGATCCAGCATCCCTTGGCCATGGGTAACTTACATGCCTGCTTAAATCTAGACATGCAGTCCTTATCAGAGGGACTTCTTGGACGTCTGGTTCTCTTAGAAGATTCTTCCCCTGCCGCAACATGAGCTCCTGCTCTGGAACAAGGAGCACTGTGTGGAGGACCTCCGAGATCTTACTCTATCTGGATAACCTTCTGAACAAGTTTTGACCATGACAACTTCTCACAGCATAACATAGAGGCCTGAGTTTGCAACCCGGGTCACATTCCAGTGAAGAAAGCATTCTCCACTAGATCCTGATTATTTTCCATGTCAACAAAGGCTAAGAACTCCTCCATTCTGGAAAGGTACATTGACACTGTCTCATGGCCAGCTTGAGTAACATCTTGAGCTTTTTGAAGAGCATCACCAGGTCTAAGGGTTACAGGGTAACTGGCCTAAAATTCCTCTAACAAGGTGGTCCAATTGTTGCCTTTACGTCTTTCAAACCACTTGAAACAGGAAGGTCCTGCAAGAACTTCCAACCAATGACATTTCTCATCATCTCCTAGACCAGAGGCTTGTATAAAAAAATCCTCCAGGAAAGTGTTTCCTTCCTTGGGATTTCCAGAGAACGGTGACATCTTGGCAAGCATAGACTGGACTCCTTTCACCATGGGTTTTTTCTGCCCCCGCGTTGGGCTCTGTGACGGATCCAGGCCTAACCAGTCCATCCTGCCCTTGACTCTTCTTGCTGTTACCTTCCTGGGACAAAGCTTTGAGGAGCTTTGCCTCCAGGGAGGCAATTTTATCAGATAACACTTTGTTGTCATCCTGCCAACAAGCCATGATTTCAACGCTTTTTTCCTCTTGTGCTCTCAACACCTCAATTTCACAATTCACCATCTCTTTTACTTGTTGCAAGATTTCATCTCATCCTACCAATAAGTTCCTAGCATCCCAAGAATAAATTTGGTTCCCTTGGGCAGGAGTCCCTTCCTTTGCAAAGTAATTGGAATACAGCTCTTTGAACACAGCCTTTACTTCTACTAAAGATTCAGCAGGAACAGTCTTAGTGACCTCCAGGCTGGTCCAAGCTTCTTCCAATGTACTTGTAGGAACCTCTTTTCTTGCTGCAGCAGTTTCCACACAAAGGACCCCAAACTTGGCTCTCTCAAATTTTAACAAAGAAGGCATGACAATTGAAAAAATAGGTGAGGGGAAAGTGTTGAAACCAACAATGAATATATTTTTTATTAATGTTTAACTGTTTTTGCTTATATACCATTTGGGGCATACACGGCTGAAAACCCCTCTGGTTCCTGAATCAACCAATGATTTGCATCATGTGGTCTATGAAATTTGAGTCATCTAACATAGATCTTTGCCTGAAAGATCACCAACAATTCTCAACCTATGAGAATTGACCTACAATGGGCAGAAGTCACCTGACTCCATTCAACCCAATGTACCAATTTGGCATGGAGCTTCCCCAGCTCCCAGCGCCAAAACCCTGTGGATTGCACATCCTAAACTCAGCTATCAGTGGTTCAACTGAGAACAAGCTGATCAAACCTGAATTCCTAGGCATCCTTGCCTATATTTAGTTATTTTTGCATTTAATAGTTTTTTGCCTTAAAAGCCATTAAACTGCTTTGAAACTCAAACCAGGCGCCACTGCAGCACCCAGCAATTTCTCCAGGCGGCGCCCCAGCGCCTCAGCGCCTGAAAAAATTTGATAGTGGCGCCCCGGCGCATCTCAAATTCATTAGGCGGCGCGGCAGTGCCTCTAACCCAATAAATTTGCTGACACGGCGCTTTTAGCCCTAATTCCGGGGGTTTTCCCATGATTAACCTTAACCGAACTTCTTGAAAAAGTCAAGGCCATTTTAATATAATTAAATCCTCATTAATTATATCATGTATTTATTAATTAATTTTCCTGATTAACTAACCCATTTTGAGACGCCTAGTTTCCAAGATTGATTTGGCCAATCTTGCCTCAATTTGTTTAGTTAGCCTAACCTAACTAAACATCCATATTCTGTTCTTTTATTAAACATAGATATCCAGCTTCTAGGAAACTTTCCCTCAAGAATTCCAAAAAACCTATCTATATGTAATAAATAACAAAAACAGAACATCTTTATATTTTGAAGCATTTATTTGGTTAAACACTCAGCAGTGACTGTAGTATGGTCACACTGACTCAGGCAGGCACCGTGAAGGAACTCACCCGCACCTACAAGGAACTCCAACTTTGTGCACCATTCAACATGGCTTTCTGACACCCCAGCCACACAACTCATGTACTACAATACCCTCAAATTGCATGTGATGAGACATGTTAACTTGGATAAAGTGACTAACCTACAAAGCCTGTACTGCAAAGCAGAGAAAGCAGAACAAACCTCCAATACACTTCATAAGGCACAAACTGGGAAAAAAGAAAGACCCAAGGATTCTCATCCAGGCAGGCGCTCCATTCAATCACCCCTGGAGGCAACAGGAATAACACCAACCACAAACCCACAGGGTCAAATGGACATGGAAATGGGAACAATGGCCAGTTGAACCGGACCCATTTCTGTGTCACTGCCACACAAGGCAATCAAGACAAGAGAAAAGCCCAGGGAGAGCACTAAGAAAGCCAAGCTCTCCTCATGCAACTCCTGACTTTCCCAATGATGAGTACCAACCCAAGGTTGTGGACCAATGTCCAACAATTCAAGTGCCCTTGGAGGACCTGGTACTGTACACCATTGCCAGACATCCCAATAAACTGATGTCCTATCCTTTCTGCTTTTGCAGCTACACAGACTCAGCACTCCTGGATTTGGGCGCAGATCAAACCCTGAACAACAGTAGCTTTGTGGATAAGTTCAAGCTGGCCACTAATCTTTTGCGGATTAAAAATAAGGTCCTGGCTGACAAACATCACATTGCCATGACAAAGGAAACTTCCCCCTTCTCTGTCATGCTTAAGAACCTCCACTCCACCATCCAAGGTCCCGTCATCAACTTCTCAAAGTTTGACATTGTGCTGGGACTAGACTGGTTGCAAAAAATAATCCTCACATAGACTGGGCAACCTCAGTGTTGACCATCAAGCGTGAAGATGTCAACCAACAGATCAACCCTGACTCTGTGGACCAACTCCTACGTGACCACATCTTTGTACGCATCACAGAGACCCTGGACAAGAAGAAAACCTGAAGGCAATTGACTGGGACTCCTGCAAGTACAAGATTGTTGCAACTGAACCAATGATGATTCAGTATTTGGAATTGGGGAAGACAACATTCCAATAGAAAGGACATAATAATAAGATTAAGGTATTGTTTATTGTAGAATATTGTGATTAATATACTAAATGGGGAAGCCACAAGGCCACAAGGGGGTGGCATAGTGGGGAGTTCCATGTAGGGTTTGGAGCCAAGGAATAACTTGTGCGGGGATTAGCAGGTCAAATTGGCAATGCTCCTAATTGGGATGAAGTACCTGCCATTTGACGCTGCCATCAGATTAATCCATGCCGTTAGATACGTCAAGGGGCAGCTCATCAAGTGCCCCTGTGTATTGTAAGATACATTAGCAGGCAAGTCTGGGAGCTTGGTTGCAACACTCCCCCTGCTTGTTGTCAGACACCAAGACTGGAGTCTGCGGTAGGTCTGGGGAGGTCCACACAAACAGCCTTTGTGTGGGGATGGCACAGCAGGGGTGCAAGCAATCATGGTGAAGCTTCTTGGTATTCCCTTGGGCATCTTCAAGTTGATAAGTGTGATTGTCATAGACTGCAGCTATCTTTAAGGGCCCTAGGTGGTTGGGTTCTAATTTGGCAGAATTAGGATTGAGGGTATAGATGGGGTCACCTACAGTGTATCTAGCTTTGAGGTGCTTTGTCCCTCCTTCAATCCGCTTATGTTCAATTTCCCAGGCTTTGGCACACTATTAGTCTAAGGATGGGGTTGTTACTAGGGGAGGCTTGTCGGAAACCCTGGACCAAAACTTTCCCTGTTCAACTCCTGTCAGACTGTCAGGCATCTCAAAGACCAGGGTTCTGGGGCTGAACCCTGTGCCCCTGTTGATTCTTGCTTGCAGGATAAGTAGAGCGGTGGGTAGGGGATCAGTTCATGCAGTGTTGGGGTGCTCTTGTTGGAGCTTGGCAATTGGTTGAACCAGTGAGCCATTTAACTGTTCCACGTGTCCATTGGCTTGAGGATGGTAGGGGGCCGTAACTATACGTCAGAGTGCATTCTTAGCGCAGTATATCTTCATGACATGCCCAACAAGTTTGGGGCCACCATCTGTCATGAGATGTTTGGGCCGCCCAAAGCAGGCCACAATTTCCTTGCCAATAAAGCAGGTGATGGTGGTGGCAGTGTGGTTAGTTGTTGCCCAGGCCACTGGCCAGCAAGTGAATTAGTTGATGGCAGTGATAATGTACTTCTTTCCCAGTCTGTCTTCAGGGAGTGGCCCCACAATGTCAAGGGCCCACTGCTTGAAGGGTTCCATGGCCTTAATGGGCAGGACAGACTTGGGAGGTGCAGGTTTGGACGTATTCTTTTCACACAACACGCACATTTTGAGGAGATCCAAGATGCCTTGGCGCATACACGGCCACCAAACCTTCTGTTTCATGATCTCAAAGAGATTACGCCCTCTGATGTGACCCAGGGTTTGGTGTTAGTGAAATATTGTGTCACCTTGTTGCATGGTGGGAATGTAAGGCGTCTTCTCACCTGTCTCTGCCCAAAAAAGACATTGCCAGCATTGGTGGTGAACTTACTGTTGTTGCCCTTCAGCTTGGAGACAAAAACCAAGTTAAGGCCCTCATAGCGGGTTGCCTCAGGGCAGAGGTAGAGCATGGGACAGTCTGGATCCAAACCATTGTCCCCAGTGATAGACACTACGTAGAGTTTTTAGGAAAGAGCGTTGGCTGTGACAAGTTCCTTCCCAGGCTTATATTCAATGCGTAACTGATAGGGGGATAGACGCTCAACCCATCCTGCTTGGCAGCATGTCAAATAGGACTGCATGTTGAAGTATTGGAGTGACTTGTGGTCCATCAGAACGCAGGGTGGGAAGGTTGCACCTTCAAAGTAGCAACTCCACTTCTCAACACAGTGTACAATGGCTTCCAGCTCTTTGCCTGGATGGGATAACGTTGTTCTGAGTCAGTGAGCTTCCTGGATTCATATGCTACAGGGAACAAGACACCATTGTCAGTTTCTAGCCTTAGCACGCCCCCTATGGCCCAGCCAGAGGTGTCAGTCTCGAGTTTGTACTGTTGGTTTTGGTTGGGGAACTGCAGTACTGGTGCTTTTGTGAGCCTTTGCTTCAACGTCTCAAAGGCTTGATCTCTGGCAGGGGTCCAATGGAAGCACTGTTTGGTATTGAAGAGCTCAGTGAGAGGTGTAATTAGTTCCCCACAATTGGGTATGACTTTGCGTACATAGGCAACCATGCCTAAGAATGTCCGCACCTGGCCCACATCAGTGGGGGGCGGCATGCTGGTGATTGCCTTGATTTTGGCAGGATCAGGATTTATCCCTTGGGAAGAGATGGCGTGCCCAAGGAATAGCAACTCCAACTTGAGAAACTCACATTTGAAGGGTTTAGCTTTTAGCTGGTTTTCCCAAAGGGTGTTGAGGACAGCACAGAGGTGTTGGAGGTGCATGTTTTGATCTTGACTGAAGACAATAATGTTGTCAAGGTACACCACTACACACTTTCCATTCAATTCCTCAAAGGCTTTGTTCATCAACATGGCAAATGTGGAGGGAGCGTTGGTCATTCTGAAGTTCATGACACAACACCAAACAACCTGTAGCACGTGCAGAAGGCAGTTTTTGCCTCATCCCCTGGTGCAATAAGGACCTGGTTGTACCCCGCAGTGAGATCAATCTGGCTAAAGACCTTTGCACCTGCAAGTGTATCATTAAGGTTGTCAATCAGTGGCAGGTGGTATTTATTTTTAATTGCCACCTCATTTAGGGCGCGGTAGTCTGTGATCAGGCTTTGGGACCCATCCTTCTTGGCTACAAAGAAGACCACCGCCTCGTATGGAGAGAGCAAGGGGCAAATAAAGCCCTTATCAAGCACGTTCACAAGGTGCTGGCAGAGGGTTTCATTTTCCTTTGGTGTGAGACAGTATAATGGTTGTGCTTTAGGTAACAATCCTTGAAGTTGTACAGCGTGCTGGATCTCCTGGGGTGGAGGTAGTTGTTCAAGTGTTTCTCTGAATGCGTCCTTGTACTCCTCAAGGAGTGCAGCTAGCGCTGGTGGTTGTGATGTTGACAAGGAAGGGACTACAGGTGGTTCTGCACGGATAATTTTGACTGAACATTGATTAAAGTCTAGTCTCCCCCCTTGAAATCATATGAGCCTGCTTCTGTCATTCTGACAAACACAGTGTAATGTAGTAGTTTGTTCATTTCCATGGGGTTGATCTGGAACCCCACCCCATTTCTATTGAGGGTGATGACAGAGGTATCCCAGTCAATGTAGGGGCAGTTATGCTGGAGCCAATTGAGGCCAGTGATTACGTCATGGCTGAGGTCTGCCATGATTGGCCCAGAGAGCTTAACCTGGACGTTTCTCATCCTTACAGAGAAGGGCACTGTCTTGTGGGTGATGACAATACTGCAGAAATCAGCTACATGTACTGCTTTGAACCTGCTGGGCACCTAGTCCAGTTGTTGAGAGTCGGCAAACACCTGTTCCACCATAGTGTGGTTGGCCCCGGTATCTACCAGCAATTTGTGGGTGTTCCCTTGAAAACAGAAGGGATAGGATAAGCGTGTTACTTTATTTGAAGAGTGACTTGCTTGCAGATTGGGGCCGTCACTGTGGACTTGGAAAACATCCAGGGTTTTGACTTCATGAATTTTGTAGTTGCAGGGGTTCTTTGCAAGCAAGGATTGAGAGGATGGGTCAGGTGGGGTTGCAGGGCCTCTTGTTGCTACAACCCCCAGGCTTTTACCGGGTCCTCAATCTGCGCAAGCTGGAGCTTCCCTTTGTGGGGGCGTTTAGTCCCATTATCCTGCTGACAGGGCTGGCAGCAACCTAAATGATTGTGGCCATTGCCAGGTGCTGTACAAGGTTGGGCTGGTGTGTCACTGGTACAGCAGAAGCCCATTGAGGCCTGGTTGTTAGCTTACACAATGGCCTTTTAGCAGTCATCAATGGAGATGCAGCAACCTACAGGGACCCACTTACAGATATGGGATTTGAATCCATTGATAATGAGGGTGAGTAGCATTGCATTTCTGTTGGTCACCATTTTGGGGGCAGCAGCAAGGGCTTGTTGCCAGGCGGCAAGATACTCAGGGACAGAACCAGTTTTTTGATTGCTAGAAGAGGAGTCCCCACAATAATGGGGCAGAGGGTTTTGCTGTAGCGGGACTTGGTGGCGTCTCAGAATGCTGCCCAGGTAAAGTTGAGTTCCTGGCTGGCCCAGTGGGGTGAACCACACAGCAGCAGGCCCCATGAGGCAACCAGACACAGTGGCAACCCACATGGGCTCAGGAACCTGACAGATACAGAGGCAGGTTTCAGTAGATTGGAGCCAACTGACAATGTTGGCACCCTTGACCCCCGCAAAGGATTCTAGATGAAGGTTGAGCATGCGTTGAGACAGGTCTGACTGGGGTGGCAACTGTGGTAAGGTTGAATTCCTTAAACTTGACTCCCTGGTACTTGACACTTTGTTGAGTACAAGGGAGTTGAGTGCCGCATATGTGAATCTATTAGTATTTTTGGCTTGACCAATTTTAAGATATTTTCTACTAGTAATTTAGGGGTTCAAAACCAAAAACCAAGGTTAAATTTACTCAAACTTGACTCTGTTTAATAAATTGGTTAGCTAAAATATTGATTTAAGGGCAATTTATAAGTAAATTTACTAATAGAAATAAAAGAACCTGTGTTTGACACTCTAAACCCAAAAGTGACCAGTTTGACACTTTTTAAGCCAAATTTTAATTTTATTAATAAAATACATATGTGCTTATATAAAATTTGTTATTTACTATTATATTTTTATTATTAGTGTCCATAGTTGTTGATTAGGCTCCCAAGAACCACTATACTGGATTTAGTGGCATAGACATTAATCAAATACCCCACTTGTTTTACATTATATCATTCCTGGGTTTGTGGATTAAGTGGTGCCACATAAATTAAGCCCAATTTATTAAGAGATTTCATATGTAATTTATAAAAGACTGAAACTTGACACTTTCTTTGTTTGACTCTATCCACTTGACAACTGATTGGTTTTGAATTTAACTAATCAAAGGCTTGGAATTAAGGCTAAATTAATATGTGACACACTATGAGCGCCA
>QTSX02003630.1:0-343939 GCA_014839935.2 Entomophthora muscae
TGAATGGTTTCGCTTTGCGTGTGAGCCTTTTGTTGCTGTTGACCCATTTTGCCCATTAACGCCAATAAACCCTGTTAACAGAGTGTATATTTTAACCTGAGAGTTGGATTTTGTTTAAATCTGAAATCATTTTGTTTAAATCTGAGGTATTTTTGGTTGTTGCCATAGCTTCTAAACTACTGTATAAATTCATTTATTTTCAATTTTACTTAAATCTGAGTTCATTTTGTTTGTTATCATAGCTTTTAAAACTACTGTACCATCTCTAAGGCCTCCTTCTTAGATTGTGTCTTTGAAAACTTGGGTGAGTGGGCAGGTACCGGGGAAGACAGGGTGGCATCAAACGTTGGCAGGTGTTATTGACTGGTGCTGGGAATACAAAATAAAAAATTATTCACCAGCCTGATTAGAAGAGACAGGAAAGGGTGCAAGGCATGCATCATTTTCTGGACCTTGGGAAATCTCTTAAAAAGTTCATTGGTGCAAGTATTGAATTTTTTCATTCAAGTTGTTAATTTTGCTTCCACTTTGGAAACTTTTGGTGCCATGCTTGCTTTTTTGCTTGCAGCTTCTTGTGATCTTGGCTAGGATTTTTCATTGGTTGGATTTCATTTAAATCTTATTTAGATTTGAGCCCAAAAAACGCAGACAGCCAGGCCCTTGGCTCTCTGAGCTGACAGGCTGTGGAGGGTAGGGTTCAGGGTTTAGTTTGCGGTCTGGACCTTGCTTTATTATTAACAGTAAAATGTCACTCATGACAGACACAGAGAACAGTTCACTGATATAGTAGAATTTTACTGTGCCCTTATTTTTTAGCATAATCTAATCTTGTTGTATTTATAACAGGACTCAATGTTCATTGTACTATTCTGATTGGAAGAAAATCCCCAAGGTTTCCCCAGGAAAACTTCAATTCTCTGATCACATAATAGTAAAATGGAATTGAGGCCTCAATTCCAAAAATGAATTTGACCATGGCCTGTATATTTGTCATTTAAAGATAAAAATTCTGTTTAATCCTCTGCTTTATTGTCTGGATGTACTTCTTATTCAGAATAACTGACTTGATCTTGGGCTTATTCATAAAGAGAATGCTGTCATTCTTCAGATAATTGCTTTACAGCTTATGTGCTGATTTTACTAATGCACTGATGGTTATCACAATTTTTGTAGTCCTGAGTTTCTGTGATAAGCTTGATGTGGATTTCACTCTTGGAGTTAGAAATCACCTTGTTTGTATGTTTTCAATGATAGGCAACAACTAATTGGGCTGTCAAGACACAGCACAGGCACTTGGCTATAAATGCAGTGATTTGTTTTAGCACCCACTGCCCCTTCATAGTTGGATAATACTGTGGCTCCTTGTCATCTTAATCTTTACCATCACACACATAAGCCTTGTATGTGGTATAAAGTTAGGCTTTACACTCTTGTTGTAACAATGGTGGATTTACCACTTTTTTATTTCTACCTTCACTTATCTGAATCTAATTCCATGGTTTTGTTTGTTTTTCTCCTTTTCATTATTACCACAGATATTGTTATGTCTCTTTATCACTGAAGGGTATTTAAAGAATACAATCTTTAAATTCTCAATGTCTTGGTTTTTTGTGTAATAAACCATTGATCAAATAACTCTATATTTCTCTTAGTGTTTTACTGAGTGTTTTATAGATATTTGCTTTATTGAAGGTCTCCAACTGTGCTGCTGATTATCTGGTTATTAGATATTTCAGTGATGTAGTTGTGAGATCTTCTAAATGTTATGGTTTTAAGTCATATCTTAACACACTCTATAATACTGATATAAATATCATCTTGATAGTACACAGGGTTATACACTAAGAACACTCTCTCATTAGTGGTTTTTTCACAGCTATGGTAATGGTGACTTTTACATATTTCCTGGACAGCTTTGAAACTCTGGGGTTGATACTACTTGTTCTTTAAGTATGCATGTCCTGGGTTTGTTACTGTATATGTGTGGCTTGGGTTTCACTCCCAAATCAGAGCTGACTCCCCCTTCCACTTCCTGGACTATAGTCACTCTGATTTTTGACCCACAATGCTAGGATATAAAGAGTACTGCAATGCCTCTTCAGGTGAGAGAGAACAGATGCAGGTACAGGCATGGACCACCAGATGACAGGACCTAACTTTACCAGGTAGGAAAGAGAATTTTCAGCCACAGTCCAGGGTCCAGCTGCTGGCAAGGCAGAATCAATCAATCCAGTGAGTAACAGGTACAGCACTTCCAGGAATTGACTACTCTGGCCAGTAGCATCAGAAGTGGGAGGGGTTAAACACCTGGTCATTTTAGGTGTTAAGGGCAGTTTCATTGGGACCAAGTAGACGGAAGTATTGTTGTATTTACCATTGAATATCAAAGGGTATATAGTGATCTCCTGGCTGTTGTTTACAATGTGGTAGGGATCTTCAGAAGTGTCTAGGTAGGTGTATCAATGCAGGTCTTCCAAAGTCCAGGGTTTGTGGTCATGATTGGGTGGATACTCTGTGAAGTGCACAGGGCCAAATAAAGCATCCAGAGGGCAATAATAATTTGACGCTTCTGGGTCTCCATCTGAAGCTTGGTGTTCAACTCCTGAGGGTGAGTTCTGGTGTCTAGGCAAATGCAGATGAAAGAGTATCAAAAACAGGTATGAAATAATATTGGTGAACCAAAGGTTCATAACAACTTTATTTGATAAGAATGACAATACAGAATCTTTCTGGTGCTTCTGGATTAAATAGTCATTCACATGCAGGTGCCTCTGGGCATTCTTCTGATGCTATCTGGGTGGCAAAGTTTGGCATATCAAATTCTGCTGATTGGTTGGCTGTTTCATTTTCATTTTTGGGGTCTTCAGAAACAGCTGCTTGGCTTGCTGGTAGCCTATCTTTGTTTGACTGGTCATTGGTTCTGGATGAGTTGGCTGTAGGTGTCATGGGGTCAAATTCAATTTGATTACCTTTTTGGACTGGCTTGACAGGAATATCTGAGGCTGAAGAACTTGATTAAAAAAGGGGTTCCCAATTGGGAACCCCAAATTACTAAATAGAGGATGGGCTTAAACTGGGAGCTCTGGGCAGCTAAATTTAGCCTGCCCAGGCCCAGCCAAACCCACCAAGGCTTGGACATAGCTTTTGGGGCCCAGTACAGGCCCTGCAGCTACTGCCAGGGCAGGAGTGATTCCTGCATCTGGATAGTTGCTTTCCAAAGCAAATCCAGGTGCAGGCAGGCTCCTGCCACCCGCTCTCCCTGCCTGGTGGTTGGGCGTGAGTTCAATTACTGCTCAGGGATTCAAATTTGTTACTTTTTTAACACACAAGAGTATTCATGTCCATGATATACTCCTTTAGATTTTTGACTCTGTTGTTGTGATGTGTTTATATTTTTATAAAATAGAACTTAAATCAAATCAGATTAGCTATATAGTTTGTTTATTGTAATTTTTATTTGTCTAAGTTTAGTAGTATATTAGCCTGTAGTCACTACCGTTTATTTCACATTGGGCTTTAAAATTTCTATATTAATAAAATTTGGTTGTAAATAAGTACTTTTAGCTGTTTTTATTGATATATTTAGGTTTTTGATAATTTTTATCTAAAAACAGACACTCAGAATATTAAAATTCTTTTTTATCTATAGCTTTTATATCTTAATTAGGATCTACTTGCAACGATGTAAGAAATTCACTGATTCTTTTTTATATTTGATGTTTTTGTTATCTGTTTCAGTTACTACAAGGGTTTGTTTTTGGATCAAATTTTTCGCTTCAGTGGCTGAGTTCATTCTGTTCTCAAAAGCCATAGTAAATATAAAAGGTTTGTTTTATGAATGAAATCAATTTTTAGTGACTGTAACTGTTGTTGCTAGAGATATAATGAATTTGTTCCCAGTTTGCATATTTTGTTGTGTCGACATTTTTTCAGTTATCATAATTCTCTGTGGAATGAGATTCTATTTCTATCAAAAAAGTTAAATTTTGTTCTGTTGCTGAACCAACTTTGTTCTGATTGAAACAATTTTGTTTTCTCGACATGTTGTAAAACTACTATACTAAATCATATTTTAGCCTTGGTATTTACACACAATGCCCTATTCATGATAAATTTTTTGCCTCCTTCCAAATAGTATTTAGGGTAAATTTTAGCCAAATCACAGATTTCAGGAAACCTATCATTATTCATATTTGATGGTTTTATTATTTATTGACATCTAATAAATGATAGGTATATGGATATTCTGCTAGCCTATTTAGGAATAGATTTACCAAGTTTTCCATAAAATAATATTGCAAACTAGATGTTTTGATGTCTCGCTGTAAGCTATCAAACCTCAGAGTCACTGAGCTATTTTTACCATATCTTTCTCAACTGCAAATTATAAAGAAATTGACTGAACCAAGCAAGTAAATTAAGCCACTCATCTTTTGCTGCGACTTGGTCATACGCAGTTCAAGCTATTAAATCAAATGCCTAGTCCGCTTCAATTCTAAACGATTGCCATCTGATTAGCTACGAAGTTATTTACAACTCCACATGCCACACTTTGTAAGATCCTTTGTTTGTTTAGATGACATCATATGAATAACTTATTACTTTCTTATCTCAACTATCAACCACAACTTAAATACATCAAAGCTTATCAAATTAAAACTATGCTCCCCAAAATCGTCCTCGAAGAAATCTTCTCCCTACTTGACCGCAAACAACTCTACAGGCTCCGCTTGCTCTGCCTTGCCTTCTATCAAGCAGCTTTCCCTCTGCTGCTTCGTATTCACAGCTTAAAGCAGGTCAAATATATTGACTATCAGCGGTTCTTAAAGAAGAATGGCAAACACGTTGAAGGATTGATAATTAAACAGTTTGATGATTACCAGGCGCTTCTTAGTTCAGGTCTAAGTCTGTCAACCATTTCCCCACAGCTGCGCTTACTAGAGCGTCTCGCATATAACTCTAACTCTCCAGAAGGTCTATCAATGGTTGAAGATTGTTTACAACTCAAGAATCTTAAACATATGGGCTTTTCTATTGTAATCAACCCAGTTTCCAAAGGATCTTCCCTCTTCTTTCAACGCTCGACTCAGTCTTTGTTGACGATATGTTCTGGTCTAGTCAGGATAACTGGGAACTCTGTAGAGGCCTCAATAAGTTAATAGTCAATTCAATTTATACTGGTGGTGATTTAAATCAAATATTACCCAGAGTTCCGGCTGAAGTTAAATTAATCACCAAAGAGGGGTGGATTTTACCTTTAAATACAAAAAGAGGGAACCGTACTTGGGTTTACTTTAAGGTAGGACATTTACATTTCTATCTTAGACTTCCCCATGGCCCAGGCTATTCAAAGAACATGAAATCGATTGGCTTGAGTGATGTTTCATCAAGGAGTTTCATTGTAATTGAGGAAGAACATGTCTTTGAAAAAATATTGAAGATACCTGATTTTGTTGAGCATTTCACAGTATATGCCCACAGCCATGATCCACACGTTTTCATAGATGAATATGCTTCAAACTTTTCTTCACTTCATTTAGACTCCTACGGTGATATTTTAAATCATGGATCACTTTACCAAGCGACAAAGGTATCGTTTGGGAAGGGTAGTTGGATTGGATCAGAATTATGTGAATTGACAAGTGACCGGTTTCCAAACCTTCAGAATCTCTATATCAGCGACACCATTCAAACGGAAAACTATTATAGCAACTTCTACCGATTTAAACCCTTTCCTTTGGCTATCGACTTCTTTCCCCATCTAATCCATTTCTCCTCAAAAGCTCCTCAAGCTGATTGGTTCTGGCCAAAGTTTTTGCGGGCAGCACCGAAGCTCCAGTACATCCACACCGATTACAGGCCACACAATCTTCTTGAGCTTGAAAATCAACGCCCCTTTCTACAATTCATGCCCTACCAAGATATATTTGGAGAAAGCGGTGAACTATCTGAATCTGAACTCATTAAGTATCGAGATGAAAAACATCGTATAGATTTCTTTCTTATGATAACCTCCCAAGAATTTGCTAGAAGAAAGTTTTAAGATTTAAACAATATTGGATTGCCAATAAAAATATTTTAATTCCTAAAATCTATAATAACCTAGGTGGTTTTCCTGCCCAAAGACAGATGTAAGTTACACTTTTATACCAAATCAATATATTTTGAAAAATTTAGGCTTTAATGTCTTATTGCATGTTCAACTCAAACAATATCTTATTTGACAAATTTCGGCTATAAATTAATCTGAATACTGTTAAATATATAGAAAAGATCAAGCATATTAATGAAATTTGATATAACAATAAAATACGTCTCTTTAGTTCAGTAAAAAATTAAAGTATTTATACCTTAGTTTTATTAAAAATTGAGTAAATGTTTGGCTTCAAATGAGGTATTGAACATTATGATTGACTCATTGTGTATAGAAATAACACTTTAAAGTTATTCAATGTGTATTTAAAAACATTATATTGAGTTGGGAACTTCAAGAAAATAGCAAGTGTTGCAACTGAACCATTTATAATTCATTACTTAGAGTTGGGGGAAACAGCAGTTCAAAAGGGATGAGAAAAAAGGGTTTAGATAAGATGATATTTATTAAGTAAAAAATACTATTATGTTGAAATTGTGCTGTATTAGCATAGTTAAAAAGGGGGAAATTATTGAAAACTAGATAATGCCTTTATTGGGATATAGGAGATTATATAGTTTAAGTGAATACTTTAGAAGGAACAAGATACCTGCTGATCAATAATATGGATGGATAGGGGGTGACTTTATATTGCAAATGAGTTAAGAACCAAATCAAGTTTTCCTGTTTGTCAAATTGAGTCAGCTTCCTCTTTTGGCTACGGATGCCAGAATAGATGACATGAGGACCATGAGGTCTTTTGTGCGGATTTTTCTAGGCGGTTGATCCCACAGTTTTGAAATAAATATCAAGTAAGTCTTCCATCATCCAGACTGGTATCTATTTTATAATGAGTATGATTATAATACATCATGATGACCTTTCTCCCCTCCCTGGTGAGACATTCAGTCATAACTTCAAGAAACAAGCCCAAGAATTTTAGTACAATTCCTAGAAGCCTATGATAAAACACTACCCTATTTCAAGTTGTAATCCTGAATCATTACTCCACATACTTTTTGTTAAGTTTTACTGCATTTTACTATCTTCTGGGCTGGATGGAGGCTTCTTTAAAAGATTCAATACATTAGTCATGTTTGCCACCCTATTATCATTGTATGAACACTCATTTTTTTGTGGACTGTAATCTCCTTTAATAAAATCCCTGTATATCCTCATCTAAATACCATCAGATTTACAGGTTTTATCAGTCATGATTTATTCATCTCAGTGCAAATTTATCCAATTATCATGTGGATAAGTGAATTGAGTCTGCAAATATACCATACAATCCATGACAAAGGTATTTTTAAGATAAATTATCACACCAACCATTGATGAAGTGATTTTTTTATTATATTGATTTACATTTTACAGCTTTTGAGATAGATGCATCAAAGTCATATTAAAGCAAAGTGAAGTTGCACATAAAACAGAAAGTAACTGATGTAATTTTTTCTGATGAAAACATGGGATAAAATCTGTTAATAGTATGGATTTGACACATCAAATGCATCAAACACCATTAAAATATAGCCACACTAAAATTCAATGATTTTCAAACAAAAGTCATAACAAATCAACCCTGCACAAAAGATATTCAAGATTTAAAAAACACAGATGTATATTATTTAGAAAAAGAAATAATTAGAATACATTTTTCAAATAGAGAGTGCACAAAAGTTGCACACACAGCTAACAAATCCAGACAAACAATGTCATATTTTTACTAATTTTCAATTGAAATCAAGCACCAAAAAGGAAAGGAAAATATTCACAGCCAATTCTCTGATTGTTTAGGAAACTGGGATATCAAATTTCAAAATCTAGCTCCCTAATTAGATCACTCAAATATTGGATAATAAATTTTTAATAAAAGACTCTCATATTGTTTCAACTGAACCAATGATAGTTCAGTATTTGATTGGGGAAGACAACAGTCTAATAGAAAGGACAAGAATAATAATAAAAAGATGATATTTATTACTTGTTATTGTGACTAATATACCATATGGGGAAAGCCACAGGGCCACAAGGGGGTGGCACAGTGGCAGGTTCCATATAAGGTTGGGACCGTGGAACAACTTGCGTGGGGATCAGTGTGTCAATTTTGGCAGCGCTCCTAATTAGGAGATCTTGCCCATAATTTGACATTTTCATCATATTGATCCATGCTGTTAGGCATGTCATAGGGTGAATAATTGAGTGTCACCTGTGTATTGTGAGATACATTGGCACGTGAGGATGGAATCTTGTTTGAAACAATATCAATCATAAATATATATTTCTTTCTTTTTAAGATTTTATTATATTTTTAAAATATAGCTTTTAAGTGAGAGTGTTCTACAATTGTTGACACTAAGTATAAAAAGCTTATGACAGCCAACAACCAAGAGCAAGAGGATAAATCAGTGGGTGTAAACACCCAGGGTTTTAAATACACACAAGAAGATGAAGAACTGAAGGTTTCCACCAGTAAAATTTGTAAATTGCTGTTTTCACACCACTTGGAGACTACCACTGATCATGGCAATTACAAAGATTGTGTAAAAGAAAGCATTATAACCAATCTTTATTCAACCAATGATACTTTTTTATCAGATGAGTTCATCAAATCAGCATATGCCATTTCTCAGGAAGCAAAATCAAGCACTACATCAAAGAGAGGCCAAAACCTGTAACCAATCAGATTTTTCAGGGGATTATGGCCTTGAACACACAAGGGCTGGAATTTTGGGCAATTTCTGAATGCCTTGTGTTTACTCAGGTAACCATCATGAGATACCTCATTGGGGTACTCAAGTGTGGAAACACTATCAAAGCAAAGCCTATAAATTCTAAAAAGGCATCCCAGTGTATGGAGGCTTATCCTATAATGCTGTCTCTACTACAAAACAGCCCCAACATCAAACTCATTCAATTCAGATACTAACTGGACTATCATGGTATTTGGGTCTCCAAGTGGGTGGTCCAGGTGTGAATAAATAGTGCTGTAATTTTGGTGCAATTATTATTTAACCATTGTGGGGATGATTGAGTCTTAGTCCAAAATACATTATACAACCCATAAATTGTGATACTATCTAGAAAAGTCCCCAGATTAACTAGCAGTGGCAAAATTTTTATATCCTACTATGAGCAGGCCATAAATTGCCAGTATTATTGCATCAAAAAGACCACAACAATACAAGTGACAAAAAACATTCACATGCTGCTTTTTGGGGAGTTTTTGCCAGTTTCCCTGAGAGGGTGGTATTGTATTGGTTTTTGGCCAATTGTGTCAGTGATACATATACAAGTCTCTCATGGAGGTCTTTCTGATCCCATGAAAGTCAAAATGGATCAACAAAACAGGATATTTAAGCTATAAAATAGATGATAATTGTCAAAACTGCAGGCTCAACCTGCCAGCAAGGTTCCAACCAAGCAGGTTTGGGACCCGCAATCCAATTATCCAATTAATCAAAGCCAGACTAGGAAGTCAACTCAAGTTAACAAATCCAACAACATGAACAAATAATGATGCCTCACAATGGATGCCGCTTTTTGGCGCTTGACTCATTAACAGGATCAAGCCACCCCCTTTACCATCCAAACCATGTGATCATCAATCTTGTTCCTACTATCCACTGATTCACTACAACTATATAATCACTATCTCTCAATAAAGATAATTATCTGGTTTCCAAATATTTTCCCCCTTGTAACTCTGCTAAAACAGCACAGTTACAACATTGGTAGCACAGGTAGGTTGTCCATCCTACCTTATCTTGAAAAATTCTGCCTGTTGCCTGCACATGCCACGGCCAACAAATACTCAATAGAATCATGTCTGGCCTCCTGACTGACTGGACCCTGTACACTCCTGGTACCGTGATACCTGATGGCTTTGTCCTGTACCAGAATACAGTGATCCCACTATCTGCCTTCAACACCATGTCTGCACAAGGATTCTTTCAGGCTCCCGCGTCCATGCCGCAACCGACTGACAAGAACACCATGCCTGTCTATGTATCCCAGAGACTTTGGAGCGCCGCCTTAGAACCTTTTGCAGGAGCCAACAACAACAACGCAACAGCATGGATCCAATCTGCTCAAAGCAAGCTAACTCAGATGGAATAACCACAGAAATTCTGGATCACAGAGATCTCCATCCAACTTACGCATGACACTGGCACCTGGTGCAACAAGTGGCACTAGGAGCACACCAAAAAGAACTGGGAAACTTTCAAGCAGGACTTCTTGGCAAGATTTGTGCTGAAGGACACTGCACTCATGATTATCCGCCAAATGAAGAACCTGACGCAGACTGGCACCGTAAAAGAACTCACCTGCGCTTACAAAGAACTCCGTCTACGCGCACCTGCTGATATGGTCTTTGACAATCCAGCCACACATCTCATGTACTATGACGCTCTCAAGTCACATGTAATGAGACACGTGAACCTGGACCAAGTGACCAACTTGCAAAGCCTGTACTGTGAAGCCAAGAAGGCAGATCAAACTTCCAATGCTCTTCACAAGGCACAAACAGGGAAGAGAGAGAGACCCAAGGACTCACATTCCAGTGGGCGCTCCAACAGACCACCCCCTGGAAACAGTAATAGCAATACCAACCACAAACCCTCTGGTTCAAATGGACACAGGAATGGTACCAATGGCCAGTCAAACAGAACCCATTTCCGCATAGCAACCACTCAAGATAACCAGGAAAAGGGAAAAGCCTGGGGAGAGCATTAAGCAAGCCAAGCTTTTCCCAGACTACCCCTGACTTGCCCAACAATGAGTATTGCCCAGAGGACGTGGACCAATGCCCAATGGTTCAAGTACCCTTAGAGGACCCAGTACTATACACCATTGCCAGACACCCAAATAAATTGATGTCCTATCCTTTCTGTTTTGCAGTTAAACAGGCTCAGCTCTCCTGGACTTGGGTGCAGACCAAACCCTGGTCAACAGCAGCTTTGTCAACAAGTTCAAGCTAGCCACCAATCCTTTGCGGATTAAAAACGTGGTTTTAGCTGATAAACATCACATCACTGTGACACGGGAAACACCCCCTTCTCTGTTATGCTAGAGAACCTACACTCCACCATTCAAGGCCCTGTCATCAACTTCCCCAAGTTTGACATTGTATTGGGACTTGACTGGCTGCAGAAAAACAATCCCCATGTAGACTGGATAACCTTGGTACTGACCATCAAACGTGAAGGAGTCAACCACCAAATCTACCCTGACTCCGTGGACCAACTCCTATGCAACCATGTCTTTGTACACATCACTGAGACCTCGGGCAAACAGGAGAATCTCAAGAAGATTGACTGGGACTTCTGCCAGTATGAGATCATCCACTTCAAGGATCACCAGGATACCACCACAACACAGGATTGCAAAATTATTGCTCGACACCCAGAGATCTTCAAGGAAGCTCTACCCGGGTTGCCACCTAAGAAACATATCCAGCATTCTATCCAACTCAAAGGGGCGGTCCCTAAAGCACGTCCCATCTATTGCCTCACCCCCAATGAGGACAACACCTTACGCGCTTACCTCAAGGAAGCTTTGGAGAAAGGACTTATCCGCCCCTCACAGTCCCCTTTTGGTGCCACAGTATTCTTTGTGGCTAAAAAAGACGGCACCTTGCGCCTAGTTACCAACTACCAAGCTCTAAAAAAGTCACTATTAAGAATTGTTACCCATTGCCACTAATTGATGACCTCTTTGATGCCCTTGGTGGTGCCACAGTATTCTCTAAGATCAATCTCACGGCAGGTTACAACCAGATCCACATCAAAGAGGAAGACATTCCCAAAACAGCTTTCCACACCAAATACGGTTCATACAAATGTGTGGTGCTTAATTTTGGTATGAACAACACCCTGTCAACCTTTGTCACCTTCATGAATGAAGTCTTTGCGCCTCACATTGGCAAGTGCGCCCTGGTTTACCTGGACAACATCATTGTCTACAGCCTTTCAGTTGAACAACACCATTTGGATATGGAAGCAGTCTTTACCACCCTAGCGCAACATAAGCTGCTAGCCAAACCCTCCAAATGTCAGTTCTTCCGCAAACAACTACCCTTCTTGGGACACATAGTTTTGAAAGATGGCATTAAACCTGATGACCAGAAAATCCAGGCCATCTGCAAGATGCCACCACCCAAGGACAAAACAGAACTCTGTACCTTCCTAGGAATGGTGGCTTACGTACGGCAGTTCATACCTAATTGTGGCGTGCTGACTGCACCATTGTCTGCCATAACTGGGGCCAAAGCCGAGTTTGTGTGGACCCCCCAGCACAGCCTCTGTTTCTGATGCCTTAAGGAAAAACTCACAATGGCGCCCATCCTCCAGTACCCCAAACATGATGGAGAATACAAAATGGAAACAGACGCCTCCAACACATCTATTGGAGGAGTGCTACAAATTAAAAATGACACTGGTGATTTCCTCCCCGTGGCCTACGAGTCACACAAATTGACAGACGGCAAGTGCCGCTACCCCATACATGACAAGGAACTGTTGGCAATTGTACATTGTCTAGTCAAATGACGCTGTTATCTGGAACGCCAAGAGGAGTTTACCACCTTGACAGACCACAAGTCACTCATCTACTTCAAGAACCAAGCAAAACTATCCTGTAGACAGGCCAAGTGAATGGAGCTGTTAGAGAGATTCAACATGCTCATCCAGTACAAACCTGGAGCTGAACTTGCCATGGCAGATGTCCTTTCCCGCCTGTATGTCTGTGCCTCCAGAGGGGAAAATAGGCTCAACCCAGACTGGCCCCTCTTAGTACTACAAACAAAGGACAAAGGGTTCCCTCCTGGAACAACTGAAATAACAAAGGAAACAGTTATCAAGAATGAGCACCTGTTTGCTGATGTTTATGGGACCTTAAACAGAAAAATGTCTGATGGCAAGACCATTCCCTACATCCCCTTCCACCAAAGGGTGGACACTATTCTACATTATCACTGAGACCTCAGCCATACCAAGAGTTGAAACCTCTACAAGTTCCTTAAGCATAAGGCCTGGTGGCCAACCTTTTATTGCGACGTCCAAGAGGTGCTGGAGCAATGTGAAGTATGTGAGAAGTTTGCCAAAAGCAAAACCCTTCCAAAGTCAGTACTCCCCATCCGCACACAACTACCCTTCAAAGTATGGGCTCTTGACATTGTTGGCCCCATGCCAAGGAAACACAATGATAAGAAGTACATCATCATCACCATCAACTTTGCAACACGCTGTCCCGTAGCCCAAGCAGTAAAGTTCCACACTGGTAACAATGTACAACAATTCATTGGCAAAGAGATAATCAGCAAGTTCAGAAAGCCAGAACTTCTGATAACCGACGGGGAAAAATAATTAACCTCCAAAAACACCAACATGTATCTCACAAAGAATGAGGTCAAACACACCGTAACTACGCCATACCACCCCCAGGCTAATGAGCAAGTTGAGAGGCTCAATGGAAGCCTCATGCAAGCCTTGGCCAAACTCACCGCCGGCAAACCTGAGGACTGGCATAAGCAGCCATCAACTGCGCTACTTGTGTGTTGAACCCAAGTGAACAGATCCACCAGGAAAAGCCCATTTGAACTGGTATACAGCACACAGCCAAATATCATTCAAGCATTGACAGGACTCAAGCTGGAAATCCCAAGCAAGGTTCCCCCACGTTCAGATCCTCATGTTGCAGAAGCAAACAAAGGACAAGCGGAGAAAGAAGAGGAGTGTCTACAGAAAACCCTTGTCCCTATCCGCAACAGACATGAAGTTGAGGATGAAGTGTGGGTCATGAATGTTGACAAAAGCAAGTTAAAACCAAAAAAAGTAGGACCAGCAATCATCCTAAAGGTAAACAACAATAACACTTACCTCATGCAAGGGCTTGGAAAACGCAAACAGGACAAAATCCTCCATCATGATTGCTTCAGACCTTGCAAGGTAAGACAAAAGTAGCAAGAAGCCGCCCTACCTGCCACCAAACAGCAGCTAGTCCAATACAACACTTGGGCTCCCAACAACCTCCCTGACAACTTGCCCCCATAGGAGGCCAGCCTTCAGCCGGGGGATGTCAAAACTGCAAGCTCAACCCGCCAGCAAGGTTCCAACCAAGCAGGTTTGTGACCCGCAATCGGATTACCCAATTACTTGAAGCCAGACTAGGAAGTCAACTCAAGTTACTAAATCCAACAACATGAACAAATAATGATGCCTCACAGTGGATGCCGCTTTTTGGCGCTTGACTCATTATCAGGATCAAGCCACCCCCTTTACCATCCAAACTGTGTGATCACCAATCTTGTTCCTACTATCCACTGATTCATTACAACTGTATAATCAATATCTCTCAATAAAGATAATTATCTAGATTCCAAATATTTCCCCTTATAACTCTTCTAAAACAGCACAGTTATGACATAATCAAGTCAAAAAGAACACTGTCCAAGAGGCGGGATTACAGTGCTCTATATACCCACCATGTCATGCAGACTCTTTTGGATTGAACTGTTGATAGTTAATTCCCTAATTGTACTTCTATCACTATACCAGTGAAAAGGATAGTGAACACTGTTGTGAAGACAGAATATTTTATTAAATTGTAAAAACAGGTATTTATTTGGGAAATCAAGCAATTATATATAGTATGATTATCAAGGAGTTCAAGCAATATGGGATTGGAGAAATTAAGGAGCAAAACAGGCACCACAAAGGTGGAATATTTGTCTGCACAATTATCAACAGTAGATAATGAATCCAATCAGATATTCAGGGCTTCCCTTAAGGCAAATAATAAGGTTGGTGCAGCTAGTTGTACCAGGCAACCTCCAGAATTAACTCATACATAAAGGAACATCCTTCATGTCCACAAATCTCAAAAATATTTTTCTTATTTTCAATATTAAATATTATTTTTTTCTTGATTGAATAATTGACACTGATAATAGAAGCAATGTTTGATTTTTATTTTGAGCTTAAAAGTGAAATTATAAAAGATAAAGAAAAAACAATTTTTGAAATTGTCAACATGGAGGATGTTTCATTCTGTATGAGTTAATTCTGGAGGTTGCCGTTGTACCAAGCTTTCAGAATTAATACCAGAAGCAATTCCAAAGTCCATGTTGCCTATCAATTGAGGGTTGGAATCAAGATATTTTTAAACTAAATTAGGGGTTATCCTGTTCACCAACAATTGGTTGAGCAATCACTCAATTGCACTATATATTAGCAACTAATTGTTATGCACATTGACCTTATGCTGTATAATCCAATAGAGCAAGGCAAAATGCAGTAAAGACCTTCATCTTGCTGATATTATGTTTTATGATATTAGCAGTATAATCCAAGCCAGGGATCCATAGAACATGGCTACTATATTACTGGAATTTAATGACCAGAATGAAATTTTTACCCAGAATGTTGTCTCTGATATTTTCTCTGAGTCATTATTTCATACGTTGAATACAGGGAATAGTCACAAAATTCTTGTCTCCCCTTTGTTGCTCTTCTATGCTATATTTACCACCACATAGCCCATAGCAGAAGAGAAGTACATAGCACTGCATAGTGAAGCAAGTGTTGATGAAAATGGTTCTTTATAAGCTTCCTTGCATTCCCAATCCATCCCTCACACCTAAACCTCATCTTACCCCATCCTTAATTGATCTCTCTAGCCCTACTTAAACACAAGGCTCACATGGGTAACCATAAAGTATTTTTGATAATCCAACCATCCTTTTTCCCTTCCAGACTCCTGTTGTCTGTGCTGTCCTTTGTCTCTTGCAGACAATTAAACACATAACTGATATTGTATAATATGCACATTTCTCTTTGTTTTAAGTATCCTTTATCCAGAAGATATTCATCTTGCACTATCTGCAAGCCAAATCAGTACCCCAAAAATAGATCCTGCACTGGTACTGTGGTTGAAGCAGATTTTATTGGAGTTCATACCAAATATTCCCAAACACTTTCAGGCATCTTGGTTCACCTGATAGCTACAAAGCTGGTATAAACTGAACCAGAATACATATTAGATATTGGATAAAGGCCAGGCCGTTTTTTGGCAATCCCTAGACTTTTGGTGCCATTATAGGTTTGCTCACAAGTAGAAAGTTGCCATGCAGTCCGGTTGCTGGAGTATTTGGGAACTTGTAGCTTGTTGGTATAGCAATAGTAGCACCAAAGGTCTAGAAATTGCCCAAAGAATGGCCTGGTATTTATTTAGTGTTTGATATGGATTCCAGACTTGGGTGGTATTAGCTTTGTAGCTTCCTGGTGGATCAGGAGGGCGTGTTGCAAGATCAAAAGCCCTACTTTATCTGGGTCTGAGCCAATAGGATCTGCCATCAATAAAACTTGCAGCAGGCTCCCAACATTGAGCTCTGCTACCCAATCACCATGGCATTATCATCACACCAAATTGTTCAGGCCTATTATCCACCCATACAAGCTTGACAGACACTGCTTTGGAACTTTCACGTAGCCCCTATACTTTGATGTTGCCTTTACTTAGCCGTTGAAGCTGGTGTTTAGCAAGCTTTATCTAGCCCTAGGAGCATTCATATCCTTTACATATGCTCTAGTTTAGATAAACTTTGGCCAGTAGGTCTAGCTAGCCTAGATAACCAGATTCACGCCAGGGCTGAAAGTGTTGGAGATGCTCCACATGAGCCGGGATAAGTTTTGCTTATGCAGCATCCCTGACTACAGAAAAGATCAGGAATCAAGCCAGGCAAGGTTCACTGAGCCAAAGAACAAGATACAAAGTGAGGGGCCTTGTGACAGTACAACAGTCACCTGGAGCATTTAACCAGATAGACATGCCAGATCATATTGGATTGCTGTGTTTTTACTATACATCTTATATAGATAAGAAAGAGGGCTCTTGAGATACAGATTCCCAGAACTTGGTATCTATATGGAACAGATGATGAAATGTTGGCTTGTCAGTTAGGCCAAACTAGCTCACCAGATGGAGGCAAGATTGGCTGGACCAATCTTGGAGACTAGGTGTCTGGCAAACAATCTAATCAACCCCAAAGGCAGGTTGAAATCTTCCCCTGGGGATGATTAGTGAGGACTCAATCATAGAAACAAAATGGACTTGACTGTGTCAAGCAGAGGCTTGGTGTCTTTGTAACAAACTAATTAACCTCAAAGGTTAATTAATATAATTGGCAAGGGAGCAATTAACCAAAAACAATAAATGCAGACAATGGTGTCTGGGAATTTAGAATCAGTCAGCCGGTTCCCAGTTAGAGCAATGGCAGCCCGGATCAGGATTGGATAGACTCCACAGGGGTTTGGGGCTGAGAGCCAGGAACGCTTCAAGCATGAACAATACATTTCAACCAAAGAAACCAGGGGATTCTGGAATTATTAGGCATATTCTCATAGGTTGGGAGGGTGGAGATCTTTTGGGTGATAGATTGTGGTTGGATAGCACTTTGATGTCATGGACCGCAGGATAGGAATCCAGGGGTGATCCCTGAACCAGAGGAGATTCAGATGAATATGCTCCGCTTGGTGTATAAGTGAGAGCAGGTTGACATTAAATAGATATATCCCAGTTGAAATCTGAAGCTTTCCCTTCATTCTACGTTCCATCTATGTCTTCGCAATCATCATCGGAAAGGGCAAAGTTTGGAGTTATTAGTGTAGAAGCTGCTGCTTGTAAAGAGGTTCCTAAAAAATCCCTGGAGGATGCCTAGGAGGACCTTGAGGTGGCCAAGACGTTTCCAAAGGAGTCATTAATTGAAGTCAAGTCTGCTTTTGAGGAACTTTATACAGAGTATTTTGCCAAGGAAGAAACACCTGCTCAAGGAAATTAAGTCCATGCTTGGGGCTCGTGGAACTTGCTGTTGGGGGCTGACAAGATTTTCCAGCAAATGTAGGATGCAGCAAATAGAGAAATCAAAGGGCTCAAACTCTGTGAAGAAAAGAGCGTGGAAGTAAGGGCAAGATGGCGGGAGGGAAAGCAGGTTCTAAACCAGAAAGGTGCCTCTCTAGAGACAAGGCTCACCAAAGCTTTGTTACAAGAGGGATCCAGCAGTAAGTGTCTCAACAGAAACATGTATGGTAAGCCGGATCAGATGGTCCAGGATCCTCTAAAGGCCTTATACCAGATATGGCATCAACCAGATATCTTAACCCAATCCAGGCAGATAGCACACCAGAACTCTTGGCAATATCAATGGGGCCATCAGAAGGCTGGGAGACTTACCAGATAAAGTTCAGGGTGCCACTTAACAGGCTACCCAGCAATTTGAGGAGAAGGGATGGGTTGTTCATCATACTCTCAGGCCTGGGTCAAGCAACCCACATGCAGTCATGCCTAACCGGATCCCAGATCTCCCCAGCAAGATCTCCTGGGGCCTAGGCACAAAGCAGGCCGCAAGTCTCCTCCCTCCCGCTCAGCGGGCAGGCAACCCAGATCCAAGAGCTTAAAAGGGCAGGATCCACCCCAGGGCCCCCAGGGCAATTTAGGATGCAATCAAGCCAGAAACCCCCCCCAGAAGCAGCAGAATTTTGGGCAACTATCCAACCAAACCTTCTGGGCAGATAATACCTTGCTCCCTATAATGGCATGGCCCAACCTATCCATCTTTAGCAGGTGTAGGGGGCCAATAGGAGAAGGTTCTGGTACAGCATGCACCCCACACTTCCCAGGAGCTCTACAGAACCCTAGCCAACCAGGTAAACATTGAAGAGGGGGAGCTAGAGCCAATTAGGATAGGTCTGGCTAGCCAGTTTCCATCAGCCACTTACAATCCAAACCAATCTGAGGCCCCCTTGACCTTCCTGCGGTAAACTCTTCCATCCTCCTGGGTGGTGCCGCTACAGCCCCTGTCCTGTCAGAGCACATATCCAGCCAGGGAATGGCCCAGGTGGACACACCTCATCAGGGCAGTGTTGTAGGCTTGGGATATACATCAACCAGTGTGCCCAAACATGGGCCAAGGGGCTAGCATTAAATACCTGAAGCCGTGCAGGTATTGTATTGTGTAGGGTACCCAAGCCAACAGTGCAGGACCTACCCAGGGCATGAGTATGGCGGTTCAGGGAACCCAGGGGTTGCTGGTAGAGCTTGGGCTGGCTGAATTGTCTGGCAGAGTAGGGATACCTTTCAGGATTGGGGAGACCCCTGAGCAGGTACCCTGCAAGACAGGGCAGGAGCGAGCCAGGATAAGCTTGGCAAGATCTCTGCCGCCTACCCTGGGCCAAGGCTCCATCATGTGGTTTACCCAGGTTGCTTCCTCTACATGGAATCAGGAAGACCAAAAAAGATATAGATGGGGTGGGTCAGCCATTGCTAAGCTAAGGCACTAGGGGGATGGGTCTGAGATAGGTCCTGCTCATCAGGGCAACACTCCCAGATACCCCAATCTGTCAGGGATCTACAGGGCTAAAATGCTCACAAGAAGGGATTTCTGGCCAGCTGGTAGGTAAGCCTCCCCTCAACAACCAGTGGGCGGCATGAGGCCAAGTTACCTGCCCCACCCTGGCACCTGTTGCTCAGATCCCACAGGAGCTCCAAAGGACTGGCATACTATCTAGCTAAATCCAGCAGGTCTATAGCAAGCTGTACACAGCTGCTTAAGGGACCTAGTCCTCAATAGGTGCCCCAGGATCAGAATCTCTTACCCGTATCCTTGGTCACTATAGTCCCTCAGAACCTTCTCTCAGCTGTACAGCTACCCAGCTTTGGTTGCTCAGAGATAGAGGTAACCAAGAACCAATGCCTGGAGCAGGTTCAACCCAGCCTGATTGGTAACTATATTGGTACATATAAACCCCCTTTAAATCAATCAGAGCGGCTAGGGTAGATCCTGGAGGATCTTCTGATGACCCCCATCACTTTATAAGGCGGGGGTATCCAGAACACTAGCGGTGATCAGGCCACCTCTGGGGGTTCTGGGAGGTCCTCCATGTCCTGGAGGATAGCCGGTTACATGGTGGTGTAGGGGAGCTTCTGATGGGCTGGTGGGCCTGTGGGGAACCAGTTTGGAGTATACAGCGGCATAAATCAATGGCTGACGATGTACCCTGGTGCAGAGGCCCTCTCCTACGTGGTCATACAGGTTGTGGAGAGACAGCATAAACCACAGCTCATTGGTAAAGGGTGAAAGCATTTTCATTGCCAAGGGGGCAGCATACACCCAAGAAGACCTGTACAGGTCCCTAAATTCATCGGGATATCCCGGTTTTAGAGAGATATCCCTAATCCAGCTCCCCAAGGCGCCACCCCTGCGGACAGCCGGGTAGATTTAAAAGTTTGCTGTGCCAATAGCAAGCATTGCTTCTTTATTGTTGGTAAATTGGCCAGCTCAGGATAGACGTTTTGATCTATCTTTTGGCCGCCTTCCTATGTAAGCTCTTTTTGGGGAGAGGTTGGTTATTGGTTGGATCAGATTAACTCCCCCAACCCTTCTATAGGCGGTTGGCCGACCTGGAAAAGTTTTGAGAACGTTTATGGACTTCCTGTAGTTGGCTGTACGTCCCGTAAGCTTGAAGAATAGGGACTGATTTGGGTTGGAGATGGACTTTAAAGTTGTCAGAGTGTGCAGTATGGTGGTGATGGGGATCAGTGCCTGGGGTAGTATTCAGTGATTTTCTTCAGCATCTTCTGACCCTTTATGGTGTGGTGGAGTTCAGGATCTTCCTTGGCGTCTTTGTCCCCCTCACTCGTATAGGGGTCCTACCTAGTGCGGAGTATAACTGAATACTCCCTATTCATACAATATAGCTTGGTTGGTTAGATATCTTTTGGGAGATGGATCTGATATTTATATAGTTTAATAACCTCCTCAACCAATGTATTTTTTTGGGGATATCCAAGGCAGTTCAGGTTAAAGATGGGGTTCAACAAGGAACCGGCAGGGCTGTGTCAAGCAGAAAGGCCTGTGTTTCAGTTATGAGTGTGAGGATCAAGGTTACTTGGAGATTCAAGTTTGGCTGGTTTAAAGGGGGATGTGTTTATAGTAGGTATTTATATTTAGTTAAGATGGGTATGATTAAAGAGCCATGTTTAAGTTTGGGTGTGGATGGTTCTAAATTCGTTCTCAATCGCTTGGGCAGTGGCAATGTCAATGTTGTTCAGGGCAAAGAAGCTGGGTGGGGTGGGGTTGGGCGGGGGGAACAGGTTGGTTGCGGCGGTGGAGCTGAGGAGTGGGTTGCGGAGTTGCTGGTTGCGCGTGGCGCTGGCAACGGCAGCTGAGTTTGCGAGGGATGGGCTGTAGCCGGCGTAGATGTAGCAAAGGTCGGGGGTCTGCCGGAGCTGGAGGGTTGAGAAGACGGGTATGCCGAATGGCTGGAGGATGTCGTTGGGGGAAGTTGAGATGGCGCTATACTGGGGCGTGATGGGGTGACGGAGCTGCCATGCGCTCCAGAGGCTGTCGATAAAGACGTGGATGGCGTAGAAGAGCGGGTCGTTGGGAGCATGGGCGTAGGCGAGATCGCCGCCAATAGCTGCACGCACGAGGATGCTCATCACTTGGATGCGCAAAGCGAAATCAGAGTACTCGGGCATGGCAAGGATGTAGTCAATAACCTTGGGGGAGGGGAGGGTGGTTTGGGAGATTTGGCGGGTCAAACACTTGGGCTGCGGCGAGTTCAATCTGTACTGCGAAAAGGCCCCGTCTTGGACGCAGAACCCATTGTTGGGATTGCCAGAGGTTCCAAACATGCTGGGGGTGAGGATGGGGCTGGCTGTTGGGGCCGCATAGTCCATAGAGAAGTCCCAGTAGGGCAAGGCAATTGTGGGATCGATGCGGCGAATGTCCTGTTCCAGGTTTCGGAGGAACCAGCGATTCCAGGGCAGGAATTGGGGGCCACCCTGAGCAGCGGCTTGAGATTGGCTGTAAACGATGGAATAAGCGTCATACACGGAAACCTGTGGCGATGCTTGCAGCTCGTGCAACTTCCCAATCGCTCCAAAGAAGGAGGATATCTCTGCTGCACTCATGTCTCGCAACTCCTTCCGGAGCCCAGGGCTACTGCATTGCGACAAAACAATCCCAACTAGAATGCAAGTAAACATCATTGCTTTACCCACTCCCCCCTGCACGTTTAAATACAATCGTTTACCCCCATCTCAACTTCCAAGCTTGCTTCCACAGTTTAAGTTAACCACAAACATCATCAAAATCTTACATCCCCACTTTTAATATCCAAAAAATTAAACTACAAAATTATATACCCACTAACAGAACAAATGCTTCACTTAATCTATTGCTTTAACTAGGTTTTATTAACCCATACTGGCGATACTAATAGCCGATCTCCCACCACCAGCTACTATTTCTCCAAAAAAACACCAACAATAAACCAATGAAATACTGCCACATCCATAACCCTCCCTTTATACACACTATCGCATAAACTATCCAGAATCACCAGAAAAAAAACCAACCCCACCACATCCTTTAAATTTCAAACCAACATACCAAATCCAACCAATACTCAAATCAATCCTTCCCCCAAATATACTATAACCCCAATTCCCGGCCAACTCCTTACCAATTCAAAACCATCCACCAAAACTTTATATTCCAGCAGATACAACCTTAACTGCAAGTTTCTGATTCTGCCAGGGAGAGATCCCCCAACCCAACTTCCAAGTGAATTAGAACTCAACCAGGCATGTATCATCATACTTTCCTTTATAACTGTACTACATTTACTATACCCCCATACTCCACTACTGTTGAGGGTCTGAATGTACAAGCATTCTGGCTACCGCCAACCTACTTAACATCCAGTCATTGCCCAATTTGGTGCCCTTCCAATATACTGTTTGACATACCAAGAATGATAACCAAGCAATATCACATGACAATCCAAGTATCCAGTGGCTTGAACCCATCCCGCACATGACCAGCCCCTATGTTTGATCCAACTAAATCTCCGCCACAGCCCAATCTATATAAGTCTAAAATATTATCCAATAAAAGATACTTCTCTTCTCTCCTAATTATATATTTGAAGCTTCCCTAAAAGGCGCTCCTTATCACTGGTAGCAGCTACAGTTTTTTTACCACACCCATAAAAGAGAAAATGACTGACCAAAACCCGCCCACCTTTGCTCACGTACTCAACCAGGCCACATCCCAGGAGACCTGGAAAATGTACTTCTGTGCCCACGACATCAACAAAGATATGCCTAGTGGATGCACTGTATTTGAAGGTCTGGTCATGTCCAAAGCATGCGCCAAGATAATTCAATACAGTTGCTCTCTTCAACCACAAACAAACACACAGCCACCTATCACAGATGAAGTTACCAACACCAAATACATTGGTATTGACAAGTTATTTGGTAAAAACAAAGAAAACGTCATCAACTGGCTAGACCACTCAGCCACAAAACTCCGCGCCAGCCACATCCCCCATGAGGAATGGGTCCAGGAAGCCAGCAAGTGCCTATATGAGGCCACAGCTAACTGGTTTGCCACCTGGGTTGGCTCACAAACTGACAACCAGCTTGACAACTGGGAAGAGTTCAAAGCCGACATCACCCACAATTTCTGCGTCACTGAATCCCTCCAAGAAATTGCAATACAGCTCAGTGATCTTCCTCAGAAGACCACTATCACAGCTTACACCAACAAATTTGAGGAAATATGCCACAAAATCCAAAACCCAGCACAAGCTGATAACGTACATACCAGAGCATCATTCATCAACAGAATGAAGCCCTCTGTTGCTGCCCTCATCCGCCCAGAGGCCAAAACCTCCTTGCCTGTGCTCATTGCAGAAGCCAAGCACACGGAAAAACACGCAAACATGGAATATGCTGCACGCAACAGCAATTGCTCCTCAAACAGCAATGGCAGAGAAAACTCCAATGGCAATAAACACCAAAACATCAATCATATCAACGGCAACTCCAATTGCAACAATGGCAATCACAGCCAAAGCACAAACTGCTCCTGTCCCAAAAAAGAGGACACCGCCAAAGTAAACAATGCTGAAATAGCAACCCACTATGAATCTGACCCCACATTCTCTGACCTCAAAGGTCTCAAAACAGAGGAACAGGGAAAAGAGGAGGGGGAACAGGCTTAAGTGCCCCTGTCTCCCCCCAACTTAACAAGAAACTGTACCAAGGCGCAAACTTTGCTGCTCGCATCCCATGTGTCCAGCAATCCTCCATTTTTATGAAGGTAAAAATTAAAGATTGCTCACAACTTCTTGTCTATCCATGCACTTACAAATTACATACACATGAAATTTTATTTGACTCTGGTGCACAACACATTATGGTTAGCAAACCATTTGTAACCAAGTACAAAAATACCAGTTGTCAAATCCAACTTCAAATACGCCAGAATGGCAGATAAATCAAAGGTTCTACTTGAAGGCAAAACAACTCCCTTCAGAATTGACCTCCAAGGCATATAAACGTCCATCAAAGGACTTGTCATGAACAACATAAACTATGACATTGTAGCAGGCATGGACTGGTTCACCCAAGTGAACCCCAGCGTATGTTGGAAAACAAAAACCATGACCATCAAACACAACAGAGTCAATTTTAATATCCTCAAAGAACCCAATGACCTCATTTTAAGAGACACAGTCCTTGTACAGGTCATAAACCAAGATGACTCAGAACATCTAACCAAATATATTACCCTCCACATAATGAGGTACACTGAATTCAATAACATTAAAACAACCAATATCCAATGCCCAGAACTTGCGGCACTCCTAAATGAATACACCCATGTATTCAAAGAAGAACTCACCAAGTTACCCCCCAAACAGGAGGTCAAACATGGCATTGACCTATGTAAAGCCATGCCTAAACCTGCACCCCTCTACAGACTCTCTCCCATGGAGACCCAAACCCTCAAAACACACATTGAGGGCAATCTAGCAAAAGGATTCATTTGTCTGTATGAATCCCCATGGGGGCAGCAGTGTTCTTTGTAAAGAAAAATGAAGGCACTCTGTGTCTAGTAACTGACTACAGAGCACTAAATTCAAGCACAGTAAAGAATAAATACCCTCTCCCACTTATAGAGGATCTGTTTGCAAGACTTTCAGGAGCCAAATTTTTCTCCAAAATTGACCTCACCTCAGGTTACAACCAAGTTGAAGTAAAGGAAAAGGACATACCAAAGACCATGTTCCGTACGCAATTTGGATCCTTTTAGTGTAGGGTAATGAACTTTGGGATGACCAACGCTCCTACAATGTTTTTCACCATGATGAACCAAGCGCTAAATGGCCTCTCAAATGCATTATGCTACCTTGATGATATCATCATATTCTCAAAAAAAGAGAAACACCTCACACATGTCTGCAAGACACTCAATTGACTCGCAAAGCAAAAACTATACACTAAGTCTAGTAAGTGCCAATTTATGGAAAAGGAACACCTGTTCTTGGGCCACATTGTCTCTGGCGGTGGCATCTAAACAAATCCAGACAAAATAAAAGCCATAAATCACATGCAACGCCCCATCTCCAGTAAACAAGTTAGATGCTCTATTGGAATGGTAGCTTACCTAAGGAAATACATCAAAGACTGCCGTAAACTAACCACACCAATCAATGACTTAACCAAGGGTAATTCCAAAAAGAAATTCATCTGGACACCAGAATGTGACAAGAATTTCTAACTATCAAAACAAGATTTGATTGAAGCACCAATCTTGCAATACCCTAATAACAACGGGTGCTACAAGCTCAAGTCAGATGCCAGTGACACTGTCATTGGCGCAGTCCTGCGCATCTGCCAGCCAGGGCAGCAAGACTTCCTGCCAGTATGTTATGAAAGCAGAAAACTGACCAACACTGAGAAGAGATACCCAATACATGACAAGGAATTGCTAGCAATATATCACACATGCAAGAGATGGAGATGTTACTTAGAAGGGCATTTAACGTCTGAGTACTCACTGACCATAAATCCTATTATATATTTCAAAACTCAGAACGCACTTGTATGGCAACAAGCCAAATGGATGTCCCTGCTGGAGCAGCTTAATTTGGACATCCAATACAAAAAGGGGGCAGAGCTGGTCACAGCTGATGCTCTCTCTAGACTATGTCAGCCTAGAGAGGATCATCCTGACCACCTGGACCCTGACTGGCCAAACCTGTACAACACTGAGTATAAAACCAAAGGGAAAGACCCCTCAACACATCAACTGACACACAATACATTAGTAATGAACAAAAAGTATTTCCATGTATCAAATGGCACTGTATACCAAATCATTAACAAAAAACATGTCCCGTAAATATCACTTGCACAAAGAGTTGACACCATATTAAGACATCACTGCCTACTAGGACATACAAAGGCTAACAACCTATACCTCACATTAAAAGAGATAGTATGGTGGCCCAAACTCAAACAGGATATAGTTGATGTTCTGAAAAAGAGCACAGTGTGCAAGAAATACACCAGCACAAAGGTTCCCCAGCCAACAGTCAACCCAGTACCGGACCCTCAACCATTCAAGATTTGGGGGCTAGATGTAGTGGGCCCCTTCCCAGAAACAAAAACAAACCAACATTTCTTAATTGTAGCTATCAACTTTGCCACACACTGGCCCATCTGCTGGGCAACAAAGGACCATAAAGCAGAAACCATCAACCGCTTCATTAACAAAGCAATCATAGCCAACTATGGCACTCCAGACTACATCATAACTGATGGAGCAACAGAGTTATCAGGTCATGTAGTAAATGACAACTTGAAATCCAAAAACATTAAATTACTCCACAGCCTCTCCATACAGGCCACAGGCCAACGGCAGAGTGGAATGCTTCAACAACAGCCTTATCAGGACCCTAGTAAAAATAATGGATGACAAAGCCAAAGACACATGGCCACAATAAGTGAAGCATGCATTACTAGTATCACAGGTCCGCACCAATCAAGGGACAGGCTACTCACCGTTTGAACTAACATACAGGTACAAGCCAGAAGTAGTCAACCACAACAAGCAGCCATATATAAAGATCCCCCTGGGGAAGCCCCCCACAGTAGAACAAGTTATAAATCTACAAAACATACACCTCAAGCTAAAATAGCAGAAATAAAAAGGCTCAAAACACAAAAGTTAACCTCCACAGAGGAACCACTTCTTATTGAATCCCCCGTCTGGGTTCTAGCTAGCAACAGAAAGAAACTAGACTGAGTACACAGAGGACCAGGAAGAATCATCAAGTACAGACCAGACCACAACATTTATCTAGTAAAATTTCAAGGTGCCAAACCCCCAATTGTCGAGAAATACCACAGAACTTGTCTCCGCCTTAGCAAAGGAGAACACTCAACCAGACTGGTTCCAACTAGTAAATAGCTCCAGGAGCATCAGGCGGAAGCTGTGAAAATGAAGCCTCCTCCTGATGCACCAGAGTAACCCCTTAAGGGTGTGTGTGTCAAGGGTCTGGTTGTACAAGCATTCTGGCTACTGCCAACCTACTTAACATCCAGACATTGCCCAATTTGATGTCCTTCCAATATACCATTTGACATACCAAGAATGGTAACCAAGTAATATCACATGACAATCCAAGTATCCAGTGGCTTGAACCCATCCTGCACATGACCAACCCCTAGGTTTGATCCAAATAAATCTCCGCCACAGCCCAATCTATATAAGTCTAAAATATTATCAAATAAAAGATACTTCTCTTTTCTCCTAATTCCATATTTGAAGCTTTGCCAAAAGGCGCTCCTTATCAACGCTATGTCCCATGCAGTATCTGGATCAGATATCCCTACCACCCTTCACTCAACAACCAAGCCCTTTTTCAAAGAGACTGCCTCTGCCGTAGATTGCGCCATTGATGCTATCTCAACACGGCCTACAAATCTTGATACTCACAAAGACTTGGTTAGGTTGGCCTTCAAATTCAACAGCTGTTCTCTTCCTTAAATGGGCAGCCACCATGCTCACTTATTCTAGAGTATCTGACCTGTGCAGGTGGGATCCAAGCACCGCAGCATCTTTGATTGCTCCTCTGGGAGCAGTAATCCCCTGAGTGATTCTCCAACTAATCAGCAAGTTGATGGCACTATTTTTAGTTGCCCATCTAGTAGGGGGATCAACCCTTTCCAGCCCTAAGTGTACCACTACATGGACAAGCCCTATGACTACCATGACATACATGGACAACATGTGGCTTCCCATGATGCTATATATTATCCTATATTAATATCCAATAAAGTATCATCCTCTTCTTAATTCCCCCTCTATCTTGTTCCATATACTTCCCAGAAGCATATGCTAGACAGTGGTAGCACAGGTAGGTTATCAACACCTACCTGAATTGAGAGAGAGATTCTCTAAAGAAAACAACCCAGCAGATGGTGCTCCCCACCGGCTGGAGACGGTACACAGAAGGCCAGGCCCTCCTGCAGGATCAGCTGCCCTCAAGGTTATCCTGGTACTGGAAGAACCGTCAACCTGCTTGGCAGGTAAGGGGTCTGGGACTTACGTCTGATCCTGGGGTACCTGGATCACCCCCACTGGATTTCTGCCCCTCTGCTCAGCAAAGATCAGGACCTTCTCTGGGCTACACTGTGAAACTGCTGACCTCTGAGTCTGAAGCACCCAGCTAATTCACCCAGGTGGGCTACCCCCAAAGACTCTAGCCAAGCAAAGTTGCCCTGGGAGTTACCTGGCTGCCCCTTCTTGGGGAGCAAATGGTTTAACCGACCCCTGGTCACAACAAAGGCTGGGAATGTTTGAAAATGACTTGGTGGAAAGGTTTTTCATAAGGGCTCTGGCGGCGTGATCATGCCAGGGCCCATAACCTTTGCCGTGACAGGAACCATTGAAGAAGTCATCACCCCAGATGAAGGCATGCATGACCAAGCTCCCGGGGTGGCTGATGTTGTTGGATCTTGGCCGTGTTTGGACCCCTACAGTGGCCTCCCCACGCCCATCTGATGCTGGTTTGGTATGGGCTGCTACCAGAGCCGCTTAATGCATCCTTGGAGGGGGACCAGCTGCCCAGAGATCTGATCCCTGGACTGCAATTGACAAACAAATGGGGATCCCAACAACTAGGAAGGACACCCAACCCAACCCAACCAGCAAGCCAGTTGAGCCAGCAGTTCCATCCTCCAGGCAAGATCATTCAGCCCATATGAACCAGTTGAGCACTGAAAGCATGCCAGAGGAGGGAAACACTTGGGAGAGGGGAGCTTCCCTCCCAGCTATACAAGGCTTGTAAGGGGCTAGCATGTGGGCTTGATTGCCAAGATTCAAGCCCCGCCAGCCATCCTGTGCAGTCCCCTGCCTGGCCTGGAAATGGACCCTGCCTGTCAGGAAACCAGTCATAGGTAGGGGCATTGGGCGGCTCAGGTGAGGGGTGGCCAAGCCCACGGGTAAGGCCCACCATAGAATGGGTGCTAACTTGATAATGTAAGAGACAGACAGACCAAGCAGGGACCAGGGTCCGGAGTTTGGGACTATGTAATCCACCAATCCTGTCAAAGTAATATAGAGTACTCCAAACAGTTGGGTAGAGGTGGTCTTGGCGGCAGAGGGGGTTCTAGCGGGCGGTCCGGTCTAGGGATTGGGGGTGGAGTCATGGGGATAAAGTATGCTGGTAGGTAGTTGTACTTGTCCTTGAACAACAAAGACTGTATCTCAATCCTCTTTCCTTTGCGTCCTATGTAGTTGGTACTTCTAGTCCTTGCCAAGGGGTTGGCAATGAGGATGGTTTCTAAGTTGAATTCCAAGTAGGCTGGGTTGGGGGGTATTCAGTAAAGTGCACAGGTCCAAAGGGAGCTCCCAGGGGATGGTATAATGCCTGGGGCAATTCAGCAGATTGGTCTCTGGAGGGGGTGGCGGCCTGGTAGTCTTCTTGACTGGAATTAAGATGGAAGATCACTAAAACTAGATAGGGCAAGATTTGTTCAAACCAAAGGTTCATAAAACTTTATTATCAAAAATGACAATGGGGTCTTCATCATGACACCGGGGTTTTTATACCACAGGAATTTGCTTCTTTGATTTTTTGCAGGGTTCAGGTTTGCAGGCAAGGTACTGGCGGGGTGTGTATCTTGGCTTAGAGCCTTGAGGGCAGAAGATCCAGGTTGTGCTTGCTCTGGTGAATAGAAGTGGCAATACTTCATTCCGCCATCACAGTTCACCATGTCACCTGAGCAGTTCAATTGCACTACCCATTCTGGATGAAAGGCTAGCAGTTGCTGGTGATGATTAGCAGAGTTAATAATAGGTTTTGTTTTAACCTCCTTAAGGCAAGTTACAACCTCTGCATAGGTCTGGGTCTTGGGTGGCTCAAGGTTGGCATCAATCTGGTGACCATTTGGGGAATTGTCCTTGGGGTTTGGCGGGTCTCGGAGTAACTCGGGTTTACAATTTTGCAAGTGGGCGGTTTGCCGTCCACTTTGTGTGACTTGAGTAGTCCTTGGAGGGTCAGGGTTTGATTCCAGGGAATTTTCTGTAGCAGGCTGGCGGTTTGCGGGATAATTTAACAATTTGAGCCCGCAACTTATTGGTTTGGCTGGTCCTGGACTGTCCTGGGGGTTTCATCCACCTTCTGGGAACTGGGGCTCAACTCTTGGGTTTTCAATACAAGTATTGAAATGTCATTCATGATGTCATCCCCTTCCTTCCCAGGGGTTCCTTCCTTCCTGGCTTTCTTCTCAAGGTATTGCCAGATTGCTAGTTGGGCGTTGGGTAGGTTGCTTAATGGTTCCCAGGTGCTTTTCTCAGGCGGGTATCCATTCCACTTGACGTAGTACTGGTGGGTTTTGTAGTGGGTACGGTCTCCATGAACATATTTGACTTCATATTCTTCAGAGCGCCCTACTTGGATGGGAGGGGGGTTGGTCTTGAGTTTCTGGTGGGGAAGGGAGTTTCCTTCTTTCTTGAATAGAAGCGCGCGGTGGAAAACATTATGTATCTTCCATGAGGGGGTAGTTCTAGTTCAAATGCTACTTTGCCTATTAGTTTGGTGATCCTGTAGGGGCCACTTCTTCTGTGGGCTAACTTCTAACAGGGGACAGTCAGAGGCACGTTTTGAGAGTCCAGGTAAACTTTGTCTCCTACTTTTAACAGTTTCCCAGGGGTTCTCTTTTTTGTCCGCAAATGCCTTATAAGTCTGGACAGCACGGGTCAGATTCTTAAGACAGGTTTGTTGGGTGTTGTGTATCTGTTCAATCCAGGTTTGTCCTGACGGGTTTATTTCCTTACTACCAATACTGGGGTCCCAGGATGGGTCAAAGCCATAGTTGGCTTTGAAAGGAGACATTCTGGTAGATGTTTGGTCTTTGCTGTTGTAAGCATACTGTGCCATGGGTAGCATCTCTGCCCAGTTATCTTGGTTGGTGTTGGCGTAGCATTGTAAGTACTGTTCAAGTATTTGGTTCACTTGTTCAGTCTGGCTGTTGGTCTGTGGGTGGTAGGAGGTTGATAACAGCGTTTTACCCCCAAGTCTTTCATCACCTGAGTCCAGTATTTGGAGGTGAATTGGGGTCCTCTATCAGTGATGATTTCCCCTGGAGTACCATGTTGAGTTAGGATGCAGTCATGGAAGTGCCTAGCTGTTTCTGCGGCAGTGCAGTGGGTGGTGGTAGGGATGAAATAGGACATCTTAGTAAACCTATCTATCATGACAAGGATGGCATTGAACAAATTGGAGGGGGGCAGTTCTACAATATAATCCATTGAGACAGACTGCCAGGGTCCCACTGGTATGTCTAGTGGTCTTAGCAGGCCTTCAGGTTTGGATCTACAGGTTTTGGTTCTTCCACATGTCTCACAGCCTTCAATGTAGGCTGCCACATCTTTATCCATTTGGGGCCAAGCATAATTATTCTTTATTCCTCGGAGTGTCTTGAGTCTGCCAGGGTGGCCGGCCATCTCTGAGTCATGATAATCAATGAGTACTTTGGTCCTTGTTTCACCTTCTGGTACATGGATCTGGTTGTGTAATAGCAGGGTGGATCCTTTCAGCAAGAATCCTTTCTTGTGGTGGCGGCTCTCTGGGTCTGAGGTCAAGTTGGCAATGAGTTCTTCTGAATACTTGTCTAATTTCTGTGCTTCAATTATGTCATGTTTGTGGGCCATGATCTTCATGTAAATCAGTTGGATGCCTAGGCTGGCAGGGTCAAGGAGTACATGTGTGTTGTGGTCCTTGGTCTCTGCAGAGAAAGGGGTCAGATCAGCTCTTGTACTCAGGGCATCTGGTACCACATTCACCTTCCCAGGCTTATAGTCAATGGCCAAGGCGTAGTTGGCCAGTTTCAAGGCCCATCTGGCCTGTTGTTAGTTCGGCTGTCTAGGTTTAAAGAAATAAACCAGATTCTTGTGGTCAGTTAGGACCTTTACTGGGAATTTGGCGCCACATAGGTATTAGCGCCAATGTTTCAAGGTCTTCATTATAGCAAGCATCTCCTTGTCGTAGATTGGGTAGTTTCCTTTGGCAGGAAGCATCTTCTTGGAGTAATATACTACAGGATGTAGCATACTATTCCCTCATTCCTGAAGAAGGACCCCGCCCACCGCAAAGTTGGATGTGTTGGTTTCCAGTATGAATGGCTTGGACGGGTCAGGCATGGCCAGAATGGGGGCAGAGGTGAAGGCAAGTTTCAGGGTCTCAAAGGCGGTGGTGCATTCCAGAGTCCAGACAAAGGTGACCTTGTCAGAGCATAGACATGTCAGGGGCAAGGTGATGTGAGAAAAATTTTGGATGAAATCTCTGCAATAATTTTCCAGGCCCAAAAAACTTCTCACATCTTTCCTACATTTGGGCATTGGCCAAGACGTTATTGCTTCTACTTTGTCCTGTGCCATTGCAAACCTGCCAGTCTTTACTATGTATCCCAAAAATTCTACTTCAGATTGAAAGAATTCACATTTCTTCAGTTTGGTGTGTAGGTTTGCATGGGAGAGTTCCTCTAGTATAAGGTCCAGGTGGCGCAGGTGTTCCTCGTGAGTCTTGCTGTAGATGAGAATGTCATCTAAGTACGCCACACAAAAGTGGTCAAGATATTCTCCCAGAACAGTGTTGATCATCCTTTGAAATGTGCTGGGGGCGTTGCAGAGACCAAATGGCATTACTAGGTACTCGTACAACCCATACCTGGTTTTGAAAGCTGTCTTGTATTTGTCTCCATCTTTGATTTGGATCTGGTTGAAGGCGTCACAAAGGTCAATTTTTTTAGTACACCTGGGCTCTGGTCAGTACATCATAAAGGTCATAAGCGTTAGGGATGGGGTAGCAGGTTTTCACTGTAATGTTGTTCAGTTTCTGATAGTTTACGCATGGACACATTCCACCGTCCTTTTTCACTACAAACAGTATGGGCAACAATCAGGGTGCCTTTGACACTTGGATGAAACCCTTTTTTGTCATATCCTCCAGGTAAGCTTTCAAGGCCACTTGCTCACGGTGGTTGCAACTATAAATGGGGCTGTGGTGTGGTTAGGTACCTGGTAGCAGGTCTATAGTGTGATTGTAGATTGAGTGGCTGGGTAGTTTTATGGCCTCCTCTTTGCTAAATACATGGCCCCATTTCTGCAAGGTGGTGGGTAGTGTCCCAACACTGGGTTCCATCTTTATAGTTAAGAGTCTGTTGTTTGGTGCTCTGCCATGGTTTATACAGAATGGGACGGTATCACAAGACTCAGGTTGTCCCAAGGTGGCAGATTGCTCACAATAGTTTAGAATTAGGTCATGTCTGTCCGACCATGAGTCTCCCAGTACTAGAGGATATGGCAGACCCGGCAAGAGGATCAAGGGGGTTAGGTATATATTCTGTCCAATTTTCAAAGAGAGTTCTTGTTCACATTTATAGCCAGTGTCCAGAGAGCTGTTTCCCATGATTACTTGTAGACTACGCTCTGAAGCTGTTAATCCTAGTTCATTTGCCAGACCGGCGTCAATGAAGCTTTTTTCAGCTCCTGTATCAATAAAGGCCTCAATCTGGCGCTGATTCCCAAGGAGGTCTATAGTAACTTGGATAAATTTATAAGATTGTGCAGAGGTGTTTATTTGTACCAAGGATACAGGAGGTGTATTCTTCTTAGGGCATGCTCTGGTTAGATGTCTGGCCTTGTGGCAGTAGAAACACAACCCATCTTGGTAGTGGTGTTGTAACTTGTCAGGGGACATTCCTGGTTGATTGGGCGTCATGGCCCTGCCAGCTTGGGCAGGGTACAAGATCTGTCCTTCTTGGTTTAGACTCAGGCCTTTGCATAGGGGTAATAGTTCCTCTAGGCTCAGTGTAGGCGGGTGGTGCTTCAACAGGTCTTTCATGGCTGAATTAACTCCCTTTCTGAAGATAATGGCAGATAATTCATCTTCAAGTTGGGTGCGCGTTTTCAGTTTAAGGAACTCATTGATATAGGCTTGGATAGGGTGGTTTGCTTGTTGGATCTCTAACATAGAGATCAGTGCGTAGTATCTGGTGTCTTGGTCATTGCCAGTGCTCATGAGTTCAGCCCCAAATTTCAAATAGTCAAGGCAAAATTCAACATCTTCAGCGGTGGCTTTCCCAAACCAATCTAGTGTGTCTCCTGATAGCATGACGGCCACCCCCAAGACTTTCTTGGTGTCACTGGGGTAGGCGTTGGCGTTGGTTTGGAAGTGGAGGCGGAGGACTGGCATGGCTTGGCGAGCTTCTTCTAAGGTGATTTTGCCCATCTGGGGCATATCTACCTTGGTTGTGGTCTGGTTCACTATCACATTCTGCACTTGTGACACAGCCAGGTCCTGTGGTTCTGCACCAGGTGCAGGGTCTTTCAATTCTCTGGCAGGTTAGTTCTTCATCCATGAAAGTATCAGGGAGGTAATTGCTTTATGGGTTTAATAAGTGATTATCACAAAAAAAAGCATACAAGTTGCCCCAAGCATTAACAATATCTTGGGGCCCAGGTTACCGTGTTTGTAAAGGGTCATCATAATGTCAAGAAACCAGTCATAGGTAGGGGCATTGGGCGGCTTAGGGTGAGGCTGGCCAAGTTGGCGGGTAAGGCCCACCATAGAATGGGTACTAACTTGATAATGTAAAAGACAGACAGACCAAGCAGGGACCAGGGTCTGGATTTGGGGACCATGTAATCCACCAATCCTGTCAAAGTAATATAGAGTACTCCAAACAGTTGGGTAGAGGTAGTCTTGGCGGCAGAGGGGTGTTCTAGCAGGCGGTCCAGTCTAGGGATTGGGGGTGGAGTCATGGGGATAAAGTACGCTGATAGGTAGTTGTACTTGTCCTTGAACAACAAGGACTGTATCTCAATCCTCTTTCCTTTGCGTCCTATGTAGTTGGTACTTCTAGTCCTTGCCAAGGGGTTGGCAATGAGGATGGTTTCTAAGTTGAATTCCAAGTAGGCCGGGTTGGGGGGTATTCAGTAAAGTGCACAGGTCCAAAGGGAGCTCCCAGGGGATGGTATAATGCCTGGGGCAATTCAGCAGATTGGTCTCTGGAGGGGGTGGCGGCCTGGTAGTCTTCTTGACTGGAATTAAGATGGAAGATCACTAAAACTAGATAGGGCAAGATTTGTTCAAACCAAAGGTTCATAAAACTTTATTATCAAAAATGACAATGGGGTCTTCATCATGACACCGGGGTTTTTATACCACAGGGATTTGCTTCTTTGATTTTTGCAGGGTTCAGGTTTGCAGGCAAGGTACTGGCGGGGTGTGGATCTTGGCTTAGAGCCTTGAGGGCAGAAGATCCAGGTTGTGCTTGCTCTGGTGAATAGAAGTGGCAATGCTTCATTCTGCCATCACGGTTCACCATGTCACCTGAGCAGTTCAATTGCACTACCCATTCTGGATGAAAGGCTAGCAGTTGCTGGTGATGATTAGCAGAGTTAATAATAGGTTTTTTTTAACCTCCTTAAGGCAAGTTACAACCTCTGCATAGGTCTGGGTCTTGGGTGGCTCAAGGTTGGCATCAATCTGGTGACCATTTGGGGAATTGTCCTTGGGGTTTGGCGGGTCTCAGAGTAACTTGGGTTTGCAATTTTGCAAGTGGGCAGTTTGTTGTCCACTTTGTGTGACTGAAGTAGTCCTTGGAGGGTCAGGGTTTGATTCCAGAGAGTTTTCCGTAGCAGGCTGGCGGTTTGCGGGATAATTTAACAATTTGAGCCCACAACTTATTGGTTTGGTGGATCCTGGACTGTCTTGGAGGGTTTGATCCGCCTTCTGGGAACTGGGGCTCAACTCTTGGGTTTTCAATACAAGTATTGAAATGTCATTCATGACACTGCCTCTCCTGCTTCTGTGGATATCTGGCCCCACCGTGGTACATTGCGGGAGGGCTGTTCCCCTGCCGGCAAGAGATTCCCTGACTGGTGGATCTACCCACAGTTAAGGACAATGCTGAGAGAGCAGCCATGTTGGACAACTGAACCACCCCTGTCCCTGAAGAGGCAAACCCTTTCCTGGCCCAGATAGGGGAGGTGCCACCCCTTTGATGGTTTCATCATTCTGATCCCCAGATACAGTGCAGGGCTTGGCCTGGATTAGATGAGAAAGCCAAACCTCATCTTGAATGGGATAGGGCTAGCTTGCCATACAGCCAGAGGAGGTACACCATCACATATACCAACCCCCTCTGGTGTCCTTATAAGAGGCTGTGTGTTTGTAAAGGCTACTGCAATGGAAGGGGAAGGGTGGGAGTGAGATTGGCTGGGGCACCTGCCTGTATTGGAATATCCCTTCCAAAGATGGCAAGCCTCACTCCAGCAGGGCCCAGCACTCCAAGGGCTGGTCCAAGCCCTCCTCTCCCTACTGGCAACCTCCAGAATTAACTCATACAGAATGGAACATCCTCCATGTTGAAAATTCCCAAAATTATATTTTTCTTATTTTCAATATTAAAGATTATTTTTTTCTTGACTAAATAATTGACACTGATATTAGAAGCAATGTTTGATTTTTATTTTGAGATTTTAATTGAAATTATAAAAGATAATGCAAAAAAAATTCTATAATTGTTGACATGAAGGATGTTCCATTCTGTATGAGTTAATTCTGGAGGTTGCCCTCCCTACTCCTGGAGAAGCTTCCTGGCCTACCACCTACCAGGTATCCAACCTGAGATTGACCTTGGATGAGGCACACTTAAAGCATGCCAGTTTATTGTTTACCGCTGCAGAAAAGCCATGCACAGAAAGCTTACCTGGATGAAGCCCCAGAAAGGGGCTGTTTCAACCATCAAAGTCTCTCTTTGGTGCAGCGGCCCCTTTGTAGCCAAGGAAGATGGAGGGTCACACCTCGGCACAGATGGCAGAGGGCTCAACAGAGTGGTCATCAAGAGCAGGTATCCCCTGCCCAGATTGACCTCCTCAACGCTCTAGGGGGTCACAGTTCTTCACCCAGATTTATTTAGCAGCAGGATACCAGTAAATCTGTGCCAACCAAGAAGACAGCCCTGAAACTGCGTTCCTGACTAAATATGGCTCTTTTAACTTATTGCCCTCAATTTTGGCATTTCAAATGCCCCAAGTACCTCTGTTTCCCTTATGAACAGGGTGTTCAAAGAGCACATTGGAAAAGGGGGCATAGTCCACCTCAACAGCATAAAAATCTACATCTCACTAAGGAACACTACTGGAAATACATCTGTGTGATGCTCAATACACTCAACAACAACCAGCTCATAGCTAAACCTTCCAGATGTTGCTTCTCAACTGAGCTTTTATTCCTAGGCCACATCATTCACAGATAGGGGTCAAACTAGACCCAGAGAAGGTAAGAGCTATATTGGACTTGCCGGCACCGGGTAACAAGAGTGAGCTTCAACCGTTCTTGGGTATGCTGTGTGTTTCAGGCAATTCATCCTGGATTGAGGAGCTCTAAATGCCCCGGTCTGCAATTGCTGGGGAACCAACAAAATCTGTGTGGACATTGTTGAGAGAACAACCCTTCTGCCAACTAAAAGAATGTATGGTTGACGTCCCTATCCTTTAATGCTGTAAATTCAGAACCTGAACGTAAAAATGCAGGATTGTCAAATCCTTGGTCCAAATTTTGGATCACTTTTGTGGGATAGCCTTTTTTAATTAAACTGAATTTGTTGTATTTTTATTTAGATTTTTAAAATTTTGTGAACTCATAGACACTTTGAAAAGCCAAGCTGAACTGCATATTTCCAATGGACAAAATGAATTAACTGGAATCAGATTTGAAGGGCTCAAATCCATCAACCATTTTCATTAAGTTTACAATGTTTTTGGAATTGCAGGATTGTCAAATCCAAGAACCAGATTTCAAATCACTTTTGAAGGCCACTAGTAAACTCAGATATTAATTGTGGGAACTGGAATCCAAATTAAATGTACAGTAAGAAACTAGGACAAATCAACCCAAATAAAGAAGCTCCACTCTGGATAAAATCAAATGAAAAATCCAATCTCAACAGCCATGTTTAGACATGAAATTAAGTGAAATGTAAAATTGTCTAAACTGGAAATGATGCAATATTCTGCACTCTAAATCAAAAATATAGTAACCACAAACCCATATAATGATATATGAGCTACCCTCCTTATGATGCAGAAATTTTTTAAAAGATTTATGGCCCCCGGTGTAGCCAGGGGCCATAAAACTTCTTTTCAAGGAAGAAGGAGAGGTGGGACAGATAAACCATCAGTTTACTACACTATATATTCATGTATTACTATTAAGGATACTTGATTACAGTAGATTTTAAAAAACACTAATAATAAAATAGAATTATATATTACAATCTATCTTATCACGTTGACTTTTCCTTGATGTGTTGATAGTTCATTTGCTGTTGACAATGTGCTTGCAATTAATTGGATAGTTTCACCTCCAGTTGCCTTGGCATTAGGAAATAAAGTGCCTCTGCAACAACAGCTGGTCTCAGGGAAGCAACTTGATTTCCTAATACCAAGGCAACTGGAGGTGAAATTATCCAATTAATTGCAAGCACATTGTCAACAGCAAATGAACTATCAACTCATCAAGGAAAAGACAACGTGATAAGATAGATTGTAATATATAATTCTATTTTATTATTAGTGTTTTTTAAAATCTACTGTAATCAAGCATCTAAATTTTAGCTGTCCTAAACTGGAATGGGGTGATTTTTGAGAATGCCTATGATTCCTAAAATAATTAGCACAAATCCACTCTAGATCCTTTAGCATCCTTTTTGAGACACCCCTAAATTATATTTATTTTGAATTCACCTCATTTTTGATTTAAAATTTGGTTCTTGGATTTGATAATCCCGCAATTTCAGATCTGTTAATTTTTCCATGATGTCTATTATTTGTTTGACATACAGTAAATCTCAAATTGTACATTAGAATCCCGCATTTCTGATTCATGTATTCCGCATTTGTTTGCTGAGTTTTGTTTTTTGTTAGTTGAGTTATCTGCTTAAAGGATTTGAAATTTGCCAATTTCAATAAACCAAAAAAAGTCAAATTAAATGGTTGATTTTATTAAATGTTTTAATTTTCACTCAGCTGAGTTGCCCGCAAAAGTGATTCAAAATTTGGACCAAGGATTTGACAATCCCGTATTTTTATGTTCAGGTTCTGAATTTACAGTACCCTAACCGCAAAGAGATCTATGAGCTGGAAACATATGCCTCTGGATATCCAATAGGAGGAGCACTTAGAATTCCAACTGCAGAAAAGGACTTCCTCCCTGTGGCTTATGAATCAAGGAAGCTGTCTCAAGGTGAACAACAATGCCCAACACATGACAAGGAACTGATGGCTATTGTCCAATTCTTAATAAAGTGGCAGTGCTATCTGGAAGGGGCATAGATATTCAAGTGCTAACCAAGCTTAAGTCAATGATATTTTTTAAAGCACAACAACACCTATCTAGACAACAAGCTGGATGGATGAACCTCATACAAAGGTATCCAATGATTTTTGAATATAAACCAGGCAAGTAAATGCTTACTTAAGATGCCTTTCAAGGCTATACTGTAAACATCTGCTTTGAACTAACAGAGAGCCTGATTGGCCCATGTTAATATCAAGAAATCTTCAAGAAGGGTTCCTGCCTGGTACATTAATGGGCATCCAAGAGAAAGTTCTTAAGAACAAACACCTGTTCATAAACATGCATGGCACTCTACACCGCATATTACCAAGCAGTGTACCCTTGTACTGTCAACAAAAAAGAGTAGCACAACCCTTTGATATTGCAGAGATCTGTACCACGTACATAGTAGAAATCTACATGAGTATCTCAAGACACACTACTGGTGGCCCAACATGCTGGACAATATCAAGGAAGTACTGGAACAATGCAAGGCCTATGAAAAGTACGCCCAATCCAAGGCAGCACCCAAATCAGTACTACCGGTGTCAATCACACAACCTTTTAAAGTGAGGTCACTGGACATTATGAGACCATTGCCCAGCAATAAAAAAGGCAAAAATATATTATTGCAGCTATTGACTATTCAGCTAGATGGCTGGTTGCAAAAGCCACAAAAGAACACAAAGAAACAATACTGGACAGTTTATTGGCAAAGAAAACATAGCTAAGTTTGAGAACCCCAAAATCCTAATTGCAGAGGGAGAAACTGAGCTCAAAGCTATTGACGCCAACATCTACCCTGCTAAGAATAGAATAAAACACACCATTACCAGCCCCTATCACCCACAAGCAAACAGAAAAGTAGAAAGACTGAATGATTTGTGGCTGTACAACAGTCACTTGGTGCATTTAGCCAAATAAATATACCAAATGATATTAAATCATTGTGTTTTAATTATGCATTTTATATAGATAAGCTTAGGGAATTCTTTGGGTGAAGATTCTTGGAAACTTGGTATCTATATGGAATGAATGATAAAATAAAGGCTTGTTAGTTAGGTCAAACTAACTTGCAATATTAAGGCAATATTGGCCAAACCAACCTTGGATACTAGGTGTCTTGCAAACAATTTAATTAACCCTGGAGATTGATTAAAATCCCCCCTTGGATATGATTAATGAGGATTTGATCATAGGGCCAAAATGGACTTGATTGGGTCAAGTTAAGACTTGGTGTCTTTGAATTGATTAACCATATAGATCAATCAATATAATTGACAAGATATCAATTAATCAAAGATAACCAGATTTAGGCAATGGTGTCTGGGCATTTAGATTTGATCAGCTGGTTCCCAGTTAGAACAATGATAGCTTGAATCTGGAATACGCAGATTCCACAGGGATTTGGCGCTGGGAGCTTGGAAAGTTACATGCCAAATCAATATATTTAAACAAAAGGTATCATGTGATTCCTTTGTATTTTGGGTATATTATCATAGGTTGAGAAATGTGGGGATCTTTTAGGTAAAGATCCATATTGGATGGAATTGTTATGTAATAAATCATGTGCTAGAAACCAAGGGTTGATTCCTGAACTGGGGGGGGGTTCAGCCAAATATGCCCCGCATGGTATACAAGTGAAAACAGATAAAAATTAAATAAAAATATTCAAGTCAAAATCTGACGCTTTCTCCTCATCTTACTTCTCCATTTTATGTCTTAAAAATAATCATTTGAAAAGGCAAAGTTATGAGTTCTTAGAGTAGAAACTGCTGCTGCTTGTAAAGAGGTTCCCAAAAGATCCCTGGAGGATGCCTGGGAGGACCTCAAGGTGGCCAAGACTGTCGTGTTTGGCTCCAGGGGACAACATCCTGGAGGACACGGCGGGAAATCTTTATTACAAAAGATTTGAGGTTCAAAGCTAGCCTTGGGTTAGCCTTCAGGGAAAAATTAAGGGCACATACCTTAATTTCCTGGAAAACAAGATGTAAAAGTCCTTTTGGCAGAAAGGACAGGAAAAGCTTGAAGATTATAAAAGCCAACGCAAATGTGGATAAACTTAAACTTTATTAGGAATGAAGATTTTACTTTAAATAGTAGACAAAGGACGGTGATCACTCAATAGGAAGACAGAGTGGCTGAGGAGGTCAGGATGGGATGAGGTCATACCAGGATCAACCACAGACAGGTACAATAATCCGGAATGGGTGGATATTGAACCAGACCCATTTGCGGAAGGCAAGGTATTTCCAAACTTGAAGGCAAAACCAGTCAAATCTTTGCAACTATCAATATTTGAAGGCCAAATCAAAATAGCATTAATAGCGTGATTTACAACAAAGACATTTCCAAAGGAGTCATTAATTGAAGTCAAGTCTGCTTTTGAGGAACTTTATACAGACTATTTTTCCAAGGAAGAAAACCTGCTCAAGGAAATTAATTATATGATTGGGACTTGTGGAACTTGTTGTTGGGTTTTGAAAAGCTTTTTTAACAAATGAAGAATGCAGCTGATATAGAAATCAAAGGACTCAAACTCTGTGAAGAAAAGAGCGTGGAAATAATGACAAGATGGTGGATGGAAAATAAGGTTCTAAACCAGAAAATTGCCTCTCTAAAGACAAAGCTCACCAAAGCTTTATTACAAGATGAGTCCAGAAGTAAGAGTCTCAACAAAAAAGTATGATAAGTCTGATTATATGGTCCTGGATCCTCTACAGAGCCCAACAAAGGGTAATAAGCCCATGGTGTAATAGTGAGCTACAAAAAAGACCAAAACAGATATGGAGATAAAAACAAGTTTATTGAATGATGAGAGTTTGGATTTTATACCTGTCATTTTTGATGTCAACAAAGTAATTCAAATTTACTTAAATTTGAAAAAATTAATGGTTGATGCTATCACACTCCCCTGTTAAACTAAGTGTGGGAGAGTTTAAGGTGGCTTCCATTGACTGGTTGGGAGAAGCAGACAGCTTCATTGTCCTCAAGGTAGTAGTTAAAATTTGACCCTACACAGTAGACTTTGAAGGGGCCCAGCCACTTAGTCTTGAACTTGGTGAAGTGGGAGTTACCAAGCTCAGTCTTCATCTTGAGGACTAATTGGCCAACCTTGAAGATGGGGAGACAGTGTGGGATTTTTGCTTGGATCCCTTTGACCTTAAGTGCTCTAGCTACTATATTTGGCTCTGCTTTGGCCCGGACATGGTTGTGGTGATCTAGTGATGTCAGGTAGTTGGGTAGTAGGGGCTTCTTGACTTCAGGTGGTTTGACTCTGTAGATGACTTCAAATGGGGTGACTTTAGTTACTGCATGTACTTTGGCCGGTTAATTCCATAGGGCAGCAGGCAGGGCATCCTCCCATAAAGATGGTTGATACTTGGTGCATTTCTCCAGGTTTTCAACTAAGGTCTTGTTAAACCTCTCTGTCAGCCCATTGCAGTGGGAGTTGTAGGCAGTAGCAAATCTTTGGGGGGCATTAACTTTCTTCATGAGATCTGCTATTAGTTGGCTTTGGAAGTGGGATCCTTGGTTGTAAAGTAGGCTTGTGGGCGGTGTTGTGTTCTGAGGCACAGCACAGACACACAACAGGTAATCCTAACCTTAGGATTGGATTCATACTAAGTCTTGGTTAGATGCAGGGAAGGTTATTGGTTTACCTTGTGGCCCTGATTGAATAATATCTACTAGACATGGCTAGAGAGGCGCCAAAGTACTTGAAGACACAGAGACAAAAATGTGAATAGAACTTAATTTTTATTGGTGAATATGAAATGGAATATTTAGTGATTGGCAATTCCAAAAAACAGTACCAGGACAGTAGGATCACTTGCTACAAGCATGAGTGGGGCAAGTGAGTTGCACAGAATCAGGAAACTGAAAAATTGAATTTCCCAGTTCAGAAACAGACTCATTTCAAAGGGCAAAAGCAAAAGAGAGCAATTTGTCTTTGATATAACCCACTGAAGGCAAACTTGAAACAGTATGAATAGCAACATTCACAACAGGTGGGCCAAACTGGGTGATTATCTCCTTGTAGATAAACTTGGCGGTAGTTAGGGCAGAGTTATCAGGGCAAGCAATGGCCACTGGCCAAAAAGAGTAGTACTCATGTTGCAACCAAGTTTCCAGACTTGCCTGCCAACGTATCTTAGGATACACAGGGGGCGCTTAATGAGTTGCCCCTTGACGTGTCTAACAACATGGACCAATATGATGGCAATATCAAACTGCAGGCACTTTCTCCTAATTAAGAGTGCTATCAATTTGGCCTGCTGATCCCCGCATAATTTATTCCTCGGCTTCAACCCCTGCATGGAACATGCCACCATGACACCCCCTTGTGGCCTTGTGGCTTTCCCCATATATTATATTAATCACAATATTCTACAATAAACAATACCTTATTCTATTCACTCTTGTCCTTTCTATTGGATTGTTGTCTTTCCCAATCAAATACTGAACTCTAATTGGTTCAGTTGCAACAGAGATGGCAGCGGTAGGTTCACAGCCTACCTAAAAGAAAAATCCCCCCAAGAAAGGACAGAGTACAGGCTGTATGGCTACTCCCCATAAAGAGACTTTCCTGCCAATCCCCAAGGGGGACATCCCCAACAGGTATTTTATCTACCAAGATCAACTGGTACTTACAAGCGTGTATAATTGACTACGCCTTGGGCAGCGCAACACAAGCGTCATCCCACCCCAATCAGACCTTTCTCAACACATGCTCAACCTTCAGCTTGAATCTTTTGCAGGTGGTGTTGAAGGGGCTGACATTGTTAGTTGGCTTCACTCTACCAAAACCTGCCTCTGTATCTGACAAGTACCTGAGCCCATGTGGGTTGCTAACGCGTCTGGGCGCCTCACAGGGCCCGCTGCTGTGTGGTTCACCAACTGGACCAGCCAAGAGATAGTGTCACTTGGGCGTTGTTCAGGGACGCCACAAAGTCCTGCTACAGTGAAACCTTATCACCCATTGTGGTGGAACCCCCCTCCTGGTCATTAAACAGACTGGGTCTGTCCATGAATACCTTGCCACCTGGCAACAAGCTCTTGCCGCCGTCCCAGAAGCTGTGACTGATGGGAACGTCATGCTCCTTACTTGATAGTTAATGGGCTCAAAACCCATATCTGCACATGGGTTCCTGTAGGTCTCTGCACCTACATCAACAACTGTTACTGTCAGGCACCCACCCACTAGGAAGTAACCCTCCTAGGTGGTGAACAATTGCCGAAGGATTCAATCCCGTAACCAGGGATCCCACAGGAACAAAAACCATTCCAAGATGGAATAGCTCTCCAATGAGTCAATACCAACCAAGGAGGGGGTTAAAGCGGCCCAGGAAAAAGTACGCGCCAAGATAACTTAACAAAAAGGCCAAAGCCAAAGGACAAAACACTTGAGGTTTGTTTGCCAAAGGTGAACTATAAACCTTAGTCTCCTCACGCACAGGAGAATTTGCTGAGATGGGACTGGCTGTATACCAGACTCCCAGAATCACGCAACGCCAAGATCTATCTAGGAATTGGGAGTCTGCAGTTGTACCAGAATCTGCGCGGGAACCTATTGAGACGCTAGCAATCACCATCAAGGACAAAACAAACCAGAGTAACCATTTATACCCAAGCCACTTCCCATGAGGAGTCTTGGGCAATTTCATGGCCTTGGAAATTTAGAGGTTGTATAAAATAAAAATTAACAACAGTCACTTAGGTGAATGAAGACTTTATTGATTGAACAAATACTTAAAGAAAGCTTACCAGCTTTTTATAGCATGATAGCAAAATAATATGGGAAAAGGAGTTTGGTAAGTTGGAGATCAATTGGAGATAAGCTGGAGATTTAGCAGTTAGACTTTCAAACTGGGGATTTTTAACTTATTTCTTAAGATTTCCCTAACTCTTCAATAAAAGGTAATGTATTCTTAGCCTGATCCTTAATTCTTGGCATGGCCTTGGCTGGTTTGGAGCTCCTCCACAGAAAATGGAGGGCCAGGAGGTGACAAGGGAGGCACAACGGAAGGAACAGCAGCCAGAGGACCCAAAAACAGAAGCAGACAATCACCATCTTCAAAACCATTGCCAATGTCACCAGGCGTGGCTTCTAAACGTTTCAAATCAACGTTGATGATTGTTGATTGGCTGGGAGCAAGTTCAGAAGGTAATAATTTGATAGATCTTAAGTTAACGTTAACTTTGTATGAATCTTTATCCACAAGGTCAAAAGGAGACCCGGGTTCAAATTTTGGTGCTGAAAACACGGAATTGACAGCCATTTCTGGATTAAAAGAAGAAGGTAATAAAGAACAGGTATTACTTACTAACCCTTTCTTTTTAGGAGTTCCAGAGAAAACCCAAGGGGGAATAACTTCTAACCCTTCAAATGTTGATAAGTTTTTGTCAGGGATGTTAACAAAGGCATTCATGACAGCTACAAGGACATTGTGGAGGCCAATAATCAGGTCTTAACAGGCTTCTGCAGATTCAATGACACATCACCCCAACCTTGTCCTGCACCTGGCAGTGCCCACAACCAAGTAGGCCACTGCCAGTCCTGCCAACAGGAAAATGGGGTTAAGTGTCACCGCAAGGGGGGACTCCAGCTAGCACAAATTGAGGACCAGGGAAAAGCCTGGGGGGTTGTAGCTACAAGAGGCTCTACAACACCACTTGACCCTCACTCTCAATCCCTCCTTGCAAAGAACCCCTGTGATTACAACATGCATGAAGTTGAAACCATTGACATATTCCAGATCCACAGCAACAACTCTGTTCTCCAAGCAAGCCACTCTTCAAATAAAGTAACCCGCTTGGCCTATTCCTTCTGTTTTTGTGGTAACACCCACAAACTATTGGTAGATACTGGGGCCAACCACACTATGGTTGAACAGGCGTTTGCTGACTCTCAACATTAGACCAGGTGCCAAGCAGGTTCAAGGCATTACAAGTGGCTGATTCCTGTAGAATGGCAATTGCCCATGAGACAGTACCCTTCTCTGTGAGAATGGGGAACATCCAGGTTAAGCTCTCTGGGCCAATCATGGCAGGGCTTAGCCACAATGTCATTGCTGGCCTTGACTGGCTTTGTCATAACTGTCCCTACATTGACTGGGATACGTCTGTAATTACCCTTAATAGAAATGGAGTGGGCTTTCAGATATATCCTGTAGAAATGAGCAAGCTTCTTCACAATACTGTGTTTGTCAGAATAACCAAAACAGGCTTGTATGGTTTCAAGGGGAGAAACTAGACTTTAACTAATGCTCAGTCAAAGTTATCTGCGTTGAACCACCTGTGGCCCTCCCCTTGTCCACTCCACCTCCACTAGCACTTGCCACGCTTTTTGAAGAATATAATGATGCTTTCAGTGAAACACTGGACCAACTACCCCCTCCTCAAGAGATCCAGCATGCTATATAACTGCAAGGGTCACTGCCCAAAGCATGTCCCCTCTATTGACTGACACCAAAAGAAGATGAGACCCCCCACCAGCACCTTGTAGACACACTTGATAAGGGCTTCATCTGCCCCTTGCTCTTGCCATACAGGGCTTCTGTTTTCTTTGTAGCCAAGAAGTACAGGTCCCTTTTCTTGGTCACAGACTACTGCGCCTTAAATGATTTGACTGTTAATAATAAGTACACCCTGCTGTTGATTGACAATCTATTTGACACGCTTGCGGGTGTGAAGGTCTTTAGCAAGATCAATCTCACTGCAGGGTACAATCAGGTCCGCATTGCACCAGGGGTTGAGGCAAAGACTGCCTTCCGCACACACAACAGGTTGTTTGAGTGCCGTGTCATGAACTTTGGAATGACCAGCGCTCCTTCCACCTTTGCCATGTTGATGAACAAAGCATTTGATGAATTGATTGGAAATGGTTGTTGTGTACCTTGACAACATTATTGTCTTCAGTCAAGATCAAACCACACATCTTCAACACCTCTGTGCTATCCTCAACACCCTTTGGAAAAACCAGTTGAAGGCTAAGCCTTCCAAACACAAATTCCTCAAGTTGGAGCTACTATTCCTTGGGCATACCATCTCTGCCCAAGGGATAAAGCCTGGCCCTGCCAAAATCAAGGCAATCACCAGCATGCTGCCCCGACCAATGTTGGCCAGGTGTGTACCTTCTTAGGCATGGTTGCATATGTGCGCAAGTTCATTCCCAATTGCAGGGAACTAATTGCACCTCTTACCAAGCTCCTCAACACCAAACAGCACTTCTATTGGACCCCTGTCAGAGATCAAGCCTTTGAGACACTGAAGCAAAGACTTACAACTGCACCTGTATTGCAATTCCCCAGCCAGAACTGCCAGTAAAAACTCAAGACTGATGCCTCTGACAGAACCATAGGGGGTGTGTTACAGGTGGAAACTGACAAGGGTGTCTTTCTCCCCGTGGCATACAAATCCAGGAAGCTCACTGACTCAGAACAATGTTACACCATACATGATAAAGAACTAGCGGCAATTGTGCACTGCGTCAAGAAATGGCGCTGTTACCTGGAAGGGGCCACCTTTTCACCCCGCTTCCTGACAGATCACAAGCTACTCCAGTACTTTAACACACAGTTCTACTTGACACGCTGCCAAGAATGCTGTGTTGAGCATCTATCCCCCTACCAGTTGCACATTGAGTACAAGCCTGGGAAGGAACTTGTTACAGCTGACGCCCTTTCAAGGCTCTACGTAGCATCCATCACCAGGAATGATGGCTTGGATACAGATCAACCAATTCTTTACCTCTGTCCTGAAGCAACCTGTTACAAAGGCCTCAATTTGGTAACCATCTCTAAGTTAAAGGACAACAAAATTCAGTTCACCACTAATGCTGGCAACGTCTGCTGCCAGGCAGAGACAGGTGAGAAGACGCCCTACATTCCCACCATACAACAGTGTGACACCATACTACATTACCACCACACCTTGGGTCACATCAGAGGATGTAACCTCTTTGAGATCATGAAACTTAAGGTTTGGTGGCTGCGTATGCTCCAAGACATCTTGACCCCCTCAAAACATGTGTGTTGTGTTAAAAGAACATGTCTAAACCTGCACCCCCTGAGTCCGTCCTGCCCATTAAAGCCATGGAACCCTTTGAGCAGTGAGCCCTCAATATTGTTGGGCCCCTCCCCAAAGACAGGCTGGGGAACAAGTACATCATAACAGCCATCAATTAATTCACCTGCTGGCCAGTAACATGGGCAATCATCAATCACACCTCCACCACCATACCTGCTTCATTGAAAAGGAAATTGTGGCCTGCTTTGGGCGGCCCAAAAGTCTCATCACAGATAGTGGCCCCAAGCTTGTTGAACATGTCATGAAGGCGTACTGAGCCAAGAATGCCCTCCAACAAATAGTCATACCTCCCTATCAACCGCAAGCCAATGAAAGTGTATAGCAATTAAATGGCTCACTGGTCCAAGTGATTGACAAGCTCTCACAGGAGCACCCCAATATTGCGTAGACTGAACACTTGCCCACCGCCCTACTCATCTTACAGGCAAGAATCAATCAAGGCACCATGTTCAGCCCTAGCAACTTGGTCTTTGGGACGCCTGACAGTCTGACAGGAGTGGAACAGGGGAAATTACAATCCAAGGTTCCTGGGAAACCCTCTTGCTGACTACTCCCTCCCTGAGCCAGTAGCGTGCCAAAGCCCAAGGCATTAAACACAAGCAAATTGAGGAGGGAACCAAACACCTCAAGGCCAGATATGCCGTAGGTGACTCCGTCTACGCCCTCAACCCCAATTCAGCCAAATTAGAACCCAACCACTTGGGGTCCTTTGTGATAGCCACAGTCTATGACAACCACACCTACCAACTTAAAGATGCTCAAGGAAACACCAAGAAGCTTCACCACAATTGCTTGTGCCCCTGCCATGCCATCCTCACACAAATGTTGTTTGTGCAGACCTTCCCAGACCTTCCGCAGACTCTGATCCTGGTGTCTGACAACAAGCAGGGGGCAAGGGAGGATTACAACCTAGTTTCCAGACTTGCCTGCCAGTGTATCTTACAATAAACAGGGGGCGCTCAATGAGTTGCCCCTTGATGTGTCTAACAACATGAACCAATCTGATGGCAATATCAAATTGCAGGCACTTTCTCCTAATTAAGAGCACTACCAATTAAACCTGCTGATTCCCGCACAAGTTATTCCTTGTCTTTGAACCCTACATGGAACATGCCACCATGCTGCCCCCTTGTGGCCTTGTGGCTTTCCCCATATAGTGTATTAATCAAGATATTCTACAATAAACAATACCTTATTCTATTCACTCTTGTCCTTTCTATTGGACTGTTATCTTCCCCAATCAAATACTGAACTCTAATTGGTTCAGTTGCAACACTCTGTAGCCACCAGTATGTACTTGTTCCCATACTTGGAAAGTGATAGTGGTCCAAGGAAATCAATGTCCCATAATTAAAATATATTGGACACCACAATGGGTAAAATTGATTTGGAATGGGCTGCATTCTTTATAAAGCACTGACACATCTTGCATCTCCACAGATGATTCACTGTGTCCACATACATTCCAGGACACCAGTAGGTAGCCTGGAGTCTCTCTAATGTGGCATATCTGCCAAATTGGCCTTCATTCTCATGAGATTCTTTGAGTATTGCAGCTCTATCAGCAATCTTGGGTACCAGCTAAAGGCTACCATCCACCTTTCTAAAAATGAAGTCATCAATCATGGTGAAGTTGGTACAGTCTTGGATGAATTGCTCATCTTCAGCAAGTGATTGGGGTGTGGCCTTGCTAAGGGCCAACTCCCTGAATTACTGGAGGCTGCTCTTATAGGAAGCATCTTAGACAAGAGAGAGAACTTCCTGGATAGCCCATCAGCAACAACACTTTTTCCTTGCCAGGTACATGCTTAATGCCAAAGTTGTACTCAAGTAAATCAAGGAAGCAGTAAATATGCCTACTGTTTGTGCCCAGGTTATCAGAAATAAACCGTACAGCAAGGTTATCAGTGTGGATGATGAGAGGGTAACCCAGGATGTAATAGTATAATTTTTCAAGTGCACAGACCACAGCCAAAACATCCTTGTCATAGATACCATAGTTGTACTCATCTTTAAGAAACTTCTTTGGTATGAATTCAATGATTCTAAACACGCCATTAGACTCCTGGCACAGTACAGCACCAATTGCATCTTTGCATGCTTCAGTGAAGATGTGAAACATTTTGGTGAATTCAGGGTAGACAAGTACCTTATTGGATGATTCAGTATCCTTCAGCTGCCTAAATGCATCCTCCTCTCCAGGCCCTCAACTAAACTCTTGTTTCTTGCACGTGAGATTAAAGAGGGGGGAAGCCACATTACTATAATTAAGTATGATCATCTGATAATACCCAATCAGGCCCAAGAAAGATAGGACCTGGCTGGCATTAGCAGGGGTAGGCCATTGTTGCAATATTGAGTACTCCAGTCTAATTGCTATTGAGATAATTGAAATTAATATATTGATACAATTTGACAATGGATTCCTTAAGTTTATTTCCTCAATTGCAATTAGATTCAACTGGTGAAGCTAAAATATTCAGTCTTATTATCAACCCATATGAGTTTAATAAACACAGCCTTTAACCTTACACTTAAAACTTATACTTTGATATTGCCTTTTATTTAGCAGTTAAAGTTGGTATTTATCAAGCCTTAAATATTTTAGTGATATTATTATATCTTATATATAGTTTAGTTAAGATAAACTTTAGTGCATAGATTTAGCTAGTTTAGATAGCCCAAATTTACGACAGCCATTCAGATATAGCAGTAACCTTGTCAGGGTCAGGGTGCTTGCAATTGATATCAACAATGTGGCCAGAGATTTAGCTCTTGCATGGCTAAGATGGTCTTCTCAGCATTAACACTAAGATTAGCATTCCTGATGTGGTCTAAGCAGATACAGAGATGTGTCAAGTGTTCCTCAAAAGTCTTTGAGTAAATGATAATGTCATCCAAGTACACAGTAACAAAATCCACAATCAGCCCATTGAAGACTTGGTTCATGATGTGTTGAAAGGTTTTTGGTGCACCTTTAAGACCAAAAGGCATGTGGGTGTATTTGTACTGACCCCACTTAGTTATGTTGAAACAGCAGGCTTGACCCGCCAGCAAGGTTCCAAGTAAGCGGGTTTGTGACCCGCAATCCAATTACCCGGCCACTTGAAGCCAGACTAGGAAGTCAATGCAAATTTCCAAATCCAACAACATGAATAAATGATGATCCCTTATGTGGATACCTTGTTTGGCGCTTGACTCATTACCAGGATCAAGCCACCCCCTTCACCATCCAACTGTGTGATTAACACAATCATGTTCCTGTTATCCTTGATTCACAATGACTATATAATCACTATCTTTCAATAAAGATTATTATCTAGTCTCTAAATTTTCCCCTTGTAACTCTGCTAAAACAGCACAGTTACAACATTGGTAGCACAGGTAGGTTCTCCATCCTACCTCATCTTGTAAAATTCTGCCTGTTGCCTGTACTTGCTGCAGCCAACAAATCCTTGACAGAATCATGTCTGGCCTTCCTATGGACTGGACCCCGTACACCCCTGGTACTGAGATACCTGATGGCTTTGTCCTGTACCAGAACACGGTGATTTCACTACCTGCCTTCAATACCATGTCTGCACAAGGGTTCTTCCAGACGGCTGCCACCATTCTGCGACCAACCAACAAAAACATAATACCCGCCTACGTAGCCCAAAGACTATGAAGTGCTGCCTTGGAGCCTTTTGCCGGGGCCAACAACAACAATGATGCTGCATGGATCCAGTCCACCCAGAGCAAGCTGGCCCAGATGGAATGCCTGCAGCAATTTTGGATTGCAGAAATCTGAATCTGACTGAACCACAACTCTGGCACCTGGCGCAACAAGTGGCACAAAGAAAACACCAAGAAGAACTGGGATACCTTCAAACAAGACTTCTTGACAAGGTTTGTGCTTAAGGATATGGTGCTCATGATCATGCGCCAAGTAAAGAACTTAACCCAGACAGGCATTGTGAAGGAACTCACCCGCGCCTACAAGGAACTCCAACTTTGCGCACTCTCAGACATGGTCTTTGACACCCCAGCCACACACCTCATGTACTATGAAGCCCTTAAATTGCATGTAATGAGGCACATGAACCTGGACCAGGTGACCAACCTACAGAGCCTGTATTGCAAGGCAGAAAAAGCAGAACAAACATCCTTCACTCTCCATAAGGTGCAAACTGGAAAATGAGAAAGACCCAAGGATTCTCACACAGGCAGGTGTTCCACTCAACCACCCCCTGGAAGCAACAGGAATAACACCAACCATAAACCCACAGGTTTAAATGGACATGGAAGTGGGAACAATGGCCAGTCAAATTGTACCCATTTCTGTATCACTGTCACACAAGGCAATCAAGACAAGGGAAAAGCCTGGGGAGAGCATTAAGCAAGCCAAGCTCTCCCCACAACTCCTGACTTGCCCAATGATGAGTACTGACCTGAGGACGTGGACCAATCCCCAATGATCCAAGTACCCTCAAATGACCTGGTACTGTACACCATTGCCATACATCCCAATAAACTGATGTCCTATCTTTTCCGTTTTTGCAGTTACACAGGCTTGGCACTCCTGGACTTGGGCGCGGATCAAACCCTAGTCAACAGCAGCTTTGTGGAAAAGTTCAAGCTAGCCACTAATCCTTTGCAGATTAAAAACGTGGTTTTACCTGATGAACATCACATTGCTGTGACAAGGGAAGCTGTCCCCTTCTCTGTCATGCTCAAGAACGTGCACTCCACCATCCAAGGGCCTGTCATCAACTTCCCTAAGTTCAAAATTGTATTAGGACTAGATTGGCTATATAAAAACAAGCCTCATGTAGACTGGGCGACCTCATTCTTGACCATCAAGCGTGAAGGTGTCAACCCCAAGATCTACCCTGACCCAGTGGACCAACTCCTATGCAACTACGTCTTTGTGCGCATCACAGAGACCCTGGACAAAAAGGAAAACCTGAAGGCACTTGACTGGGACTCCTGCCAATACAATATCATACACTTCAAAGATCACCAGGATACTTCCACACCTCAGGATTGCAAAGTTGTGGCCCGCCATCCAGAAATCTTCAAGGAAGCTCTACCTGGGCTGCCTCCAGAGAAACACATTCAACACTCCATCCAACTCAAAGGAGCTGTACCCAAAGCAGTCCTATCTACAGGCTGACCCCAAACAAAGACAACGCCCTATGTGCCTACCTCAAGGAAGCACTGGAAAAAGGACTTATCCGCCCCTCACAGTCTCCCTTTGGGGCTGCTGTATTCTTTGTGGTCAAGAAAGACGGTACCCTGCGTCTGGTCACAGACTACCAAGCCCTAAACAAAGTTATCATCAAGAATTGTTATCTACTAACACTGATTGACAATCTCTTTGATGCCTTGGGAGGAGACACAGTCTTCTCCAAGATTGATCTGACTGCAGGCTACAACCAGATTTACATCAAGGAGGAAGACATCCCCAAAACATCCTTCTGCACTAAATACGGCTCCTACAAATGTGTAGTGCTCAACTTTAGCATGACAAATGCTCTGTCTACTTTAGTAACCTTCATGAACAAAGTATTTGCCCCGCACATAGGCAAGCATGCCTTAGTCTACCTAGACAACATCATTGTCTACAGCCCCTTGGTAGAACAGCACTACAAAGACCTTTAGACAGTCTTTGCTACCCTGGCACAACACAAGTTGCTAGCCAAACCCTCCAAATGCCAGTTTTTCTGTGAGCAACTGTCTTTCCTAGGACACATAGTCTCAAAAGACGGCATCAAACCTGACAGTCAGAAGATACAAGCCATCTGCAAAATGCCACCTCCCAAGGACAAATCAGAACTCTGCACATTCTTGGGAATGGTGGCCTATGTACAACGCTTCATACCTGACTGCGTCGTCTTGACCGCCCCCTTATCTGCCATAACTGGCGCCAAATTCAAGTTTGTGTGGACCACCCAGTGTGACCTCTGTTTTAGACGCCTCAAGGAGAAGCTCACAACGGCTCCTATTCTGCAATACTCAAATGTGACAGGTAATACCAAATGGAAACCAAATCCTCAGGTGCATCCATTGGGGGAGTACTATAAATCAAAAATAATGATGGTGATTTCCTGCCTGTAGCTTATGAATCCCAAAAGTTGACAGATGGCAAGTGTCAATACCCTATCCACAACAAGGAACTGCTGGCCATTGTACACTGCCTAGTCAAATAGCGTTGTTATCTAGAGAACTAGGAAGAATTCACAGCATTGACCGACCACAAGTTGCTCATATATTTCAAAACTCAAGCAAATCTATCTTGCCGCCAAGCCTGCTGGATGGAACTCTTGGAGATATTCAAAATGCTCATACAGTACAAGCCAGGTCCTGAGCTTGCCATGGCAGATTCCCTCTCACAATTGTATGTCTGTGCCACAAAAGGGGAAAATGGGCTTGACCCAGACTGGCCCCTCTTGGTACTATGAACAAAAGACAAGGGTTGTCCTCCTGGTACAACCAACATAACAAAGTAAAAAGTCATTAAAAACAAACACCTATTTGATGATGTGTATGGGACCTTGCACAGAAAAATGTCCGACCAAACTACCATCCCTTACATCCCCACACACCAGCAAGTGAACACCATCCTACAATACCATAGAGACCTAGGACACACCAAGAGCCGCAACCTATATGAATTCCTTAAACACAAGGCTTGGTGGCCAACCCTTTATGGTGACGTTCAAGAAGTCCTAGACCAATGTGAGGTATGCAAAAATAAATTGCTTAAAGAAAAACCCCTCCAAAGTCAGTACTACCCATCTGCACACAAATACCCTTCAAGGTGTGAGCCCTTGACGTTGTTGGCCCCATTACAGGAAAACACGATGATAAAAAATACATTATCACCACTATAGACTTTGCTACACAATGGCCAGTAGCCCAAGCAGTAAAGGCGCACACTGGCAATGACGTGTGACAGTTCATATGAAGAGAAATAATCAGCAAGTTTGGAAAGCCAGAACTCCTGATAACTGATGGAGGGAAAGAATTGACCTCCAAAAACATCAATGTATACCTTGCTAAAAACAGGGACAAACATACTGTGACAACACCATACCACCCACAGGCTAATGGATGTGTAGAGCAGCTAACTGGAAGCCTTGTGCAAGCCTTGGCCAATCTCACTGCCTGGAGACCTGAAGACTGGTATAAGAAGCTATCAACTGCACTACTTGTGTGCCAAACCCAAGTGAACAGATCCACCAGAAAAAGCTCTTTTGAGTTGGTATATGGCACATAGCCAAATATCATTCAAGCATTGACAGGACCCAAACTGGAAATTCTAAGTAAAGTCCCCCTTGTCCAGACCCTCAAGTTATAGAGGCCAACAGTAATCAAACAGAAAAAGAAAACAAATGTCTGCAAAAAACTTGTCCCCATCCAAGATAGACATGAGATTGGGGACAAAGTTTGGGTCATGAACGTTGATAAAAGCAAACTATATCCCATAAAAGTAGGCCCAGCAATCATTCTAAAGGTAAACAAAAATAACACTTACCTTGTGAAAGAACTCAGGAAGCGCAAAAAGACAAACCCCTGCACCATGATTGCCTGAGACCCTGCAAAGCAAGACAAAAACAATGCAAACCCTCCCTGCCTGCCACAGAACAGCAACTAGTTCAATACGGCGCCCGGGCTCCTGACAACCTCCCTGACAACTTACCCCCAGAGGAGGCCAACCTTCAGTTGGGGGGCGTCAAAACAGCAGGCTCAACCCGCCAGCAAGGTTCCAAGCAAGCAGGTTTGTGACCCGCAATCCAATTACCCGGCCATTTGAAGCCAGACTAGGAAGTCAATGCAAATTTCCAAATCCAACAACATGAATAAATGATGATCCCTTATGTGGATACCTTGTTTGGCGCTTGACTCATTACCAGGATCAAGCCACTCCCTTCACCATCTAACTGTGTGATCAACACAATTATGTTCCTGTTATTCTTGATTCACAATGACTATATAATCACTATCTCTCAATAAAGATTATTATCTAGTTTCTAAATATTTTCCCCTTGCAACTCTGCTAAAACAGCCAGTTACAACAGTTACAAATGCAGTCTTGGGCTGGTCCTCAGGGCGGACCAAAATCTGATGGAAACCACTGAATAAATCAATGTTGGAAAACCACAGGACGCCATCAAAAAAAGCAAGGATATCAGATATGCAAGGTAGAGGGTATTTGTTACTTATAGTAACCTTGTTGAGGGGAATATAATTGATGCACATTCACTGTTTACCCCCTTTCTTGGGCACAACAACCAAGGGAAAGGACCATGGTGACTTGCTTGGCTTAATAAGTCCTTGCTTCAGGAGCCTCTGGGTTTCATACTTGACAAAGCTCTCCTTGGAATGAGGCAGCTGGTAGAATCTGGATGCTATAGGGTATGCATCACCAGTGTTGATTTTGTGCTCAAACCCTGATGCCTCAGGGAGGTCATCAGAGTCCTCTACTATATTTATGAAAACCCTGTTAACCACAGAAGCCAGTTGTACTCTTTGATCTGGGGAAAACCAAGGATTGTCATGTATAGACCTGACTACAGGCTCATATAAGATTTCCTCAAAATAGGAACTATCAAAAGAGACACTAAGTGGGAATTCCTTGCAATTGCACTCCACAGTCCAAAAATTGTTGGTATATCTTGTTGTGTCCCCTAAATTGCTCATGGTCTTTCATCCAAAAAGCAATTTATATTGCTTGTGGTTAAAAATAGCTGCATCTATGGCCATTCAGACGCCTCTAAGTCATAGTGTTAGGTGTACTGTGGTGCCCATGCTGAAGCTCTTGCAACCGTCAGCCATGAAAAATACAGTATTGGAAGGGGCTACTAAACATAAAGGAGTGCTTTCAGGAAGGGAAGCAAGATAATACTGCTATAAGTGCCGCCATCAAGGATCATGGAGGTTTAAACACCATTGATGTTCCCTTTAGCCATGGGTTCCCCTTTGCAAGAAAGTAGGAGTTCCTCTCTGCAGTGTGAGACAAGTGCAGCAACAGCTTTTATCAACTTTTGACGGAACTCTGGGCTTTTGCAAAGCAAATCCTCAAGGAAAATTTCTAAGACTAGTTTTTTAGTATTGCAGGATCAGATAACTCTACCTCATGAGTCTTTACATTTTCTGTAACCTTAGGGCAAGGTCTGGGAAGTGCTGGCACTGCCCACCGCTTGTTACCATCCAAGACTTTCTGATGAACTCTCTTTTTGAGAGCAGCAATCTCTTTGGGAGTATTTGCTTCATTAATTTGTTGGTTAAAGTTGTGTGATACTCCTGAGGGGGTGTCGATTTCCATAGGTAAGTTCAGGTAGTCAAAAAATTTATCATTGAGAGAATGGGCATTTGGCATGCTTTCTGTTTCCTTTGGTTCATTGGAGTAAAATTCAGGGCCATTGTGAGTCTCTGTATTTGCATCATGAGCCATTATGTTTGGCATCCCAGCATTAGGCTGGGGGTTGGCCCAATTGGGGTACATGTCACCATTGGTGTTGACTCTTGATAAGTCATGGTTGTTCCAGTCCATATTTGTGTGATTATTAATGTTCCTGTTTTGGTCAGCACATGCCAAGTTTCTGTCAGGGTTCAAATTAAAGGAGCTCAAATTGGATTGGGTGTGCTTGAGTGATCCAGCAACATCATTGCTTTTTAAGGCAGGTTTTATGCACTCTGCATTAAATTCCACATCAGGGTTGAAACTGTTGGATTCAACCCCGTTGATTTTGGCCAAAAGTGCCACATTGGTTGTTTTGGGTTGATTCCAAATGTTGCTGAATTTGAACCCGCTTTTGAATTCAAGCAACTTTGATAATCATCTTGGTTCTTCTTAAGGTAAACAGTATCATCAACATCATTAACCCTGGCGCTAATTTTAGAAGAGATCCTGAGAATTCAGGAGCACTGCCATTTAATTGGCTGGTGTTGATACAGCCACCGGTGACTAAAGGTGAGTCATCATGGCTTGTACTAAAATTTTCTAGATCACCATTCTTATTAGTAAATCTAAGAGCTGGGGCTGCGTTACCACAGCCATTTTATTGGTTCCTGTTATGAGGGCAAAGATCATGCTTACATTTGGAGCCCCTGATTGGATTTTAGGGCTAGCCAAAAGTGATTCATGCACCATACCTTTAAATTTTTTTAGGTTGGCCCCAAAATTGGGGGATGCCGGGTGAGGGGCACCAGAAGTGTGGGCCCTCTCATTGGCTGTTCCAGCAGTAGCATGGCTGGCATCTCTGAATGCATTTCCTGAATGTTTGGGCCCAGTATTCTTTGAAGAATGGGCCACAGGGGCAGTAATTTCCTTTAGGAGGAAATCAGAAGGACTGGGGCTGCTTGGTGGTGTGTTTGACGTGGTCTCCACCAGGACCATGTTGTAGTGGGGGTCTTTTTCTGCAAGAGCGGGATTGTCAAAATCCAACAGATCTTCCAGGGGGTGAACAGATTGGGATGTTCAGGGTTCCAGTGGCTGTTGCTAACATACAGGAGGGTGGTGATGGAGAGCTGGGGGTTCACTAAAGTGAGGTTGTGTGCTGGAGGGATTCACAGCAGCAGGTATGGATGAATTCTGTAATGGGTGCATACTGAAATACTCAGGGAATGGTGCAGCTTTCTAATCAGTACACTTCATGGGTGGTGTCAGGATACCACATCCTAGTGGGGGTTCTGTTTGCCTTTGCTGCCAACTTTCTCTGTTGGGAGAAGGGAAGAGCCCATCATAAGAGGGGTGCTAACTCAATGAGATAAGATGCTGATTGGCCTACCAAGGCCCAAGGTCTGGTGGTGGGCACCATATTGTCAACTAACCCAGCCAAAGTAATGTAGGCTATGCCTGCATATTGACTGGCTGCAGTAGGAACCAGATCTGGGCTGGGGGAAGGCAGTCAGGCTTGGGTGTTGAGAGTGCTTCTGTATCTGTCTGTTAGACCAGCAAATAATTGTACTTCTCACAGAATATGGCAGCTGGGTGATTATACCAGGCTCTCTTGTGATAGACTGTTTGTGGAGTTCTCTGTTGGGCCAGGCGGTCAAAGCAGAGTATATTGTCCAAGGTAAATCCTTGTATTCTGGCTTAAGTGAGGAGTCAGAGAAATGCAGCGGGCCAAAGGGTGATCTGGGCAGACAATAAAACATGGGCCGGGTTTGGGAATTTCCTCATGAATGCAGGCCTTCAGGACGGAATTTTCTGTTGGGACAGTAGTGAAGTGGAAAACAACCAAAATTAAATAAGGAATAACATGTTAGAGCCAAGATCTCATAATCCTATTTATTTCAGAATGGCAATGCCATTTTAAAAAGACTTCACAGAGTTTAAATATCATACAAAATGCTAAGTTTGGATTAAACCATCACCTGATAGCTGAGTTGCTCAGTTTCTTTTGGCCCAAGAGTCCCAGGCCCATTCTGAACCTTCTGGCCCATCATTTCTTCTGTTGAAATGACCTCTATCTGGCAATCTGTAGATAACATCTTCATGGCTTCATATTGCTACTGGTATTACTGTCATCATGGATCAAGAGACCTTCAGAAACTATAGGCTGGGTCAACCTTTGCCCCATGGATTGTGTATCTTCTTGGGTAACTTCTAAGTCACTATCTGGCTAGAGATTGCATGGCTAGATGGTCTAAACTTCCAGCCAATCATCTGAAATCAATTTGGACTTTGACTCTTTATGCTGATCATCAATTCCCTTTTTGGACAGCCTGTCAGGGCAACCTCCAAAATTAGCTCATACAACATGGAACATCTTCCATGCCAACAATCCTCAAAAATATTTTTCTTATTTTCAATATTAAAGAATATTTTTTTCTGGATTAAATAATTGACACTGATAATAAAAGTAATGGTTGATTTTTATTTTGACCTTTTAATTGGAATTATAAAAGATAAAGCAAAAGCACTTTTTGAAATTGTTGACATGGAGGATGTTTCATGCTGCATGAGTTAACTCTCAAGGTTGCCCCCGTCAGCTATGACAGGGGTGATACCATGTTGGTTCAGCACTTCTAGAAATCTAGATGGGTCTGGATTAATCACCCGCCTATGGCGCTCTTCTGCACTCTGTGAATTTGTGGCCAAACAGGCCTGTGAATTCCCTTGATTAATTCAATTTGAATTGCTGCCTGTTCCATCCCTCTCACTGGCTAGCTGTGAAAAACACGAGCAGTTGGCCCAAGGGCCTGCAGGATCCCCAAACCCTTCAGAGCCTGATCCTGAGTTCAATTCTCCCAGTTGGATTTTATCACTTCTTTTGGGAGAAATGTCATTTAAGACAGGTGGCAGGATGTGCTCATGATCTGGGGAGGGCCCACAAGAGCAAACTCTTCTGAGATTGATCAACTTGAAGGGAAAATGAGGCCTACTTGAGTCAAAAATATATTCATAATTGGATTTTTTTATTCATTGCTTGGGGGTTGCAGAAGAGGACATAGCACACTTTTCTGCAGAAAAAGCCTGTTTGGCCATTATAATGTATAGAAGGTGCTTCCCAGGATCAGGTTGATGGTGGTGGGAGCAGCAGAAATTAGAATGGTCAGGTTGCTTGCAAATGGAGCAGGGGCTGGTGCACACCTTAGAAATGTGGTCGACTTCACTACAATTGTAGCAAGTGAGGTTGTCACTGGAGCGGGGTGTATTATGGGGTGCATGGGGGCCGCAATCTTGAGTGAGGTACAAGGATTCAAGATTGTTGCTCAACTCCTTGAATTTGGCTTCCATAGTTTCAGCAAGTGCAGCCTCCTTATTTGTCTTCATCTTGGATGCAAAAGGGTTCCAAATGCTGGCAGGCCAAGTGTCTTCATTTAATTTGCAGCCAACATAGTTATCATATTGCTTTTGTACAATACAGAATGCTTCATCCAGGGTGCTAGGTTCCTTCTCTCAAATGAGTGCAGCATAGGAATACAAAAGAGCGCTTTCAAATATAGGGGTCCCAATAAGTTTATGAAATATTTCAATAGCAGCAGCACGATCAGTGCCGGTAGTAGGCTTGACATTTTGGGAGAGGACAGCATTAGCTGCATCTTAAAAGGCAATGATGAAGTCCTGCATGGAACTGAACTGAGTAATCTTGACTTTGTTGAGGCGGTGGTGTGTGTTGGGCTTGTGGCCAACAAACTGCATACATGCTTTCTGCTTCCAGTCCTCCCAGTTGGAGAAGGTGAGGTCTTGATGCCAAAGGTGGGCCTTATCACACGAGAAAGACCCCACCTCCTTCAACCGGGCAGTGTCAGATAACCCAAAGTCTACACAGTAGTCCTCAAAGGAGCAGATCCAGGCTTTATAACTATCACCCCTAAAGTGCCCCACATTCTGAGTAGCCCAAAACTTAATGGAAGAGGGCAGCTCAGAATAGGAGACCAAAGGGAGGTTCCCAGAGAGAGGTTTTGCAGCAGACAAAGAAGGGCAAGCCTCAGCGGGTTTAGAAACAACAGGAGGTGCCATCACAGCTGGCATGCAACAACAAACACCAACAAAATCCAAGTAGGGAGATAGGTGTGACCTTCAAAATTTGTAGTGGTGAACTACAGAAAACCCCAAAATTAAAGTAAGGGATCAAAGAACAATTTTTTCATCTGGAGCAAATCCACTTTTATAGTGGCCAAATAGTGCTAACCGATTTGGTCAAATTCCTTGAATTTGACGTTAACGCTATCACACTAGTTCGGTTCATTGTAATGGTGACTTACAAATGTGAGATATTCAAGAATAATAAGGTATGGTTTATTTCGGTAGGCTTGGGTCTAAATACTGCCTTTGACGTAATTGTCAATAGTGGATATCCAATGAATATTCTAATTCACTATCACATCGCCTAAAATAAAGGTCTTTACTTTCTTACTCTTGTTTTTGGGATTTTTGTAGTTCACGCTACACCAGTTACTCATTTAATTGTTTCCCTATTTTAGAAAGGCACCTAATAACCGCCGCTTTCAGTTATTGTGGTGGTAAATCCCGATATTTAAACCACTAACCATTCTGAGTCAGGAGGGCCTGAAATTTACCCAACAACTGCCATTGCTGAATGGATCCAATTGAAACTTGAGAAGTTTGGATTGCCTACCCAACCGCCCGAATTCCCCGATTTTGGGGTGGCAACATGCCTTTGGAGTTACGTCAGTTTCCCTGCTGGCTGCTTGCAGATGCAACTGCCAGTCTCAAGCCAAGGACACCCCGATTGTTCAATTTGAAGTCGCTGCAGCTCAAATTATTTGTCATACCAGTCACAACACCAATCTCTCTTTTAAACTATACTGCTTTTTTAGGTAACCACTATTCTCTTGACAATTTTATTCGCTGTTCTAAACATAACCTATGCATTCGAATGGTCATAGGCAACTGTTTTTTGGAGAAACAACATTTTATTTCATCTCCTTAAAAATTGATCCATATTTTCATTGTATTTCTTACATAGCTATATACCAGTTTTTTAATATCTTGCTTTAAACGCCTTGTGACATTGTAGCATTTTGCTATTTGTCTATAGTTTTAAACAAAGTGTTTGTTCCTAAAAACTCTAAATTAACTTTGTTTCAGGCTTTATATTGCCTTCAAGTGAAAAGATGTTTCGCGAAGGGAAGTTTAGGGAAAAAACGCCATTTGCATCAGCTTCACAGCATGACTTGAGAAAGGCTCGGCCACAAACAGTACACACATCCAACTATGGGACGTTTGGAAGGTCCCATGGCAAGTACATGCAGGATCCTGATCCCCAACCTTCAAAAAACCGCTCACCGTTTTTATCAAACTTATCCTCCCAAGAATCAGACTTCCCTCCAGAAAACTCCAACAGCGAAGCAGCAACGACTCGAAGGCCTCCAGGAGCTGCTGATCGTTCCTTGCCATCTATCAAAAATATGTCGTCTCATATACTAGCCGCCAGCTCGACAAATAATATCATGGGTTTGAAATATGTCAATAAGCCACGAGCTCAAGAAACCTCGAGATCACACGCAGTTCCAACCAGGATGCACCCTGAAGAGGCTTCACGCATCTCCAGGGGAAATCAGGCGTCTTCGCTAAACTTAAATAATCTTTCTGGAACCGGTTCATATTTATTCACAGGCTACAACGAAGCACCTACACAACCAAGGCATAGCAAACCAATAATTTCATCACACTCCGATGACTCTCTGATTGATGGTGAACCACTTCGATATTTCCGGGATGAGGACAGCGAAGCCTCCGAAGACGACCTTGCTAAAGAGTCTTCCAAAGCACTCGAACTCACCGATACTAATTCTTCAACTGATTCAGTCCAGCTATCAAAATTGGAAAAAGAAAACCGTGAACTTCAGCTTTTGTTAAGTCAGAGTAAGGCGACAGTTGGTACACTGTCATCTGAGCTTTCAAAAGCGCAATTCCATATTACCGAACTCAATGCTCAGCTTAAAGAATCAACGTCAAAACAAATCGATTTGGTTGATAAGCTTAAGACAGTAACCCTTCGATGTATTCAAGCAGAGCGCAATTTACAAGATACGACGAGTGCCAACTCAAATCTCACCCAACAACTGGAAAGAGTGGAAGGTGAAAATGAGCGTCTTGGTGACGAAAATGACCGCTTGTCTTCCGAGATCTCACTTCTTCGCAGGCAAAGCTCCGGTGGCTGGGACAACCCCCGGCATCGCAGCCAAATCAAGGAACGAGCTGACTTTGCCAGCGCTCAGCTTGAGATTGCCCTCAACGATGCACGTTCTGGTATCATGACGCTACTGAAGGGGGTCGATAATGTCAAACGAGTGAAACAAATATTAACATCTATTGATCAATTCTATCCTGAACCCGATAGTTCTCCCTGCCAACCCTTACCCTCAAACACTAATTCTCCCCACTCAATCCACCCTACTTCGCCCTAATTACATGCCAGTTTTTTGTGACTGATTAACCTCTTTAAAGTACACACGTTTGTCACTTTCCATATCCCAAGAGTAAACCACAATGAATTTTTATGAGTTCATATAAAAGCTACCTTCAACGATCATGACTTCTTACATCAATGCTTCAATTTCACTTAGATGAGTATTTTATCACCTGCAGATGTGCATCACTGTCTCAACCAAACTGTGTTCTGCAAAGTTCTTTAGTATCTTGGCTACTAGACATGAAATTCTCAAGTTGACAAGAATGTACTGACCAAGTGATCACACAGTCGAGTTCATAACATCGAGATTCTCGATTGCCTTTAACAGCTTTGGAATCCCGATGGCTTGCATTCAGCTGAATTGAATCTCAATCTCAACAAAGAAATCATAAAATTCACGTGCCCACCCAAAATAAGATTGGCCTGAAATAAAACTCAAGGTGGATCTGGATTGCAGCTTACAGGCTTTTAATAAAGGCAGAGTTACCGATCCAAGCCAGCTGGTTCATGCAAATCGAATTGTGGTTTGGGGGAAAAGTGGTGACGGGCTTCCCTTATATCGGGTTAGTTAAAATTGTGGGTCAGGTCAAATAAAGGGGGTTTGAAAAACTGCGGGGAATAGTTAAGGGTGCCTCGACCCTTCCTCAGCTAGCTTCCGTCTCGGGGCCGCTACACCCAAAACAGAATTACTTGATATTTAGTTGAAATAATTCAAGAGAGAGTAACCTGGAGCCAGAAGCTGACCACAGCTGCCCAGAGCTTGGCCAAAGCAGCCCTATGTGCATTAGAGAGCTTAACTACAGTAGCTTTACAACCTGTTGAGATAAACAAAGATGGTTCAGTTAAGAACACATTGGTTCAGTCACATAGCAAGCTCAGCCTTTTTGATAGAAATGGGAGCTTATCCCTCAGAAACCTGTTGTCAGAAACAAGGTGGGTACTAAAATGTCCTGAGACAACCAATGATATAAACAGAGAACAAACTTATTTGGGACAACAACAGCTATCCTAATCAATAAAAAATTGATTTCAGCCATTAAACAGAGCTACCATGTTTGTCAGGAATGACAATTTGGATGCTCCTAAACCTCAAAATACGGAATCAGAGTCAAACCCTGGACAAAACCCTTTGCAGACCGCCAGACTCATAGGATGGGAACGCAATAACCCACTACTAATTGATGAAGTTGCTGCCAGCCCACCAGGACCCAAACCCTTAGCTGTCCCACAGGATTATGCAAGCAAACTGCCAGTTCAAGATGCCGGAAATTTCCCCAAGGTGCCAACACCTGACACCGGCAGTTTGCCCAGTGAAATGGACAAATTTATCCCTGAAAGTTATTCCAAACTCCTCTAAAGTCACAGGGAAGGCACTGAACCCAAAGAGGCACTCAATACCCAAATCAATAAACAGAAGGATTTGAAGTCTTCTCACCCCAAAGCAGCCAGTGGCAAACCGCCAGTGCCGAGTGCCACACTGCCATCTGAGACACCCAATGCCAACCCGCCTGAGCCCAGAAAACCCGACCAGGAAGTGAAGCCTGGCGGTTTGGGATAAATACCTGCCAGGCCAAGACCAACCCCCCATTGTCATTCTTAAATAAAGGTTATGAGATATTGGTTTCCCCAATTATTGCTGTATTTTATTCTTGTCATCTTCCAGTTAACTTGAAGATCATCTTACCCCCCTGACAACCCGCCAGCTATGTACCGCCCGCCAGGTGCTTCCTTTGGTCCCATCCACTTCACAGAGTACCCCTTAAAGTCTGAGTACAGGGACTACACCACCAACAACATACTAGCCCAGGACCTCTTGGCCAGAACTACTGAGAGAACCAGATACAATCGAGAAGGCCCTTGGTACATTACCAAGCCCCGCCTGTTCAAAGATAAATACAACTTCCTTCCTGCCTAACAAATAGACATGGAGCCACCTGTCACCCCCAAACCAATGCCCGCCTCCTCAGCCAAGCTCCCACTGGACCATACCAACAAGCTTTTTGGAATCATATATATAACTCTCACAGGAGTAATGGATACTATTGTTCCCGCTGCTGGTCCGTGGTTGTGGCTGAACAAGTCAATGTCCTACCTCATTAAGTTAGCACCAATTCTTTGGTGGGCCCTGCCCACCCAGTCTGCAACCTGCCAGTTCCCAGATGCTAGTGAGCCAGCCAATCAGGGTTGGTTCACTGACAATGTTTGCTAAAGTTTCTGAGAACAGAATGAACTCAGTTACTGAAGCAAAAATCTTGATCCAACAACATGCCCCATAGCAGCTGAAACAGACAACAAAAAAAATCAATCTATAGTAATATTACCAGTAATCTTAATTAAGATATACAATTCATATATAAAAATAGAAAAATAATATTCTGAGTGTTTGTTTTTTGCAACTGATATCAACTCCTCACCCACCAATGTATCTTACAATAAATAGAATGTGCTAAGAATAGCACCCTATGATGTATCTAACAGCATTGGGCATCTCACTGCCAATGTCAAACCACAGGAAATATATCCTAATTAGGTGTGTAATCAATCCCAAAGCGCCAATCCCTTGATTAGATATTTGCTGCTCACACCATACTTGGATCCTGCCACAGTGCCGCTCCCTTGGTGGATTAGTGGCTTCATTTTCTGGTATGCTAACTGCTGCCTTCAAACTAAAGCTATGGCTTAATCCTATTATTTGTACTTTATATTAGACTTTTTTCTTCCTCAATCTCAATACTGAACTTTAATTAGTTCAGTTGCAACAGTGGTAGCAGTGGTAGGCTCAATTAGCAACCTACCTATAAGAAACTCCCCCAAAAAGGACAAAGTGCTTGCCGTATGGCTACACCTCACCAAGAGACCTTCTTACCCATCCCTGATGGGGACATCCCAAATGTTACATAGTTTACCAAGATTAACTAGCCCTCACCAGTGTTTGCTATCAGCTTCACCTGGGACAGCACAACATCATTACTGCTCTGCCTCATTTGGATCTGTCACAACAAATGCTGGACCTACAGTTGAAACCCTTCACAGGTGGTGTGAAAGGCGCCAACATTTTAAGCTGGATGCACTCCACAGCAACTCGCCTTTGTATTTTCCAAGTACTTGAACCCATGCAGGTTGCCACAGCGTCAGGACACCTCACTAGGCCTGCCACTTTATGGTTTATCTACTGGGATGGTCAGAAACACAAAGTCACCTGGACGGCCTTCAGAGACACTGATAAGTCTCAATACAGTGAAACCTTCTTTCTCATTGTTGTGGGAACCCCCTGCTTGTTATAAAAACAGGAAGCATTCCCAAGTATCTCACTGCCTGTCAGTAAGCCCTTGCCATCACCCCAGAATCCATCATCAGCAGAAACACAATGCTCATCACTCTCATTATTAATGGGTTAAACCCCCATATCTGTAAGTGAGTGCTCGTAGGGCACTTTACTTCCATTGAAAACTTTTATAAGGCCATTGTGAAAGCAAAAAAATCAAGCTACAATGGGGTTCCAAAGATCTAAAATGTGCCCCCACAACCTTGCCCTGCACCTGGTAGCGCTCACAGTCAAGTAGGACATTGCCAGCCCCACCAGCAAGACAATGGCAGCAAGCTTCCTCAAGAGGAGGAGTTAAAATTGGAACAGATTGAGGGGTTGAAAAATCCTGGTAGTTGTAGACACTGGAGGCTCTACAACTCCACCTGACTCATACTCCCAATCCCTCCTTGTCAAGAATCCCTGCAACTACAATGTAAATGAGGTTGAAACCCTGGTTGTGTTCCAGGTACACAGTGATAACCCTGCCCTCCAAGACAGTTATACACAAAATAAATCACTTGCTTGGCTTACCTCTTCTGCTTCTGTGGAAGTACCTGCAAGCTCCTGGTAGGCACTGGGGCCAACCAAACCACAGTCAACCAAGAATTTGCTGATTTTCAAAAATTTGACTGGGTGCCCAGTAAATTCAAAGCAGTGTCTGTAGCAAACTCCCACAGAGTAGCCATCACCCACAATGCAGTACCCTTCTCAGTGATAATAGGTAATGTTCAGATTAGGCTCTCTTGTCCCATCATGGGTGGCCTCAGCCACAATATGATTGCAGGTCTGGACTGGCTATGTCACAACCCCCTTAAATTGACTGGGACACCTCTGTCATCACTTTCTAAAAAATGGTGTTGGATTTCTGTCATGTTCTGAGGTGCAGCACAGATACACAACGGGGAATCCTAACCTTAGGATTGGATTCATACTAAGTCTTGGTTAGACGACAGGGAAGGCAAATGTGTTTAACTTGCAGCCCTGGATGGATAATCTCTACTAGGCGTGGCTAGAGAGAGGCGCGGAAGTATAGAAGACACAAAGACAAAAATGTGAATAGAACTTAATTTTATTGGTAAAATAGGAAATGGGTTATATAGTGGTTAGGAATACCACAAAACACTACCAGGACAGTAGGATCATTCACCACAAGCATGAGTGGGGAAAGTGAGTTGCGCAGAGTCAGGAAACCAAACAATCATATTTCATGATGCAGAAACCAGTTCATTTTGAGGGTCAAAAGCAAAAACGAGAGATTTGTCTTCAAAATGGCCCACCAAAGGCAAAATTGAAATATGGTGAATGCCGTTATTCACGACATTGCCCCCCTCTAGATTGTCCTTAGGGGGGCAATACTTGCGGAGAAACTTGGCGTGTATGCAAGCAAAAGGATGACCACTGGAGAGGAGCTTTATAGTGTACTCAGATCCTTGTTTGAAAGTCACCTCTAAAGGACCAATCCACACGGAGTCCAGTTTGTGTGCGCGCCCACCCACACAGTGTTGGTAGTACAGGTCATGGTCACTAATATCAAACTCAGGCAAGGGGGAGCGCCCAGCATTGTCAGGAGAGAGCTCAAGCACCTTAGTCTTATATGCGGAAGTGTAGGCAGTGGCTTGTATATCAATGATGCGGTTGACTAAGTCTTTGATGTGGTTGTCAGGGTTCATGGCCTTATCAGAGGAGAGTAGGGGAACACCCAAGAGCAACAAAGTGGTGGCTTCACGCCCATACAACATGGCAAAGGGGGAGTACCCTGTGACCCAATGCCTGCTCAGGCATAGGCAAAGAGAGCAGCAGGTAAGTATAGATCCCAATTGGCAGCGTCAGAGTAGGTGAGTTTTCTCATGATAGAAACCAGTGTCAAGTTGGCACGCTCAACTGCCCCATTAGTAGAAGGATTATAAGGGGCAGAGAAAGACTGGTGAGTTCCTAGAGCTTCAACAACAGAGGTTACAAGTTTGGCATTGAAGTTGGTTCTGTTGTCTGACAACAGCACTTGAGGGCAGCCATGGCGGTAGAAAACATCCTGCAGCAGGAAGGCAGCAGTAGCCTTAGAAGTGATGTCTTTAGTAGGGCGAGCTTCTACCCACTTGCTGAAGTATTCAACAGCAATCAGGATAAAGCGGCATCTGGAACATGAGCAGGGGAAAGGGCCTACAGCATCAATGCTAACTGTGTGAAAAGCGTGTTGAGGGGGAACCAATTTGAACTTGTGAGAAGCAGCTTGGGGCCTCTGAAGTTGTCAGTCATGGCAACTAGCTATGATATCTGGGATCAACAGGCAAAGATTCTCCCAGAAGTAATTCTTCTGAAGCCAGTCAAAGGTCTTGGCAATGCCTCCATGGCCAGTTTCTTTATGAGCTTGCAACACCAAGGAGAGGCAAAGACTGGGGCGCACGTAAGGCAGGTATTGACCCTGCACCTTCTTGAAGAGTTGGTTATCACGTATGAGGGTGTCTTCAGACAATTTGGACAGGAAAAGTTGAACCTCTTCTGTCTCACTTTCACAGGAAGAAGGGTAGCCATTTAGCTCGTACAGGCGGTCTGCCTCAGCAGGATGTAGGGCAAGGATGGGCATTTGGGACAACCCATCAGTGTTCTGATGTTGAATCCCAGGGCAATGGAGCACAGTGAAGTCATAACCTTGCAGGCAGAGGGCCCATCTGGCTAAGCGTTCTTCAGGCTCCTTAAGTTGTTGTAACCATTTGAGCAAAGCGTGGTCAGTGACGACAGTGAAATGAGTACCATACACGTAGTGGTGTAACTGTTTGACTGCATGCAACACAGCAAGGCACTCATTCTCTGTAATACTATAATTCTTTTCATGCTTATTCAGCACACAGGAAGTATAGGCTTCAAGGGTGGTCCACATCTTCATTGTTGAGCTGAACCAAGATAGCCCCAATAGCAAGGTCACTAGCATCAGTGTACAAGATGAATTCCTTATTGTAATAAGGTTACACTAAAATGGGTGCTTCTTTGAGCTTCTGCTTTAGAGACAAAGGCTTGCTGTTGGCTGGCAGTCCATTAGAAAGGAAAATTGCGCAACAGTTGAACCAGGGGTTTGCTAGTATCAGCAAAATCAGGAATGAATTGCCTATAGTAACCCATCATGCCCAGAAAGACTTGTACTTCTTGTAGGTTGGTGAGCGGAAGCATTTTGTCAATGGCTTCAACCTTCTTGGTCATTGGACAAATCCCCGTTTGGGTTACTTCATGGCCCAGGAATTCAAGGTGTTCTTTGAAGAAAGAACACTTAGAGGGCTTTAGCTTGAGGCCAGCCTCTTGGATCTTTATGAACACCTCTTTAAGATGGACTAGGTGATCAGTGAAAGTTGCGCTGAAGACTGTTATATCACCTAGATAGACTAAGACACACAACAACTTCAAATCACGCAGGATGGAATCCATGGCCCTCTGGAAAGTTGCCAGGGCATTGCAGAGCCCTTGCAGCATGCAGGTAGGTTCAAATAATCCTTCTGACGTGATGAGCAGAGCCTTCTGACGGTCCTCAGGAGAGAGGTCAACTTGCCAGTAACCAGACACCAAATCCATGGCAGAGAAAAACTTAGAACCCCCAAGGCATTGAAGAGCGTTGTCAATGCGCGGTAAGGGATAGGAATCTTTCTTGGTTAGAGAATTCAACCTTTGATAGTCCATCACAATCCGGTGGCCCCCATACTTTTTCTTTAAGATGAGCAGAGGAGAAGCCCAGGGACTTTGAGAGGGAGCTAGCAGTCCAGCGTCCAGAAGTTGTTTGAGCTCCTTAGAAACCTGCGCATCTTTCACTTGGCTGTGGTGGTATGGCTTGGCACAAAAGGGAGGAGCATCTCCTGTGTCAATCTGATGAATCACACCATTGGCCAGCCCATAATTGGTGCTATCTTTAGCAAAGATGTCTGAGAATTGATCTAGTAATTCAAGCACCTCTTTCTGTTGTACCAGGGACAACTGAGGGAAGTCTTGGGCAGTGAACAGAGATAGGACTTGAGGCTCGTCTTTGGGTAGGTTAAAGTCTTGAAATGTTCCAAAAGGGTGAAGGGACAAGACGTCAGGGGCATTTAACAACTTTCTGTAACTAACAACCTGTCCTCTGGATACAGTCATAGGAAGCGTGGTAAGGTTGGCAACTAGTAATTGAATGGGATCCTTGTGGGAGACGTCCAGAATTCCAGGACAAAGGTAAGGCTTGTTACGCCCCAGCAAAGGAGGGGAGTACAGCTCTAAGAAAGTCCGTTCAGGTAGTTCATATGATATCTGGGAGTCTATGATGGCCTGAGAGCCTGGAGGGATGGTGACAGCAGACGTGGCCATGAGGGGGATCCCCTCAGTTGCAGGACAAGACATGGGAGGACACTTTATGTTGGTGGAATGGGTTCAATATTTTAGGGTGAAAACCCCAGTGGGGTACTCCAGTGTACATGTCTTCAAACGTTTACCAGGAACTTTGATTGGTTCCTCAAAGATCAGAGGGACTTTTTACCCTAGGATAGAAAGATAACCATCATTCAGGTTGATGATCCTTATATTCCTGAAGGAACTGGGTACCAACCAAAAGGTCATAGCTCTCATTTTCTAGAACAACAGCTGACGCAGCCAACAGGAGTTTACCAAATTGCATTGGCAAGGCAGAGTACGTACCAATGGCGCAAGTCATGGAGAGACCAGTGGTGCCATAGGATTGATGGTAGTTGAGGTCGGTAGCCAGCTTAAGTTTCTCCACTAGTTTAGAAGAAACAATGCTGACAGGAGAACCAGTGTCCAGGACGGCTTTGATTTTTTACTTTCTGGATAGATATCTCTACCCGGGTGGTGGTGCGTCCAAAGGGTGGCATAACAGCCAAGATATCCTGCGCCTCAGCTAGTTCCTTGTCCCATTTCTCAATCATGCATCTTAGTCCCAGGAACTACTTATATACGGTTTGGAGAGGGAGTAAGACAGATACATTCTTGAAAACGGCATCTGCAACTTCAGCGGCTTCTTCTGATGATTCCACTAATACAGGGGACCGTTTTGCCTGAGTATGATAGGGGCAGGAGACAACCGCTTTGGCCTCAGACAAGGGCTTGGTGGTAGTTGTAGTATTCCCAGATTGCAGCTTGTAGGGAACTGCACTAGTCTCTGGGATGGCAAGAACAGAATACCCGTATGCATCAGGGTCTTCAACATCAGATTCATCCACATCAGAATCATCAGAAATGTCATGGAACAGAAGGAGAATAGGAGGAGCCTCATCATCAGCAGGCTCAGAGTCAGTAGCAGGTGGAGGTATAGAAGGAGACTGGGAAGAATTGTCAACCAAGAGCGTCTCCACCTCTAGGTTGACTGGTCTTTTCCCGACTGATCCTTGGGATCAGCTCCTTCAGCCCGCGGATTGGTGCAGAAACGAGAGTGGTGACCTATCTGACCGCAGTTGTGGCACCCCTGACGTTGAGGAGGATTTTGTGAGTTCATAGTGAGGATACAAGGGCCGCAAGAAGAAGATCCAGAGTTGGAAGCGGCACAACTCTCCCAAATGACTGCCCCAGAATGGGTAAGATGCATATCCTGTAGCAGTGTCTTTATACTTTTCATGGAGGACAGCATAGCCTGGTGGGCCTTGAAATGAAGACACAGGAGTTGATTTACCTTGAGGGCCTGGGCGTAGGCCATATACGCTTCATGCGCCGTCAATTGTCTTCTTGTTATTAATTGTTGTCCCTCTATGTAAAATCTGTCTGCGAATTCAGCTAATGTCTCTTTGGACTTGAAAGATATGTGCATTAAGGCATTCTTTTTCACCTCCAGGCTAAGATCACCACCAAACTCATCAATCAGGAGCTGTTTCATGTCTTCCCACGTCTCAATGGAGGGTAGCTCAGGCACCACCACCTCCTGGCAAGTTGGGTGTAAACAGGTCAGAATATGTTCTTTCTTAACTTCATCTGATGCTTGTCTCATGGCAGTCTCATAAATAGTTAAGAAAGCTGCAATAGTTGAGGTTTTGGGATCAAAGACTTACTTAAAAGTAGGATTGAAGTGTGCCTTGGGAGCTGGGCCACCATTGCTGCTATCAAGTACATTTATGCGTGGGGAGAACTCAGCTTCAGATTTGGAGGGGGGCTGTCTAGCCCACAGCTGGCAAACAATCTCTTCAAGGGTCGTCAGAGTCTCAGAAGCACAGGCACCCGTATCATTAGCTAGAGTGGTCTGTTGTTCAGTAACATCTAGGAGTTGGCCTTGTGAGGTTACTACTTTATGGATCTCAGCCAGTCAAGAAGTAAGGGATGGCCCCACCAAGAGGCAAGGGGAAAATATGTTGTTTACCGAATCAATCAGCTCACTCATCTCTTGTACGTCTCTGTCCAACTCAGTCTGATCTTGTTTCAAATGTTCCACCTCATTAGCTAGGGCAATCAATTCCCTAGCACAGTGTATTCAATGAGCCCCCGCCAAACCAGGGCAGCAGCCATCTTCCTCGTTAACCCCAAGTGGGCTAGCAGCGGCCGTCACTACCTCACGTAAAGCAGCAACTTCTTGCTGTAGTTCAGCAACCTGAGCAGTCAGCACAAGAACCTGGGGGTCAGGTTGAGGCATTTCAGTAGGACGTCCTTGGCTACGTGTGGAAGCGCATAACTCTCGGATGGCCTCCCAGATCCTCTGCTCTCTGTCCACCAGATTATAAGCAGGAGGAGAAGGCAGGACATTAGGTTTGGGAGTAGACAGCTCATTCACCTGACTCTGAAGTTTGGCAATAGCAGCAGCAGTGGTAGCTCTCTCTTGATCAAATTCCGCACTGAGTTCATTTAGACCTTGGGCGGCAAGGTCTGCTACCTGTTGCAACTGCTCAAAGGAATAGACACTGAATGCATTGAGCTGTTGCACTAGGCGTTCAAAATCAGTGAGATAAGCGTTTAGGGTATAGTCTACTTTAGTTTGCCAGGGTTGTTCTAACTGGTGAAACTCATGTAGCTGCTCCCTAACGTATTCAGGGATGGACTGGCGCATTTGCTATATAGAATTGACTAAACGTGTTTGAGAGGTGACCAAATCACGCTGATTGTCAGATACCAGGGAGAACAGGGAATGGACCCATTGTTGGTAGGCGGCAAACTGGTCCCAATGATGGGTAACAGCTGCTTGTAGAGACAAGATCTCTTGAACGTGGAGTCCCAACACCATCTGGTGGTGGTCCAAGGCAGGCTGTACAAAGAATGACAGCAGGTGTTCAGCAGAGCCAGCTGCTGAGAGGAGATGTTGTGGAAACTGAGGGGCCACAATTAACTCATAGTATTTGGCACGGCTAAACTGTAGCTGAAGGCAAGGGATGGCCCTGTCCCAAGCTATCCCAAGGGCTACTGCCATGACTTGTTCCAAGTCAGGGGTACCCATAGGGTAAGCAACTAGGTGGGGACCATTCCCAAGGCTCAGTACAGTAGGGACAATAGGCGGGTTGGCAATGTCTTCCTCAATAGGAGGGCTGGTAATTCTAGGCAAAGCCGACTCTCAAATAGGCGGAGGCAAGGGATCTGAAAACGTAGATGCAAAAGGGATAACCAAGGGGCTTACAGCCCCTGTAGTGAGCATCATTTTTGTTGTGTTCTGAGGCGCGGCACAGATACACAACGGGGAATCCTAACCTTAGGATTGGATTTGTACTAAGTCTAGGTTAGACAACAGGGAAGGCAAATGTGTTTACCTTGCAGCCCTGGATGGATAATCTCTACTAGGCGTGGCTAGAGAGAGGCGCGGAAGTATAGAAGACACAAAGACAAAAATGTGAATAGAACTTAATTTTATTGGTAAAATAGGAAATGGGTTATATAGTGGTTAGGAATACCTTAAAACACTACCAGGACGGTAAGATTACTTGCCACAAGCATGAGTGGGACAAGTGAGTTGTGCAGAGTCAGGAAACCAAACAATCATATTTCCTGATGCAGAAACCAGTTCATTTTGAGGGTCAAAAGCGAAAGCAAGAGATTTGTCTTTGAAATGGCCCACCAAAGGCAAAATTGAAATATGGTGAATGCCGTTATTCACGACAAACTTCAAATCTATTCCTGTAAGACCCACAATAAAAACCTGTGAGGGTCTACCTCTTTGACAAAGTAAAAGAAATAGTATTGTAGATAGAACTTCAATGATAGCTTAGCTATCAACTAGTCAAATTTCATTTATTTATAGGTGAAAGGTAGTGAGGGGAGATTGTGTAGGAATAGTGGGTGCAGAGAGTGCATTTGATGCATGTCAAATGAAGTTGTCACTTGTTACTGTCATAGTCCTGTACTCTCCTCAAATTTTCTTGCGATCTGGGTTCTCAACAAGTGCTCACTACTTAATAATAAATATTTGAAATGACAAGGGCTTTTGAATGTGGGTTTGGACATGCGGATCCAATTCATATTCACTGATATACAGTTGCATGCATGACACAATATCATTTTCATGCAACCAGTTATTTATGCTAGAAGTTCATTTCATCTTGATTTTGCTTGTGATTGGGGTTCTTGACAAGTCGCTATTGCTTAAGAAAAGTTGTTAGGCTTGGCAAGACCTTTCAAATGCAAGTACAAGTATTGATTTTTATTCCGTACTCAATGAGTTACGCTTGCATGAATAGGAACATTCATGCATTAATCTATTCATGCAAACTGCATGAATACCCATCTTTGAGTAAATCACAATTTTACTGTTACCTGGCCCAGATATTGAATACTTCACAATTTCTATTGGCTAGGTAATTTATGTCAGGATAATCCTGGCAATTCCATTGATATGAACAAGCTACTTCATGACACTGTCTTTCTTTAGATAACAGAATAAAGCTCATATAAGTTCAAGGGGGCCAGTTGGACCTCATCCAATGCTTATTTGAGGTTATCAGATCTAAAAAAATTGGCCTTTACCTCTGAAAGATCCACCATCAGCGTTTCAGGAGCTACTCAGTGAGTTTCAGGATGTATTATCAAGACGCTAGACCAATTACCTCCACCTCAAGAGATCCAGCACACTGTTCAGCTCAAGGTTCCTTATCAAAGGCCTGTCTATTATACTGTCTAACACCAAAGAAAGACAAAACTCTGTCAGAACCTTGATGACGCTCTAGACAAGTACTTTATTCATCCTTCTCTTTCCCTGTATGGAGCTGCAGTATTATTTGTGGCTAAAAAGAACAGGCCACTCTGCCTGGTCACAGACTATTGTGCCCTAAACAAAGTCATAGTAAAGAATAAATACCCCTTACCGCTGATTGACGACCTATTTGATACACTTGTAGGTGCTAAAGTCTTTAGTAAGATTGACCTCACTGCAGGGTAAACCCTAGGTATAATTGCCCTGGGATGAGGCAGAAACTGCCTTCTGAACACAATATGTGCTGTTTGAGTGTTGTGTCATGAATTTTGGCATGATCAAAACACCATCCATCTTTGAAATGCTCATGAACAAGGCATTTGAGGACCTGATTGAAAAATGTGTTGTTGTAAAGTCACCCCCCTTTAGCCTTGGATAGGAAAATCTTCCCATGTCACACCAAAAAATCTGCTCAAAAGCCAGCCAAGCCCCTTAATTCTCTTGAGGATTTGGCCCACACAGTTGATGAGAGATTTGTATTGGTGTACCCTTACCAGGTGGTAAATATTGATGTTTTGAACTCTGTTCCCACCTGGGAGGAATCTATGGTTAATTTGGATTATTTTTTGGCTTGGGCTTGCCCACATTTAAAATTAATTAAGTCTAAACAACCAGGTTGCGCTACTGCTAAACTATCAAATTCCAATCCAACTGGATTGAATGATGATTTAAATCACTCCAGTGATGCCAGCCAATCAGGGTTGAAGCCAGAAATTATTGTAAAACCCTCCAATTCAATGGATAAGCCTTTGAAAAATTTCTCTTCTGCCCAATCAGACCCATTTCAGGGTCAGGTGACCTTTCAAATTTGAAGCCTGTCCCTTAAAGCAAGACAGGGGACTTTTGGCCCCCTGCTTGCTCATTCTTACAAATAAAGTTTGAACTTTTAACTATTAAATTTTAGTAGTTCTTTGGGTCCTTTTTCTTGGCTCTTTTATTTCTCTAAAGTGTTGGTAAAGTTTTTATCTTTCCTTACCTTGTTCCTTAGCTTTTGAGCCTCCCAACATCTTTCTGAAGTCCCTATTGACTTTGTTAACTTCAACATTAAAGCTTACTGCTTTTGCTTAAGAGAAAGCAACTCAAATCTAAAAATTAGTAATTTAATTCAAACAATACCCTATTATAAGTTTGATTTTGTTCCCTTTTTGCTTTTGCTCTTGATTTTGGTTACTATACACTTTACAAAGCTTTACTTTACGCTTTCAAACTGTTAGTCCATGATTGTTGTTCTCTGCCTTTGTCAGTGTTTCAGAGACTCCCTATTTTTTGGTGTTGGTTTGTCTGGTGCTAAGATTAAAATCAATGAAAACCACTGCAGTTTGACTGGACCCTATTCTAGACCCAAAAAATGCTAGTGCCTTTAGCCAAGTTTGTAGTCTTTACCCTGGCACCTGCCTTGGTGATGATATGGTCCACCTCCCCAGATCTTTGGGGCAATATTTCACATTCATTCCACAGTATTGGCGCCAACCCCAACCAGTTTTTGCATATATTTGAAGACATCCCCAGAAGAGCTCAGTATATTCTCACCACCAATGAGAACATTGTGAGGTGCCTTGTCTGTGATGAACTTGAGTTCCCTGCCTCAAAACAGCCCCCTCTACGCCCCAAGGTTTGCCCTGCCCAACGCCCCTCTGAGGACCCAATTGTCCAAGCCCAAGAAGATGGTTTGGGTACCCAAGAGTCTGCTCCCAAGAGTTCACCCTGGCTGCTTGGAGGAATGATTTTGATGGGCTTAGATTTCTACTTTCCCCAACTATCTGCTGTGTCCTCCTTGTGGATGCCACTTCAAGTGGCTATCCCAGTCTTGTACTGGATGGTGTCCTGGTGGATCCTTCCACCAGGATGGGAGCCAAACTTAGTTAGTTTATCCCCCTCTATCACATTTGTGGTCTATCTGGATGATATTATTGTATTCAGCCAGGACCAGATAACACACCTTCATCATCTCTGTGCCATCCTGAATACCCTTTACAAACATCAGCTGAAGGCTAAACCATCCAAATATGAGCTCTTTCAGTAAGGGTTACTGTTTCTGGGATATACCGTCTCCACCAAGGGTATCAAACCAGACCCAGCTAGGATCAAAGCAATTACCAGCATTCTGCTTCCTATCAATGTTAGTCAGGTGCATAGTTTCCTGGGAATGGTGGTGTATGTACACAAATTCATTATTAACTGTGGAGAGGTGAGTGCTTCTATTAATGAGCTACTCAATAAAAAACAACAATCCCAATGGACCCCAGTGTGAGACCAAGCCTTCAAAAACTCAAACAGAAGCTCACAAAAGCACTAGTTCTTCAGTTTCTTAACAGAAACTGTCAGTATGAACTTGAGACTGACACTTCAGACTGAGGCATAGGCAGCATAATGTGGAAGGGAACCAAAAAAGATGTAAGGTCTTGCCTAATAAAGTACAAGATTATATACTTTAAATTCAGAAGAAAAATGTAAAAATATGGGGCTGTCAAATCCTTGGTCCAAACTTTGAATCACTTTTGTGGGAAACTCAGCTGAGTAACAATTAAAATATTTAATAAAATCAACCATTTAGTTTGAATTTTTTTTGGTTTATTTAAATTGTCAAATTTCAAACCTATTGAGCAGATAACTCAACAAACAAAAGACAAAAAACAACAAACAAATGTGGGATACATAAATCAGAAATGCAGTATTCTAATGTGCAATTTGATATTTCCTGTATGTCTAACAAACCATAGACAACATGTAAAAATTAACAAATATAAAATGCAGGGTTGTCAAATCCAAGTACCAAATTCCAAATAAAAAATGAAGTGAATTTAAAAATATATATTATTTATGGGCATCTTAAACAGGAAGCCAAAGGATCTAGAGTGGATTTGTGCTAATTCTTTTAGGAATCACAGGCATTCTCAAAAATCACACTATTCCATTTTAGGATGGCTAAAATTTAGATCTTACTATTCACCAACTTAACATAATTAATAATAAAATTGAATAAAGTATACACTCCTTGTGGGGTTCCTGGTCACCAGTCCCCAAAGTGTGTCCTGGGTCATAGCCAGGGACTGGCTTGGAGGAGTCATCATTCTCCAACAGTGGTGAATGGTTGGTCAGGAGCTTATAATTGTCCTACATAAGAGCAAACTCTTCTAGCACATTCCCAATCACTAGGCAAGCGTCTCCACCATATACTTGTACTTCAGCAGGCGCTAGTCCTTCTGTAGGCCAATACCAATCATGTAATAGTCTAGCAAACTCTCCCCAATAAACTCCCTTCCTCTATTTGTCATTTAAAAATGCCTAGTCACCTTTTCCCACTCCTCCTGGGCAGACTTACTAGAGAAAAACTTCCTGCACCCTAGGCAATAGGATTCCTTGTCCCCTGGGCTAGGATAGAAAATGTGGGGTAATTGACTCATAGAACTTATATCTTTCTTTACGTGGGAAATTTGGGTAGGGGTTGTAATAGGCGCTTTATTCAAAGTCAGAAGGAAGATCCCCTTAGAAACCTTCTGATATATGGCCTTGGGATAGGGAATAATGAGGGTTTTGTGCCAATAATTGGAGTCCTTTAAAAATCTCTTGGACTCCTTGTACTTGATCTTTGGCTCCTACACCTTGGTCTTGGGCTCTTGCACTTCAGTCTTGGGCTCCTGCACATTGGTCTTGGGCTCCTGTGTTCTAATCTTGGACTCCTGCGGTCTGTTCCTAGCTCTGGCTTCCTATTCTTGGTCTTTGGTCCTTTTGTAGCTCTTGTAGCCTTTGTAATCCACTTGATCCTGTCCCTCAAGATTCTCAGATAGCTCTCCCTTTTATAGCCCCTTGTCTCAGACCAAAAACCTCTCTTAGAACTCTGGTTTTTCAAAGCTTAAACTATCCAGTTTTTCTCCTCATATAATATATTAAATCTTTAAACTTACTTTAGCCAATGAAAGCCATGAATTTTATGCTTCTGCTCCTCATTTTTTAGGCTTTAACTCTTAAGTTAAAGCCCTTAAAACACTGATCAAATAGACTCCAGCTCGCAGCCAATCACACACCTCAATTCAACGGTTTTGCCAAAAAGGTTTCCCCAGATGACCTGTTCTTGACCCTGGTTTGAACCTGAAGCTTTCTTGCTCCAGGTAAACAACTGCTCCGTGTTTCAAACGGGTTTGCCGTAATTCCCGTCGTGTTTCCCTGGCAAATCTCAAGCGCTTCCATATATGTTTTACTCAGGCAAATTTTGACCCCACAATTTTACAACGTTTCTCTGTGTTTCTCCTTGTTTCTCTCAACATTTTGAAACTTTGAACCTGCTTGCTGCTTGTGCTTTTGCCTCTCCTAGTTGTTCTTGGCAAAATTTGCTCTTTTGCTCTTACAGTTTCTCAGTTCTATTTCCAGCTTCTTTCTAGCTTATTTCCTCCTTAATTCTTCTTTCTAAAATAATATATAGTTCTAACAAACTATATATTATTTTTCCTCTTCTTTCTTTTTTATTATATGATATTAAATCCTTTTTAAATCATAATCAGGCAGTATTGTTATTTAACTGCTTCTTTTTATCTATTTTCCTCCCAAAAGGCACTAAAATCAGCTCCTCCAGCCTCTGCATCCAGTCTGGCTAATTCATCTTCTCAGCTCTTCAGTTCTTCAACACAAACTTCTGGTCCTTTGGCCATCCTGCTTTATGATCAGCTAGTCCTGCATCATAATCTTCTTGTTCTTCAGCTTATCCTCAGCCAGTTCCTCAACCAATCCTCACTAGGAACTTCCTTTGTTCCTTCTACATACTGAACCATATTGGTTCCCACAATTCAATATGAATTAACAGTCCATCAACTAGTCTTCACTGTGACCAAACAGTCCCTCCTGCTAGTCTTCTCTGTTAATTCCGTGCACCACCTTGGTTCTTTATCTCAGTCCCCATTACCAGAACTTGTAGACCCAGGCATGAGTCTACATTGAACTGGCATTTGACTGGGCCCTCGCAAGTGGCAATCCACTTAGGCCATTCAACCATAGATCAATGTCTATGTGTTGTCTTTACTCACCCAGGTGATTAAGTCTGGGCTTTCAGTTGTAGAGCAATCAGCTCCACTTCCCAGAGGCCTGATCACACCAAGTTCTGCAGCTTGCTTCCCCAAGCAAACCGCCTTGGTGACACCTCTTAGCAAATCTATGCCCTCCAATGCTCACTTTGGGTTCCCCCAAAGCTCTCATAGGGGCATAAACGAGGACACCCTACCAGTCTGTTAGATAGGGTGCTTGCTCACAGACTTCCTGTAAGCGTATTAGGGTACGTAGAGCCCTCAAAGCTCTTCCCCTCCCTGGCAGCCCACGTTACCTGCTAAGGGTCCCAAACCTACTCCCCCCAGACAGACAAAGTTCCCTGCTTGCTATTTTAGTCTTCCCCCTTCTGCAGCCACAGTTCCCTGCAAGGTGAAGCGCTATAGCCCAAAGCAGACAATTCCTTCTTCTGGGTGGAGGCAACATCTGCCTCTGATAGTCCTATGTTAACTACCAGCCAGGCCTTACTTACCCTAGTAGACCATGTTACCTACTAGGATCAACCTACTTACCCCTAGTAGCCCTATGTTACCTACTAGCTTACAGCGTCCCCAGCTAAGCACACATTGTCACTCTTCAGCATATTGTCTTTATTTGAAGCCAAATCAACCCTCACCTGCAAAACAGCATACATGTGGATCACCACACTCCTCTTTTTGAGTTTAATTTTTTTAATAAAAATTTATTATGTCTTCTTCTAATAACAACCAAGTCAGCAAGCTGTTCCCTGGCCTTGACAAAATCATGCAGGGCTACAGTGGGTCTTCTAATAGTGAAGCCTCTCTCTATGGTCATTCCCAACCTGCATGCCTCTCTCCAAGCACTACCCATGAGTGTGTTCTTTCTCCCATGTCCTCAAGCATGGCTCTGTTTGATCATCACACACAGGAAGCTGCTAACCCAAATCATGTATCAACACTAGCATCTGGAATTGGCCAATTGAGCCAAGGGGTCACCCAGGGAAGCCCAATCCAGAAACAGCCAATCAGATGATACTGTCTGGTTCCCAAGGCAGACACATCCCACCTCTAGCCAATCAGCCTGCAAGACGCAGAAGAAAGCTAATTATCCCAGAAATAGTTCTCAAAAGGTCAAAAATTAAGAGATGCTTAAGTCCCTTGGCAAAATTGCGGCCACAATGGGTTTTGCAAAGTCCACTGTGGCTGCAACCATGAAAGCCCAACCATCTGTGGTCCCCCTCCCAAGAAGACCCCAACTGGGGCCCGTACGTCAACTGATAGTGAAAAAGCACATCCCCTTATGATGGCCATCATGGAACATGACCTGTGGATGCCCCTGGTCCAGGTTTGTCTCCAACTGGGACTCCACAGCATTTTCACTAATAAGAGAACAGTGAATTTGTGGATGCACAGAGTTGTGGTTGCTGCCAGAATCTTATCTAATCAGGTTCCCAATGGCCTAAGTTTGGTGGATATCAACCCCTATGATGCAACAATAATTAATTTTAAAAAAGTAAGGGCAATGGGGCCTGTAATGACAACATTTATTTGTTGTATGCCAAGATTTTGGCAAGTATCCAAGACTTTGGAGGAAAGCGTATCCAATCTGACGTCTACAAGCGCGGGCCAATTTTGTATCAATTTTTTAGGGTTTACTGGCAGTTTTCCTAATGGGTGTCAATTATTACTCAGCAATATCAAACACTGCAGATGGGTATGCTTACAAGATAAAGCTCAAGGACATGCTAGAGAAGTGGCCACACAAAAAACTGTGCACACAGTTATAATGAGTGCAGAGATGGAGCAGCAGGAATGGGCTACCCAAGAAATCAGGGTTGCAGGGCATACCTGCTGATCCTACCCCATCAACTATGCCAACATGCATCTTGCAGATGTATGTCTCTACAATCTTGGTTCCCCCTCAGGCGCTTAAAGCCTGCCACCTACAACAAACTATGCACCCAACTTGATAAGGGGTATGAGCTTTTACCTTCTATATTTGTCCAAGACTTATCAGATCTTGTCATATTCTATGAAAGTGATAGTGATAAGTCCAGAAAGGACCTCTGCCTCCCCCATGCTCATCCATTTGGTTTATCAAGCCCGCATGTGTGACAAAGAAGAATTTGAGCAATTGAAGCAATCAACTTTTTCTGCCTCTTCCCAGTCAACAAACCAAGCCCCCCAACTCCCCTATAAGGCCAAGCCACCCACCTTCCAACTCTGACTCCCAAACCATCACCCATTCTCTCCCCACTACCTCTGATGCCATCCCTTTTACAGATTCAGATGACAGCAACATACATTCTGCCCATTCCCTCTCCTTCTTGTCCTTTGATGAGTAAAATAAAACCTTTATTTGTGACAACTTATTAAAATTGATATTATTTCTTCCAATTCATAATTAATAATATATTCTTTTTACATTATTGACATTCCACATATTTTAATAAAAGTTATATAGTTGATTTGATAATATATAATTATTTGCATGAATTTTTATCATTACCAATAATAAAGTAAGGACCAACAAATATAAATATTACATTATAATATTGCAACTAGACGTTAACTCTTGATATTTAGATAAATTGTGTATAACTCAATGCATTCTGTTTAATAAAGTTTATTTTAAACTTGGCACTATTCATTGTAATTTTATAATTGGACTGTGTCTATATTTAGGAGCTATTAACACTTATTACAAAAATTGATACATAGTGCATTTCACAGCCTGCTTATTTAACTATTGATAATGATTCTGTGAAATTTAAATCAGATTTTTTGTATTAGTGATAATTCAATGGATCAATCAATCACTTTTTATGACCATTAATTGTCTGCTTTTCTTTGTGATAGTGATTGTGCATTTTCTGGTACTTATGTGCTGGTATCCCATTGGGTGGTTTCACATCCCATCTGTTGTGAATGCCACCATTCACTATGTTTTGATTTTGCATTTGATGGGTTATTTCAAGGACAAATCTCTTGCTTTTGCCTTTGCCTCTCAAAAAAAGTCTGTATCTGAACTAAAAAATTCAATTGTTCAGTTTCATGATTCTTTGCAACTCACTTGCTCCACTCATGCTTGTGGCAAGTGATCCTACCGTCCATGTACTGTTTTGTGGTAAAGCTACACAGTATATATTCCCAATCTTTACACCCAATAAAATTTAAGTTCTATTCACATTTTTTCTTTGTGTTTCCAAGTAATTTGGCGCCTCTCTCTAGCCACAACTAGTAGAGATTATTCCTTCAGGGCCACAAGGTAATCACGTAGCCTTTCCTGCCATCTAATCAAGACTTATTACAAATCCAATACTAAGGTTATGATTCCCTGTTGTGTGTCTGTGCTGCGCCTCAGAACACAAAAAAAATGGTGCTCACTACAGGGGCTGTTAGTCCCTTGTTTATCCCTTTTGCAACCATGTTTTCAGGTCCTTTGCCTCCCCCCATACAAGAGCCAACCTTACCTGAAATCACCAGTCTTCCTATTGAAGAATACATTGCAGAACCACCTATTATCTCTACTGTGCTAAACCTCAGGAATGTCCCTGCCTAGTGGCCTACCCTTTGGGTACCCCTGACTTGGAACAAGTCATGGCGGTAGCCCTTGGGATAGCCTGTGATGGGGCCATCCCTTGCCTCCAGCTACAGTTCAGTCAAGAGGAATACTATGAATTGATTGTAGCTCTGCAATTTCCACAACATCTCCTCTCAGTGGCTTGCTCTGCTGAGAACCTATTGCCATCTTTTTTACAACCTGCCTTAGCCCACCATCAAATGGTGTTAGGGCTCCATGTTCAGGAGATTTTGTTTCTACAAGCAGCCGTCACTCATCATTGGGATCAGTTTGCTGCCTATCAACAGTGGATCCACTCCCTGTTTTCCTTAGTGTCAGACAATCAGCGCAACTCTATCACTTATCAAACTTGTTTAGATAATTTCATTGATAAAATGTGCCAGTCCATCCCCAAATATATCAGAGAGCATCTATATGAGTTCCGTCAGCTAGAACAACCCTGGTGAGCCCAAGTAGGTTCTACCTTGAACGCCTATCTTACCAACTTTGAACAACTTGTACAACAGCCCAATGCTTTCAGTGCTTACTCATTTGACCAATTGCAGCAAGTGGCAGTCCATGCTACAACAGGCCTCCGCAAACTTGGTGAGGAATTTGATCAAGAAAGGGCTGCTACCTCCACTACCATTGCCAAACTCCAGACTCAAGTAAATGAACTGTCTACCTCCAAATCAGATGTCCCGCCTTCTCCTCTGTATGATGAGTTAGCAGTTAGGGAACAGAGACTATGGGACGCCACTCAAGAGTTAAGAGCGTTCACCTGTAGCCATAATTGCCCTACCAAAGCCCCTCAGCCTGACCCTCAAGTGCTTGCTCTGACAACCCAAGTTGCTGAGCTACAGCAAAAAGTTGCCGCTCTTTGCAAGATTGTGGTGACTGCTGCTAGTCCAACTGAGGTTGTCAATGAATATGGCTGCTTCCCAGCATTGCCAGGAACCCCCAGATCCAATGTGCTAGATAGTTGATTGCTCTAGCCAATGAAGTGGACCTTCTGAAACGGGATCACTCCAGCCTAGACAAGGACGCTCAAGAGATGAGTGAATTGATTGACTCAGTAAATGACATGTTTGCCCCTTGCCTCTTGGTGGGGCCATCCCTTACTTCTTGACTGGCTGATATCCATACGGTAGTAACCTCCCAAGGCCAACACCTAGATGTTACTGAACAACAGACCACTCTAGCTAATGATACAGGTGCCTGTGCTTCTGAGACTCTGATGACCCTTGAAGAGATTGTTTGCCAGCTGTGGGCTAGACTGCCCCCCTCCAAATCTGAAGCCAATTTCTCCCTGTGTATAAATGTACTTGATAGCAATAATGGTGGCCCAACTTCCAAAGTACACTTCAAACCTACCTTCAAGCCAGTCTTTGACCCTAAGACATCCACCATTGCAGCATTCCTGACTATCTATAAAAATGCCATGTGCAGAGCCTTTGATGAGGTCAAGAAGAAGCACATTTCAACCTGCCTGCACCCAACCTGTCAGGAGGTGGTAGTACTGGAACTGCCCACCATTGAGACTTGAGAAGAGATGAAACAGCTTCTGATTGATGAGTTTGGTGACAACCTTAGTCTGACAGTGAAAAAGGACGCTTTTATGCACATTGCCTCCAAACCCAAAGAGACCTTGGCTGAATTTGCAGACAGATTCTACATGGAAGGACAGCAATTAATAACTAGCAGACAGTTGACAGCACATGAAGCGTACATGGCTTGCGCTCAAGCCCTCAAAGTTAATCAGCTTCTGTGTCTCCACTTTAAGACTCAAAAGGCCATGCTTTTCTCTATGAAGAGTATAAAGACGCTGTTGCAGGATATACACCTTACCCACTCTGGGGCAGTTGTGCAGGAGAATTGAGCTGCCTCCAATTCTGGTTCTTTTTCCTATGGCCCTTGCATCCTCACTATGAACTCCCAGAATCCTCCTAGACGCCAAGGTTGCCATAAATGCAGCCAGATAGGTCACTACTCTTGAGTCTGTAACAATCCTTGGGTTGAAGGAGCTGCTCCCAAAGAGCAGGCGGGAAAATAACAGTCAACATAGAGACAGAGACGCTCTCAGTTGACAATCCTTCCCAGTCTCCTCCAATCCTCCCTCCATAGCAGACTCTGAGCCTGCTGACACTGAGGCTCCTCCCATTTTACTGTTGTTTCACAATATCTCTGATGAGTCTGATATGGATAATTCAGACATTGACAATTCTGACGCCTATGGGTATTCAGTGCTTGCAGTTCCTGAGATCATTGCAGTCCCTTACAAGTTACAATCTGGGAAAACTACAACAACTGTCAAGCCTTTGCCCAAAGTCAAAGAGGTTGTCTCTTGTCCATACCCCATTCAAGCTAAGAGGTTTCCTGTAATTGTAAAATCTTCTGAAAAAGCGGCTGAAGTAGCTACCGCTGTATTAAAGAATGTTTCAGTCTTGCATCCTCTCCAGACTTTCTATAAGGAGTTTATGGGCTTGAGAGTCATGATCAAAAAGTGGGACAAATAACTAGCAGAAGCCCAGAAAATCCTGGCTGTCCTTCCACCCTTTGGTTGTACTACTACTCGTGTAGAGATATTCATCCAGAAGGTGAAGATCAAGGCCGTCTTGAACACCAGATCTCCTGTTAATATTGTCTCCTTAAAGCTTGTCAAGAAGCTCAAACTCACCCTCAACCTTAACTACCACCAGTCTTATGGTACAGCTGGGCTATCCATGAACCGTGCTATAGGGGACTATTATGCTCTTCCTATGTGGTTTGGCAAGCTACTCTTAGCCACACCTGCCATAGTCTTGTATAATGAGAGTTACAATCTTCTACTTAGTACCTAAACCTTTAGGGAATACAATGGGATAATCAACTTAAAAGATGGATACCTCTCTATCTTAGGGTATGAGGTCCTTTTAATCTTTGAGGAGCCTGTCAAAGTTCCCGGAAAGCGCCTCAAGATGTGTGCCTTAGAATACCCCACAGGTGTCTTCACTATAAAATACTGTACCCACTCATCCAACATAAAGTGTCCTCCTATGGCTTGCCCTGCATCTGAAGGGATTCCTCTTCTGGCCACTTCCGCTATGACCATTCCCCCTGGATCTCAAGCTATCTTAGACTCTCAGATATCATATGAGTTACCTGAGTGTATGTTCCTGGAGCTTTACTCTCCTCCCTTGCTAGGCTGCAACAAACCCTACCTCTGCTCAGGGATCTTAGTTGTCTCTCATAAAGATCCTGTTCAACTGCTGGTAGCCAACTTAACTGCTCTCATCATGCATGTGTCTAGAGGACAGCATGTTGGCTATGGCAAGTTTCTGAATGCTCCTGATGTCCTATTGCTACATCTCTTTGGTACCTTCCAGGACTTCAACTTACCTGAAGACAAGCCACAGGTCCTATCTTTGTTTACTGCACAAGCTTTCCTGCATTTATCCCCAATTCAACAGAAGGAGGTGCTTGACCTTCTAGATCAGTTTTCAGATATCTTTGCTAAAGATAGCACTGATTATAGTCTATCCAAAGAAGTTATTTACCAGATTAATACTGGTGATGCTCCCCCCTTTTGAGCTAAACCTTACTGCCACAGTTGAGTAGAAGACGCTCAGGTATCTAAGGAGCTCAAATAACTATTAGACACTGGGCTGCTTGCTCCTTCCCAAAGTCCATGGGCCTCCCCTTTGCTCATATTAAAGAAGAAGGATGGATGTCACTGCATTTTGATGGATTATTGACAGTTAAACTCCTTAAAAAAGAAGGATTCCTACCCTTTGCCGTGTATTGACAATGCTCTTTGCCGCCTCAGAGGCTCCAAGTTCTTTTCTGCCATGGATCTAGCATCTGGGTACTGGAAAGTTGACTCTCTCCCAAAGATAGACAGAAGCCTGCACTTATCTTATATGAAGGACTGTTTGAGCCTACACATATGCCGCAAGGACTCTGCAATGCCCTGGCTACCTTCCAACAAGCCATGGACTCCATACTCTGTGATTTAAAGCTCTCATGTGTCCTGGTGTATTTGGACAATATAACAGTCTTCAGTGCTACCTTTACGGCTCACCTGGCTCACCTCAAAGAAGTGCTTGTAAAATTTTGAGAGGCTGGCCTTAAATTGAAATCATCTAAGTGTGCTTTCTTCAAGGAACGCCCTGAATTCTTGGGCCATGAGGTAAACCAGACGGGGATTTGCCCAATGACCAAGAAAGTTGAGGCCATTGACAAAATGCTTTCACCCACCAACCTGCAAGAAGTACAAGTCTTTCTTGGCATGATGGGCTACTATAGACAGTTTATCCCTGACTTTGCCAACACTAGCAAACCTTTGGTCCAACTGTTACACAATTTCCCTTTCAAATGGACTGCTAGTCAACAACAAGCCTTTGAGACCCTTAAGCAAAAACTCAAAGAGACTCCCATCCTAGTGTATCTGGACTACAATAAGGAATTAATTCTTTACACTGATGCTAGTGACCTGGCTATCAGAGCCATACTAGTCCAACTAGATGATGAGGGTGTAGATCACCCTGTAGCTTATACTTCTTGTGTCCTCAACAAGCATGAGAAGAACTACAGCATCACAGAGAAAGAGTGCCTTTCTGCATTGCATGCAGTCAAACAATTCTGCCATTATGTGTATGGTACCCATTTCACTGTGGTCACTGACCACGCCTTGCTTAAGTGTCCACAACAGCTTAAAGAACCGGAGGGACAACTAGCTAGATGGGCCCTCTGCCTGCAAGGCTACAACTTCACAGTACTAAATTGTCCCAGGATCCAACACCAAAACACTTATGGGTTGTCCATAATGCCCATCCTTGCTATACACTCTGCTGAGGCTGATTAACTGTATTAACTAATTGGTTATCCTTCCTCTTGGGAGAGCAAGACAGAAGATGTTCAAACTACCCTATCCAAGATATCTGAGGACACTCTCATTTGCAACAAACAGCTCTTCAAAAAGGTGCAAAAACAATACCTGCCTTATGTATGGCCTAGTCTTTGCTTTTGCTGGTGCTTCAAGCTCATAAGGAGACTGGACATGGAGGTATTTCCAAGACCTATGACTGGCTCCAGAAATTTATTTTTGGGAGAACCTTTGCCTGCTGATTCCAGATTTCATAGCTAGTTGCCACAATTGCCAGCTCCAGCAACCTCAAGCTGCCTCTCACAAGTTCAAACTAGTCCCCCCTCAACATGCCTTTCATACTGTCAGCATTGATGCTGTAGGGCCTCTTCCCTGCTCCTGCTCTGGTTGCCGCTTTATCCTAATTCCTGTTGATCATTTTAGCAAGTGGATAGAGTCTTGCCCTACTAAGGACATCACTGCCAAGACAACTGCCGCCTTTCTGTTGCAAGATGTATTCTACCGCCATGGCTTTCCTCAAGTGTTGTTGTCTGACAATGGGACTAACTTCAACACCAAGTTATTAACCTCTGTTGTTGAAGTCTTGGGGTCTCACCTGTCTTTCTCTGCCCCCTATAATCTGGCTACCAATGGGGCGGTCTAGCATGCAAACTTGACTCTGATCTCTATCATGAAGAAACTCACTTACTCTGACGCTGCAAACTGGGATCTATACTTACCTGCTGCTCTATTTACTTATTGCCTTAGCAAACATTGTGTCATTGGGTATTCCCCCTTTGCTATGCTGTATGTGCATGAGGCCACCACTCTGTTGCTCCTGGGGGGCCTCTACTCTCCTCTGATAAAGCTATGAACTCTGATGACCATATCAAAGATCTAGTCAACTGCATCATTGATATACAAGCTACTGCATACACTTCTGCATACAAGACCAAGATTCTTGAGCTCTCTCCTGACAATGCTGGGCGCTCTTGTGACGGTCCACATGTTTGGTGGTTTGCAGGCAGGGCTAATGACTGGTTTGAGCTATTGGAGACTGGAATGAACTGTTTAGAGACTAAGATGAGCTTTTTGTTGTCTAAGATGGACTGATTTCTGGTTAAGCTGAAGATCTGGAAGATGTGGTTGAAGATCATGATGTAGGATTAGCTGATCATGATACAGGAGCTGGCTGAAGGATCAGAAGATGATGATGAAGAACTAGTGGTCCAGAGAAATGAGCCAAGATTTTGCTAAATTAATTGCCAAAGTGAGAAAATGTAGAATTTTTTGCCTTGGTTTAGTAGTAAACTCAAGAAGGAATGTGGATAGAAGTGTGTTTAAAATATTTATTTATTAAGTTCCTAGGATAGATGAAGGTATTTTGCTATGAGAGCTGGATACAAAGTTGTTTTGATGGGACGTTTTCCTTGGATTTTACTATATTTGTAAATATATGGGGAAAACGTTGAAGAGGTTCAAAAAGAACAATTTAAATAGTATTCTACTATTTAAATGGGTTTGGGTTGAATGCAGGAAGAAATGGTGCTGGAATAATGGACTGGTTAACGCTTTGGTGCGCAAAGAGTTGTTGATTTGAACAGTTTGAGCTGTGGAAATGATTTTCATAGTTGGATCCCGGTGTAACTTTAGAAATGGTCTATTTCCGCGCTCTGCATTCATTGGTTGAGTTCTGGCAGGTTTTCTGATGAAAATGATTGGTTGGAAGCCAAAAGCTTAAAGTATAAACAAGAAAATAGTATATTAATACTTTAAGCTTTTGAGAAAGTAAGTATGTAAGCTTAAGTTATTATAGGAAAAAGTGAGCGGCAATGGTTTAAGCTTCTGAAGAAATCCATTTTGAAGGCGGAACCGTTGGGAAAAGAACACTATAAGAAGAAAGATAGCTGGAAAGTTACAAGGTCTTTCCAAGTCTTTTGGGTCTTTGACAGAGTCTTTTCTGGGTATTTTAAGTTTCTGCCAAAAGGTTTTTGAAAGCCTTTTAATCACCAGCAGGAGCTTTATTGGACTGACAAGTGGAATAAAAAGGCCACTGGATCTATAAATAGAGCTGAAGCCCAAGATAACAGAGCAGGAGCTCAAGAATAAGGAGCTGTATCCTAAGCGCACCACAGGAGTCCAAGTTTAAGGAACAGAAGTACAAATCATAGGAGCAGAATTCCAAGACTAAGGTGCAGGAGTCCAAGATCAATTACAAGGAGTCCAAGATATTGTTGGAGGACTCCAAGTATTGGCAAATCCATATTGTTTCCTTGACCCCCCTGGGCCATATACCAGAAGGTTTCTAAGGGTATCTTCCTTCTGAGAGTGAATAAAAGCCCATTTTGACCCCTATAAATATTTCTGGGATACATTTTCCCTTACTAGAGAATGACATTCCCTTCCAGCCAGTCCCTGGCTACAATCCAGGACACACTTTGGGGACTGGTGGACAGGAACCCCACAGCTCTATTTTGCCTGATTTCAACATTGGGGTCCATGTTATCTACTATCAGCATAGAGTAGGAGGGCACACTCACAAGTTAGATACATTGTGGGTTGGACCTCTAGAAGTGACCTTCAAGCGAGGTTCAGAGTATACTGTGAAACTCCTCTCTAGTGGTTGCCTGTTTGCCTGAGTGCATGCCAAGTTTCTCTGCAAGTACTACCCCTAAGGTCAATCTAGAGGGGGGCAATGTTGTGAATGCCGTCATTCACTATGTTTCAATTTTGCCTTTGATGGGTTATTTTGAGGACAAATCTCTCTCTTTTGTTTTTGCCCCTTGAAATGAGTCTGGCTCCAAATTTGGAAATTAAATTGTTCAGTTTCCTGATTCTTTGCAACTCACTTGACGCACTCATGCTTGTGGCGAGTGATCCTACCGTCCTGGTAGTGTTTTGTGGTATTGTCAACCACTATATATTCCATTTCTTATTCACCAATAAAATTTAAGTTCTATTCACATTTTTGTCTCTGTGTCTTCAAGTACTTTGGCGCCTCTCTAGCCATGTCTAGTAGATATTATCTAATCAGGGCCACAAGGTAATTGCATAGCCTTCCCTGCCATTCTAACCAAAACTTAGTACAAATCCAATTCTAAGGTTAGGATTCCCCATTGTGTATCTGTGCTGCGCCTCAGAACACAACAAACCCCCCACAGGCTAGATCCCTGACACCTCATTTGAATTAACATATGGGTACAAACCAGAGATAGCCACCTGTAATAACCAACCATATGTGAAGTTTTGCCTGGGAAACCCCCCCCCACAGTGGAACAAGTCCCAGTGCTACAACACATACACCTCAAAGCTAAGATAGCAGAAAAAAGAGACTCAAAACACAAAGGTGATCTCTGCAGAGGAACCACTCCCAGTCAACTCCCCTGTATGGATCCTTGCTGGAAACAGAAAGAAATTAGATTCAGTACACAGAGAACCAGGAAGAGTTGTCAAATACAGACCAGACAGAAACACATACCTAGTCAAGTTCCAAGGAGCTAATGAACCACTCACAAAGAAATGCTATCAATCATGCCTCAGCAAAAGGAAACACTCTAGTTGCTAGTACTTACTTCAGACCAGCTTCAGGAACACCAGGCCACTGCTTTCAAGACCAGGCTTCCACCTGATGCACCCAAATATTTCCTTAAAGGAGGAGTGTGTGAAAGATTTGCATGTTGGAGCAGTTTGGATACTGCCACCTAGTTCAGCATCCAATACATTGCCTGATTTGGTACCAAAGCAGTTTATCAAACATTCACCTTGCTTGGTATTGAACCAATTTCCAACCAACTTGTCCAAGCACCCGCTCATCCCTGATCTGAGTCATGTCACCTGATACCAACTACTGATCCCAGTTAGATATCTATCACAATATTTCTGTCTATGAAAGCTTAAACTATTATCCAATAAAATTGCTCTTCCCCAAATTATTATTTGAAGTTTTCCCAAAAAGTTGCCTTGCTGTCACTGTTTTATATCCCGTTAGATATCCAAGTTCATCCCATTTAATCTATTGGGTTGCTCTGTTTGATGTATCAGTTTTTAATTTCCAAGGTTTAATTTTATTATATAGCAGGGTTGGCTATAATTTTTTGATGCTTGGCAATTTGCTGGTTAACAGATTATAGCCACACTATTTACAGTCCAGGAACTAAATTGTTGCTATTTTTCCATGGGCTGCATTGATCTTGTTCAGCTTAACAGGTTTGATAACTGCCTTATTCTAGCGCTAACCATATCATAGTGAGATATATTAATGCTGAAATTCATGATGTTGGGTTTGGGAGAGTGGATCTATCTACTTATGGGATATTGATATTTGAGATGATCATGTGTACTTAAACATTCCTGTAGGGGTTGGGACACTGAGCTTGCAAAAAATTCCTGCCGTCTTTATTTTTTAATAAACTGTCAATCATTTGTAAAAACAGACTGGGTTTAGATATGTGTGCTTCTGTTTTGGTTTGGTAAGGTTTGAGTTGGGCTGGGTTAAAGAAACTGGGTCAAAGAAAGTTTCTTCTAGGCCTTTTAGGGGGTTGACCCTGCTGTCAATTTTTTTTACATAATTCCTTCTAGGTTGGTTACGTTTGATTAGAGCTTTTTACCTTCCATTAAGCTTTTTTCTAGATATTTATTCAGAGGGTTTAGCTAAGAGATGTACTAAACTATGATTAGAAAAAATAATGTAGTATTTTTGCGGTGAACACATTTGAACAACCGTTATTTGAAATCCATAAATCCCCAATCTACCCTTTAAATAGATGAACCAAGCAAATAAAGCTTTATCTCTTGGTTGATTAATTATTACCAATTTTACATATTTGTTGTTCACCACAACAAAATTTTGGAGGTCATTCCATTCACCAAACTTGTATTGCTGTTTTTGTGTTGTTGCCTGTGTGCCTGTTGTTGTTGCAATGTCTGCTTCTGCGCCCCCCGTTTCTGTTGTTGAATCTCCCGCTTGGGCTCCTGCTGCCTCGGCCCTTGCTGTCCCTCCCCCTTCCCCTTCTGTTGGCGACCCCTTGTCTAAGTTCTTGGTTGATCAGCAACTTCCTTGCTTTGAGTAGAATGGGTATACTGCTTGATTGTATACTTTTGAGGATTATGCTGAACAATTCAAGCTCTCCGACGAGGACTGCCTCCATGAGGTCAGCTGTTTTCTCTTGGGGGAAGCCCGTGTCTGGCATCAGGATGTTCAGGTCGCCACCTGGGCCAATTAGAAGGTCCAGGCTGAGCTCCGTTTTGCCGAACATGAACCTGATGCCATTCACCAGTTGGGCCTGTTGAAGATGGTGCACTTCAAATCCTTACGCAAATTTTTGAATACATTCCAAAAAACTGCTAACAAGGCTTTGAAGCAACACCTCAAAACCAACAGTGCCTCTGACCGCAAGACCACTGTTGAGAATTTCCACAGCCTTTTCTCCATCTGCGCATTTGTGAACGCCCTTACCCACTCCTACTCTGCCATGGTTCAAGCTGCCAAACCCAATTTGTTGGAGGAAGCAATTGCCTTGGTCTGTGATAAGTATGACATCTGGGTAGAACAAGCCACAGATGAACACGCCAAAGAAAATTCTGAATGGAACCCCTTTGCACCAGTTTGCAAACAGAATAAGTCTGAGGAAATTGCCCAGGAGGTCAAGGCCCACCTTGAGGATTTGAACTGCAGTTTTGACACCATGTTCATGGCACAAGAGCAAGGACGCCAACCCAACCCCCCTCCCCCCCCGCACCTTTCAAAGAGACTGTAACCACCCGTATAACCCCTGTTGTTACAACTGCTCTGAGGTGGGGCACATCTCCAAGGACTGCACCGCGCCCTGCTCCATCTGTAAGGAGCCATCCCACTCTAACTTTGTTTGTGAGTTCAACCCCATTAACCATGACCGCAAACCTCAAGGGTTGATGATGGCTGAACAAAACTATGAAGCAAAACGCGCCCTCTCCTCCTCCTCCACCCCTCAGCCTTTGAATAAAAAATCTACCCTTGAGTATATTGTTGACCCTGATGGGCCCAGTTTCCTGTTTACCCTGATCCGTAAGCAACAAGTTTTCTCCCGAGGCCCCTCCCCAGGTTGCAAACTTACACCCCCACTCATGAAACATACAGACCGTGAGGACGCGCCATCCCCATCTGCGTTCCCCCCTTGCCCATGGTGAAACTGGGGAAGATTTTGAACATCCCAGCAACCCAGATCCATCCTGCAAACCTCCATCCTCCCCCTTGCCACCCCGCGCGTATGTGCGCAACAGCAAATGGAACCCCTGCCACCCTAATAGATTTGTTAGCTTGGAAATTGAGGAAGATTTCAAAAATGAAGATCATTACCCGTGCTTACCTGATCTCAACAAATACCTTCCTTTTGAGGACAACCCATGTTACAATATTGTAACCGTGGAGTCTGTCCCTGAGTCCCCACGCAACAAGGGTGGGTATTCCAACTTACCTTCTGAGACGCCCTCCCTGGAGGTGTCCCCTGCAGGCGCGGCAGCCTGGGGACATAGGGCCACCGGCCAGGAAAGCAAGAACAAAGGCCCAACAGCCTTCAGGAGCCACCATTGCAGCCACCCTGGCCCATTGGGCCCTGCAATGATGTCCTGGGTGAATTCCCCTGGGTTGGGGCCAATTGGGTTCCTTAATACAATTGGGGAGGATGTGCACGGCTTATTGATGGACCATGCTGATTTGGGTGAACCAATCAGATTGGACGGCAGCAACAAATTTAATGCACAATCTGCATCGTACAATATTGACATTGAGATCCAGCCAATCATCTCGTGAGCACGCCGGGATGCCAAGGGACCAGCAGCATTGTCCAACCCTGGAAAGTTGGATCAGCCAATCAGATCACACACACCCCAGGATGCCAGAGCATAGCGCAGGTTGTACGACCCACGTGATTTGGCCCAGCCAATCAACTCCTCTGGTGCTACATACAATTCTATGCATATGGCTTCAAGTGAGTTCTCCAATTTAGATGAGCCAATCACGCCCGACAACACTATGGAAGTTGACTCAGCCAATATATTGATAAATGATTGCAATTTAGCTGGGCCAATCACACCCAACAATGCAATGGAAGTTGACTCACCAAATGTGTTGATAAATAAATGCAATTTGAATGAGCCAATCATACCCCTCAACGCCATGGAAACTGACACACCCAATGTATTGTCCAATAATTGCAATTCAGATGGGCCAATCAGACCTGGCGTGGCTGGCGCAAAAGTTGCTCATCCTGACCAAGCTGGTTGTCCTACCCCAGGCCACCCAATCAGACCCCGCAATGCCAAGAAAACCAATGCACCCAATTTACCTCACCATTATTGCAATTCTGCTGGGCCAATCAGATCTGGCGCAGCTAACTCAAATTATATTCATACTGACCAAGAAGGTTGCCCTGTTCCAAACCAGCCAATCAAACCCCGTGATACCAAGACATCCAATGTACCCAATTTATTGCACTATGATTGTAATACAGATGAGCCAATCAAATATGGTGCAGCTGGTGAAAATTATACCCATACTATTCTGAGTCAATTGATTAGGTATAAAAGGGATCCCCACTGGCTGGACCAGTTTTCATCCAACTCTTCTGAGCCAATGGATACCTTCCACACGCCACCAGAATGGTTTGACCCATTCTGGGTGGCAATCAACCAGCCTAGAATGGATGGTAAGTCCCAGGTAACCTCAGATGTGAAGCAAACCCCTCCCAAGTCTGGCAAGAAGCATCGCGGGCCCAACCAATCAGATGGACCAAAGGAGAGACCTGGCCTCTCAGCTGTGAAGATCCTGTGCCAGCTGATGATGACCATCTCCCTCAAAGACCTGTGCACTGAAAGCCCCAAGTTTTGCCAGAAGATGCACCAGGCCATATCCACGCTACGCCCCGGGAAGTAAAAAGCCCTCTTCCTGATGGGCACAGGCGCCCTGAGAACCACAGGTACTGTAAACAGTGTACACACATCTATAATCTTGGACGGTGGCGCGTATAGCAACATCATCTCCAAGATGTTCCTGGAATCCCTGCCTCGGCTGGAGGTAACCTCATATGACGTCAGCTTCATCCTTGCTGATGGGAGCTGCACTACTGCTCTTGGATAAGGCCATCAAGTTGCGCTTGTGGTTGGGAGGTGTCTTCAGTACCATTGAGGCCGCCATCTTTGACCACGACCAGTATACCCTACTCCTTGGCCGCAAAACTATGAGCGACCTGAGCGTAACCACCCGGTTTGCAGACAACAGATGGACACTTGAGCACAATAATGAATTAATTGATCTCAAGGTAACATTTGACAGTCCTACTGGCCCTTCCTTCCTTTGCAAACCTTTAGCCGCCCAAATCAAGGACAATACCTGGTTGAACAACGTCCAGCAAGCTCAGCTCCAGGAGGTGATCTCCGTGTACAGCTCCCACATTGACTCTGACTACAATGACCTGCCTGAAGCACCTGGATTCCGCCATGAGATTGATACTGGCGACGCCAAACCTGTAGCTTCCTGGTTCTATTGCCTTCCACAGTACAAGGAGGAGTTTGTACGCACTGAAATCCTCAAGCTGTTGAAACAAGGTATGATCTGCCCCAGCAAGTCTCCATGGGCCTCCCCCATTGTGGTTGTACCCAAGAAGGGCAACAAGCTCTGCATGTGTGTCAACTACATTCTGCTGAACAAGGTGACAATCTCTGACCACTACCCCCTACCCTGCATCTCTGACATCTTGGCCTCCTTTGGTGGTTCACAGTGGTTCTCAAACATTGACCTTTTCAGTGGGTTCCACCAGATCCTTGTTGAAGAAGCCGACCAGCCAAAGACTGCCTTTGTCACAAAATGGGGACAGTATGAATACATTCACATGCCTTTTTGACTGAAGGGCGCCCCTCGTACCTTCCAGCGCATTATGAACGGAGTCTTCAAAGGTCTTATTGGTGATTTTGTTACTGTCTATTTAGATGATATAACTATCTACTCCAAGACATTTGACGAGCACCTGCAACACCTGAAGCTATTCCTGGACCGTATCAAGAGCGCCAATCTGAGTGTGAATGCCGAGAAGTCCATCCTGGCTGTTCAGCAATTGAAACTCCTGGGACACATGGTCGATGCCTTTGGAAAACACCTTGATCCTGACAAGTGCAACACAATCACAAACTGGCCCACACCCACCAACACCAACCAGGTATCATCCTTCCTTGGGTTGGTAGGGTACTACCATCAGTTCATCAAAGACTATAGTGAGTTGGCTGCCCTTCTCTTCAATCTGACACACAAGAAGAAGCCGTTCAATTGGGGACCCCCTGAAGATGACGCTTTCAAGGCCCTTAAGGCTGCCATCACTTATGATGCAGTTCTCGCTTACCCTGATTTCAACTGTGAGTTCCACATCTTTTCAGACGCCTGCACCAATTCAGTGGGCGCGGTACTATTTCAGGAAATAAACAATGTTTTTAGACCCATTGAGTTTATGTCTAAAAAGTTTATACCTGCTGAGTACAACTATACTATATACGACAAGGAAGTCCTGGCCGTAATCAAGGCTCTTGAGAAGTTTCACTATGATGTGCTTGGCCACCCCCTTGTCATTCATACTGATAACTGGGCTGTCAAGTTCATCACTGATGCATCTCTCCCTTGCAGTCGTCGCATTCACTGGCTCTTGGAACTTATGGAGTATGACTTTGAAATTGTACATATTCCCGGGAAGCTGAACTCTGTCGCTGATGGATTGTCCCGCCAGTTCTGTTTGTTGGTTGAAAAATTGACTTATGAACCCCCTCTGGCTCAGTTCAAGGACATGGCCCGGCTACGCACATCACTTGTCACTGAAGCTGATCTACGCAAGTTCTTTGTCTACTCAACCAAGTATACTGTGATAGGCAACACATTGTTTAAAAAGATGGATAATGGGCTCCGGGTGATCCCACCCAAGGAGGACAGAGAGAGTATCATGATGGAGGCACACAATGGCGCTGGACACTTTGGCTGGGATGCTACTCTAGCACGCCTCAAAGAGACCTACTGGTGGCCAGGGATGTATACAGATACCTATAACCACACCCGCAGCTGCATGAACTGCCAACAGTTCAGTAAGAAGATTGTGCATACCAAGCCTGTGAAACCTATTGTAGTTGACAAGATATTTGAACTTTGGGGTATCGACTTTGTTGGGCCCCTACCTCCTTCAAAATCTGGAAAAACTTACATCCTGGTTGCTACTGAGTACCTCTCCCGTTGGCCTGTTGCTCAGGCTTGCAGCAATAACTCTGCTATGACTACAGCTTCCTTCATCTACAACAGCATTGTGACCCAGTTTGGCCCTCCAGCTACTTTTTTATCTGATCAAGGATCCCACTTCAGAAATCACATGGTAGCTGACTTGACAAACAAGGTGAACACTGTCCACAAGTTCTCCACCGCGTACAACCCTCGTTGTAATGGCCTCACTGAGAGATTCAACCGCACATTGGTTGAATGCCTTGAGAAGACCACCAAGTTCCAGCCATCTACTTGGAAAGCCATGTTTGGAACTAAACTCAACCAAGCCCGCGTCCTCAAGAAGGTGAACCAGCATTGGGACTCAAAAGACTGTGAACAAACCCGCCACCAAGCCAAGAAGAACCTATCTACCACTGCCTCCAAGATCACAGCTGCTCAGCGGGAGATCAACCACTGTGTACCCAAGTTCAAGATTGGCCAGCAGGTCTTAAAATTCAATAGCGCTTTGAACACCACCTGCTCTAAGAAGTTCAAAGTTAAATGGAAGGGCCCATACACCATTTATGCCATCAGAAAACATCACAGCTACTTCCTTGAGAACACTGCAGGATTCCAATACCCCCTCCCTGTCAGCGGCAGCCGCTTGAAGGCATACCAAGCTTAGAATGAAAGAGGAAGTGTTGCGGTGAACGCATTCAAACAACCATTATTTGAAATCCGTAAATCCCCAATCTACCCTTTAAATAGATGAACCGTACAAATAAAGCTTTATCTCTTGGTTGATTAATTATTACCAATTTTACATATTTGTTGTTCACCACAACAGTATCAAACCAATTAATGCTTTTAAATAGATGAAATTTTAACTGTAGATTTATATTTGGTACTGATTCTCAGGGTGGGACAGGGCAGGAGATCGAACTTCTGGCTGGGAGGCAGGGATAAAAACTGAATTGATTTATTAAATTTAACCTTGTGTTTAGGGCTACTTCGGCTCATTTCCGGCTAACTTCCGGTCCTGGTCCTCCCCATCAAATCGGTGGCTAAACAATATTTGTATTGTCTAAAATAACTTTTTGATCGTGGCGACCCACGGCTAGGCTGAAGAGGCCCTTATTGCGTTGAACCTGGATGGGCGAAGCGCCTAGTAATTTTAATAAGTCATTTAAAGTACACCTTAAACCTTGTATTAGATAGATTAACTATACTCATTTAGTATTAAATTTTGCTTTGTACCTATCCTTTAACGGGTAATTTTTACAGTAGGTTCGGCTTATCTTTTATCCCTTTGAAACTCCACGTTTTAAAGAGTTTGATTCTATATTTTCTTTCCTGCTGTTTTTGATTTAAATTTATAATGTTTTTCTTTTTTCTTTTTATAGCTTGTTAAATATCAACAATTTTTTATTTTTAAATTAAGGGCTTAAAGTTTGAACTTAGCTCCAAATGCGCCAATTTAGTTATGCAGCTGGTCCCTCCGCTCTCCCTATGGAGGTACTTGAGAAGTGCTCTCAGGCTGTAATTTCTTTCACTTCAGAAGGAGAATCGATCCTCGAGGTCAGTCATCGATCAAAAGCTTTTCAAGCAGTGATTGATGATGCTTCCCGCCTTCTCCGAGAATTATTGGTTATACCTGATAATTACCACGTACTTTTTATGCAGGGTGGTGGTACTGGCCAGTTTGCTGCATCGGCCTTAAATGCTCTCGCTCACCGCAAACCTGACCATACCGTCGGGGATTACTTGGTGACTGGGAACTGGTCTCAATCTGCTGCTAACGAAGCTAGGCAGTTGGGAATCGAAGTTAATATTGTGAGTGATGGGAAAAAAGAGTTTGATGGGGCCTACCGCGGTGTTCCTTTGAGGGAATCCTGGAAATTGACTGATCCCAGTAAAGCGGCATATTTCTATTATTGCGCCAACGAAACTGTCTATGGAGTCGAGGCTCATAAAGTACCAGACATTGATCCCAGTGTCCCCTTAATCTGTGATATGTCCTCAAATATTTTGTCACGAACAATCGACGTAAGTAAATTTGAGATCATCTTTGCTGGTGCCCAAAAGAACCTTGGGCCTGCTGGAGTCACTATAGTTATTGTGCGTGATGACATCCTTCAACGCACAGCTGCAAGTTCTATCCCGACCGTTATGGACTACGCAGTCATGGCCAAGAGTGGCTCAATGTACAATACGCCTCCTACCTTCAGCATCCTCGCCCTCAAATTTAACCTTGAATGGGCCTCTGCAAATGGAGGAAATGAGGCTATGGAGCAGCGCTCTCGGCAGAATTCTAGCCAAATTTATCAAGTAATTGACAAAAGCAATGGCTTCTATTCTTGCCCTGTTGTTCCCCACAGCCGCTCTTTAACAAACATTGTTTTCAATCTTCCTGCCCCTGAGCTTGAATCAGAGTTCGTCTCTCAGGCAGCTGCTAGTGGTCTCATCAACCTTAAAGGCCACCGTTCAGTCGGGGGGATCCGGGCTTCGCTTTATAATGGCGTGCCAGATGCCGCTACTCTAGCACTTGCTGAGTTTATGGATGCCTTTTTGACAAAAAATACCGGCCAATAGATTAAATCTAATCGAATGGGCAATTCCCTTAAACTGACTAATTCATAGGCTTACCCGGATAGGCTGTCAGAACAAGTGTATAATGTTTATCTACAAAGCTAAAGCCTCTAATTAAGTGTTTGCTTCTAAACTATGCTAGCTTGACTAGCAACACAAAGTTAGTGTTATAACTGTGTTGTATTAGCAGAATTGCATGGATAAATGATTGAAGACTAGATAGATATTTTTATTGAGATATAGGAGATTTTATAGTTTGTGTGAATCCTTTAGGAGGAACAGGATTGTGTTGTTCAATCAATTGGATTGGGCAGGGGAGTGGCTTGATCTTAGTAAGGAGTGAAGTGCCAAATCGAGCTGCCACTGGGATGAGATCAACATTAGTTCTTGTTCCCTGCTTTGTTAATTCGAGTTGACTTCTGCATTTGGCTTCGAGTGATGGGAATGTCAGTTTGAGTGGCACAGGGTATCTTGTGCGGAACTTTTCTGGGAGGTCAACCCTGCTGTTTTGACATTAGTCTACCGATCACCATTAGCTGAGTTTAAATTTGATGCCCAAAAGATCCCTTCAAAGGAGTTGTAAGATTTAAAGTAGTTATATAATGACAATAGGATCCAAATATTTTAGTTGACATCATATTCTAGGCATAAAAAGAGGATATAGTTGATTGTCCATACTAGAGGACAGGGTTTTTACAATACATGTTTTAATTTCATCTTGAATGCCTCCACAAGTTATCACTTCACTCTATGAGGTGCATTTAATGGCAAATGCCCCTTTGAAAAGCTATTAACTTGATTCATCAACTTCAAGGTTATCATTTCAAATAGAATAATTTAGCTACACTTCTAAGTTGGTACTGTAGATTCCCAACCTAAAGGTAGAAATGCGGGGTTGTCAAATCCGAATTCCAAATTACATCTGTGGGTTGGCCCTTTTCTCTTGAATTGAATTGTTTGTACTTTTATCTAAATATTTCAAACTGCGGGATCTCACAGGCACTTTGCAAATTTCAAGTTGAGCTGCATGTTTTGAGTGGATGAGATGAACTAGCTGGAATCAGATCTGAAGTGTTCAAATCAAACAATCTGTTCTGTTAAGTTTACCATGCTTTTTGAGATTGCGGGATTGTCAAATCCAAGAACCAAATTTTAAACCACAAATAAAAGCCGCTAGTAAACTTAAATATTAGCCGTGGGATTTGGAATCAGCTTTGAATACAGGTTAAGTAAACTAGGAAACACTAATCCTGATTGATAAGCTCACTATAACTAAACTTAATTGAAAATTCAATCTTGATACCCATGTTTAGACATGAAAATCAACTAGAATGTAAAGTTGTCTAAAATTGGCTCAAGTAAAACATTATATGCTTCAAATAACGGATATAGAAATTCTGTTACTATTCAAGGCTAAATCAAGAGAAAACAACTACCCAAAATCTTAACTGTCAAAACAGCAGGCTCGACCCGCCAGCAAGGTTCTGAGCAAGCGGGTTTGTGACCCGCAATTCAATTACCCAGCCACTCAAAGCCAGACTAGGAAGTCAACTTGAATTGTCAAATCCAACAACATGAACAGATGATGATCCTTTATGGTGGATACCTTGTTTTGGCGCTTGACTCATTACCAGGATCAAGCCACCCCCTTCACCATCCAGCCGTGTGATCAACACAATTATATTCCTGTTATCCTTGATTCACAATGACTATATAATCACTATCTTTCAATAAAGATTATTATCTAGTTTCTAAATTTTCCCCTTGTAACTCTGCTAAAACAACACAGTTACAACATAACTAAAAATCTAAATAAAACACATATAATCTAAAATATATTTTTTATTTATTTTTATGAAAAGACTATCTCATTTCTAACCAGCTCCTGCAAAGGATGCGGGGCAGCCTGTCCAAGAGGACTTCTCAGAGGGTCCAGGAATAGACCTAAAGCACAGAATAAGCATGTTTAGGCCAATACACAGGCCTATCAAGGTGTCAGTGCCAGCCAACCACCTCTCAAATCACATTTCAGGAACAGTAGCTTAAATTCAAGACAGAAGCCACACTCACAGCCTGCCACTAAAGTCTCCCATATCAGGGTCATTGGGAACAATGTGGTTATATACACCTCCACTGTTTACCCAATTGTAACACAGCCCCACACATTGGATTGTTGCAACTGAACCAATGTGAGTTCAGTACTTGGAATTGGGGAAGACAAAAGTCCAATAGAAAGGACAGAATAATAAGAATAAGGTATTGTTTATTGTAGGATATTGGGATTAATATACTATATGGGGAATGCCACAAGGGGGTGGCATAGGAGGGAAGTTCCATGTAAGGTTTGAAGCCAAGGAATAACTCGTGCAGGAATCAGCAAGTCAAATTGGCAGCACTCCTAATTAGGATGAAGTACCCGCCATTTGATGTTGCCATCAGATTAATCCATAATGTTGGATACGTCAAGGGGCGGCTCATTGAGCACCCCCTGTGTGTTGTAAGATACATTAGCAGGCAAGGCTAGAAACTCGGTTGCAACACCCCCCCCCCTTGCCCCCTGCTTGTCGTCAGACACCAGGATTGGAGTCTGCGGAAGGTCTGGGAAGGTCCACACAAACAACCTTTGTGTGGGGATGGTGCAGCAGGGGTGCAAGCAATCATGGTGAAGCTTCTTGGTGTTCCCTTGGGCATCCTCAAGTTGATAGGTGTGGTTGTCATATACTGCAGCTATCTTGAAGGGCCCTAGGTGGTTGGGTTCCAACTTGACAGAATTAGGATTGAGGGTGTAGACAGGGTCACCTACAGCGTACCCAGCTTTGAGATGCTTTGTCCCTCCTGCAATCTGCTTGCGTTCAATTTCCTGGGCTTTGGCACGCCATTGATCCAGGGATGGGGTTGTTGTTAGGGGAGGCTTGTCGGGGACCTTGGACTGTAGCTTTCCCTGTTCAACTCCTGTCAGACTGTCAGGCGTCCCAAAGGCTAGGGTACTGGGGTTGAATCCCGTGCCCCGGTTGATCCTTGCTTGAAGGATGAGTAGAGTGGTGGGCAGGTGTTCAGTCCATGCGGTGTTGGGGTGCTCTTGCGAGAGATTGGCAATCAGTTGAACCAGTGACCCATTTAACTGTTCCACACGTCCATTGGCTTGGGGATGGTAGGGAGTTGTAACTATTTGTTGGAGCATTCTTGGTGCAGTATACTTTCATGACATGCCCAACTAATTCAGGACTGCCATCTGTGATGAGACACTTTGGTTGCCCAAAGCGGGCCACAATTTCTTTGCCAACAAAGCGGGTGATGGTGGTGGCAGTGTGGTTGGTTGTTGCCCAGGCCACTGGCCAACAATTGAAGTAGTTGATGACAGTAATAATGTACTTCTTTCCCAGTCTGTCTTTGGGGAGTGGCCCCACAATGTCAAAGGCCCATTGTTCAAAGGGTTCCATGGCCTCAATGGGCAAGACAGACTTAGGGGTGTAGGTTTGGACGTGTTCTTCTCACACAGCACGCACATTTTGAGGAGGTCCAGGATGTCTTGACACATGTGCGGCCACCAAACCTTACGTTTCATGATCTTGAAGAGGTTATGACCTTTGATGTGACCCAGGGTTTGGTGGTAGTGCAATATGGTGTCCCCTTGTTGCGTGGTGGAAATCTAAGGCATCTTCTCACCTGTCTCTGCCCAGTGGCAGACGTTGCCAGCATCGGTGGTGAACTTGCTTTTGTTGTCCTTCAACTTGGAGATGGTGACTGAGTTAAGGCCCTCATAGCGGGTCGCTTCAGGGCAGAGGTAGAGCATGGGCCAATCTGGATCTAAACCATTGTCCCCAGTGATGGACGCTACGTAGAGTCGCAAAAGGGCGTCAGCCGTGACAAGTTCCTTCCCAGTCTTGTATTCAATGTGCATCTGGTAGAGGGACAGAAACTCAACCCAGTCTGCCTGGCGGCGTGTCAAGTGGGACTGCATGTTGAAGTATTGGAGCAATTTGTGGTCCGTCAGAACGCAGGGTGGGAAAGTAGCACCTCCTAGGTAACAGCACCACTTCTCCACACAGTGTACAATGGCTGCCAATTCTTTATCATGGATGGGATAGCGTTGTTCTGAGTCAGTAAGTTTCCTGGACTCATAGGCCATGGGGAGAAAGACGACATTGTCAGTTTCTACCCTTAGCATGCCCCCTATGGCCCTGTCAGAGGCATTGGTCTCTAGTTTGTACTGTTGGTTTCAATTGGGGAACTGCAGGACTGGTGCGGTTGTGAGCCTTTGCTTCAACGTCTTGAAGGCTCAATCTCTGACGGGGGTCCAATGGAAGCGCTGCTTGGTATTGAGGAGCTCAGTGAGAGGTGCAATTAGTTCTCTGCAATTGGGGATAAACTTGCGCACATATGCAACCATGCCCAAGAAGGTACACACCTGGCCCACATCAGTGGGAGGTGGCATGTTGGTGATTGCCTTGATTTTGGCAGGGTCAGGCTTTATCCCTTGAGCAGAGATGGTGTGCCCAAGGAATAACAGCTCTAACTTGAGGAACTCACATTTGGAGGGTTTAGCTTTTAGCTGGGTTTTCCAAAGGGTGTTGAGGACAGCACGGAGGTGTTGGAGGTGTGTGGTTTGATCTTGACTGAAGACAATAATGTTGCCAAGATACACAACCACACATTTTCCAATTAGGTCCTCAAATGCTTTGTTCATCAGCATGGCAAAGGTGGAGGGAGTGTTGGTCATTCCAAAGTTCATGACACGACACTCAAACAACCTGTAACGTGTGTGGAAGGCAGTTTTTGCCTCATTCCCTGGTGCAATGCAAGCCTGGTTGTACCCTGCAGTGAGATCAATCTTGCTAAAGACCTTTGCACCTGCAAGTGTATCAAACAGGTTGTCAATCAGCGGCAGGGGGTACTTGTTCTTAACTGTCACCTCATTTAGGGAGCAGTAGTCTGTGACCAGGCAAAGGGACCTGTCCTTCTTGGCTACAAAGAAGACCGCCACCCCGTATGGAGAGAGTGAGGGGCAAATGAAGCCCTTATCAAGCGCGTCCACAAGGTGCTGGTGGAGAGTTTCATCTTCTGTTGGTGTGAGATGGTATAATGGTTGTGCTTTGGGCAAGGATCCTTGAAGTTGCACAGTGTGTTGGATCTCCCAGGGAGGAGGTAGTTGTTCAAGTGTCTCACTGAATACATCCTTTTACTCCTTGAGGAGGGCCGCAAGCGTTGGTGGTGGTGATGATGACAAGGGAGAGACCGCTGGTGGTTCAGCACAAATAATCTTGACTGAACATTGGTTGAAGTCTAGTTTCCCCCCTTGAAATTGTATGAGCCCGTCTCTGTTATTCTGACAAACACAGTATTGTGGAGTAACTTGCTCATTTCCACAGGGTAAATCTGGAACCCCACCCCATTTCTGTTGAGGGTGATGACAAGGTATCTCAGTCAATGTAGGGGCAGTTGTGTTGTAGCCAGTCAAGACCGGCAATCACGTTGTGGCTGAGTCTGGCCATGATTGGTCCAGAGAGCTTAACCTGGATGTTCCCCATTCTCACAAAGAAGGGTACCTTCTTGTGGGTGATAGTCACTCTGCGGGAGTCAGCTACTTGTAAGGCCTTGAATCTGCTGGGTACTTGGCTTAATTGTTGAAAGTTGGCAAACACCTGGTCCATCATAGTGTGGTTGGCCCTGGTATCTACCAGTAATTTGTGGGTATTCCCACGGAAACAGAAGGGATAGAACAAGTGTGTTACTTTATTTGAGGATTGACTCGCTTGTAATACAGGGTTATTACTGTGGACTTGGAAGACGTCCAGGGTTTCAACTTTGTGAACGTTGTAGTCACAGGGGTTCTTGGCAAGGAGAGATTGAGAGGATGAGTCAGGTGGGGTTGTAAGGCCTCTTGTCATTACAACCCCCAGGCTTCCTCCTGGGTCCTTGGTCTGGGCTAGCTGGAGCTCCCCCTTGCGGGGGCGTTTGGTCCCATTTTCCTGTTGACGTGGTTGACGACAGCCTACTTGACTATGGCCATTGCCTGATATTGTACGTGATTGGGATGGAGCGTCACTGGTACGGCAGAAGCCCATTGAAGTCTGGTTGTTAGCCTCCACAATGGCTTTATAGCAGTCATCAATGGAGGTACAGCAACCTACAGGGACTCACCTTCAGATATGGGGTTTTAACTTATTAACAATGAGGGTGAGTAACATTGCATTTCCGTCAGTCACGGCTTCTGGGGCGGCAGCAAGGGCTTGTTGCCATGCGGCAAGGTACTCAGGGACAGAACCAGTTTGCTTGATTGCTAGAAGAGGAGTTCCCACGGCAATGGGAGAGAAGGTTTCACTGTAACGGGACTTAGCAGCGTCTCAAAATGCCGCCCAGGTAACGTCAAGTTCCTGGCTGGCCCAATTGTTGAACCACACAGCAGCGGGCCCCATGAGGCGCCTAGACACAGTGGCAACCCACATGGGCTCAGGAACCTGGCAGATGCAAAGGCAGGTTTCAGTAGACTGGAGCCAACTGACAATGTCAGCCCCCTTGACGCCACCAGCAAAGGATTCTAACTGAAGGTTGAGCATGCATTGGGACAGGTCTGACTGGGGCAGGGTGACACTGGCGTCACACTGCCTGAGGCAGAGCCAATTGTACACTGGTGAGAACTAACTGGTCTTGATAGATGACGTACCCTTTGGGGATGTCCCCCTTGGGGATTGGCAGGAAGGTCTCTTGTTAGGGAGTAGCCATACAGCCCGTACTCTGTCCTTTCTTGGATGGAATTTTGTTTTAGGTAGGTCAATAACCTACTGCTGCTACCACTGTTGCAACTGAACCAATGGGAGTTCAGTACTTGGAATTGGGGAAGACAACAGTCCAATAGAAATGACAGAATAATAATAATAAGGTATCGTTTATTATAGGATATTGGGATTAATATACTATATGGGGAATGCCACAAGGGGGTGGCATAGGGGGAAGTTCCATGTAAGGTTTGAAGCCAAGGAATAACTTGTGCAGGAATAAGCAAGTTGAATTGGCAGTGCTCCTAATTAGGATGAAGTACCCACCATTCAATGTTGCCATCAGATTAATACATAACGTTGGATACGTCAAGGGGTGGCTGATCAAGCGCCCCCTGTGTGTTGTAAGATACATTAGCAGGCAAGGCTGGAAACTCGGTTGCAACAGGATCCCAGAGTTGCCACTTCCTGCCCCAAAGTTTTTGACATCTCCTATGAGCCATTGGTCATAACTGAGGAGCCATCTGTGCCTGTTGTGTATTTAACAATTGACAGTGCCACCGCAGGTAAGAGTGATCCCACCTTCTACACAAAGGTCCCCATCTCATGTATTGACCCTGATAGCTTAGATGTTGTGATATCCCCAAGAGCAGGTGTCAGTTGTTGGATAGTGAGTGTGAAGCTGTCATCAATTATTTAACTAGAGGAATGTCTGTTTAGGATATTGCATCCCAATTTGGTGTTACAACAAGATATGTTAACATAGTCAATATCAAGTATGGTGACACCAGTCAAATTGCAAAATCCCTGAAGGCCAAACAAAAGCCAAAACTCCTGAAGCCTGTGCATACTGATGCAATCAAACAATGGGTAGCCAAAAATTGCCACCCAGATTCTCTCTTTGTCCAATCAATGCTGGCCACAGAGTTTGGCTTTTCTGTTTCTAAAACACTTGTGTAAAAAACCATGGTTGATTTGGGCTACCCAGGAAATTATTGGGTGTTCTCTGTACACCAGGGATAGTATGAAGACAATCAAGGATTGGCACATCTACGCTGAAACCTATCTTTCCCTAAAAGGGACCAGGAATTTTATGTTCTTATATATAGATGAATCTTCATTTTTCTCCTCACTCAGAGATAGACATGACTGGGTCAAGAAGGGATTAAAAAAGGTATAGCACATCCTGAAAATACTAGGTCTCAAACATATTCATGGTAGTGCTTCTTGGTCCCCACAGTTTAGACCAATACCAGATGATCAAGGGATCCTGTCAGGATCCTCCTTTTACTTTATCCTGCTGCTAGTATTTACAAGAACTTTCAACATAGACTATCATTTTATTTTGGGCTTCAACTTAAACAATTCACTCTTTATATATACCCTTCTTCATTTCCTTGCTTTCCTGGTCAAATTAACCTAAATTAACAGTTAGTTTTATCTTTGAACTTATCTTTTACTCTACAAACAAGTTCCAAACCTGGTACCTATGTGCAAAGTTAGTTTGACCAAGTCTGAAATCAATTACCTTTTTGCTTTTTGCCTCACTTTTTGTCCTGCTTACGCCAGAAGTTTGGACTAGATTTTTCCCATTCTTCTGCTGCTTTGCTCTTCTTTTGGCTTGACGGAACAATCAACTGCTTCATCTCTGGTCTCATTCTTTACCTTGTGTTCTAACTTTTTAAGTTAAAATAACCAGAGACATGTGCTTGTGTTTTTCTCTTCCTTAAAAACTCCATTTACTACTTTTGGTTAGCCATCCTCCCCTTTATCTTTACCTCAAAACCAGACTTGAATAAAAGCCTGAGTTTTACTCAGTCTTAACTTAAGTTGAGATTGTTTGACTTGCACCCCACAAGGTAATTGTTAGGTTTGTGGCTTGTGTTTTTTCTTTTAATTCTTTATCTTTTATCTTCCTTTCAATCTTAGGTTTATGATTCCTTTTGACTACATCTTTCACCAGTTAGGCAATTTGTATAGTGGTACACACACTTTAATTGTTGATAGATTCAACCCTCCAGCTAGTGCTGACCATCACCCAGACTTAGAAATTGACTTTTTGACCCAATCTTCAGTTATTAAGACTGATCTCTATTTCATTTTCTTTGGGTTTAATAAATTGTCTTAGTCCTTAATTCACTTCCTATAAGCTTTTAAGAGCCTTAGTGCAGTTATTGTTGAAAACCTTGCCTATCTTTTTATACTTAACAAATATAAATATTCTTGGTTTAAAGGCCTTAGTCTACAATAATTACCCCAAGCCTTCAGACCTTACAGATCACATAACAGCGGGACCTTCCTTGATTTCTCTGAAGTGACAAGGAATAACTGAAGATCAATTATAGTGGCACAACCAACATTGTTGTGCTTGATAATTTCAGGCTCCACAAAGTGGATTTAGTTGTGTCAGAGTTATCTCCAATTGAAAAAAATATCCACACATCAAGCCATTGCCTCTCAGAGTTCCCAATGAGACTGCTCTTTCTCTCATCATATTCTACATTTCTTAACCCAATTGAGGAGGTGTTTGGGTGAATCAAGAATAAATTTTAAAAAAGGCCTCCCACAGGATACAGAGGATCTCTCCAATATTTTAAAGTTGGGCAATTCTCAATGCCATTTGATGTGATAGCAGATAGCTAATAGCACTTCAAGTCCTTTATTACCAAAGCCCTTGATTCAGAGCCAATCAAATAAAAAAGTTTGTCCAGTTTCAGTTAACTGTTTTAGTCTATATGTTTGTTTCATAAGTATAATTAAAACACATTTCCTAGATTTTATACAGTAGTTTTAAAAGCTATGGCAACAACTAAAAATACCTCAGATTTAAGTAAAATGATTTTAGATTTAAGCAAACCCCAAGTTGCATAAGATTCAGGATTCAAATAATTTAAACATTTTTGGTGAACAAATTAATTGTCAAACAATAAAAAATTCCACTAACATAAAACATGAAATTATATCAAACATAAAGAATTGTAGTTCAAACCATAAACAAAATGGACTGGTACATCAAGTGAGATGGATGGATGCTGTTCCAAAATATATTATGATCCAATCAGGATTCATATGAGGCACCAGCAGAAGGACTAAAATGAAACAAAGTTTGAGCAATCTAGAAGCGTGATTTCAAAAACACAAAACAAAATGAAGTTACGCAAGATGTGTAGTATGAGCAGCCTAAAATAGAAATATAATAGTTTAAAGGCTAATCAACAGCTATTAAATTTAGAAACAGAGGCATTTTATTCATTTTTATAGCTCCTGATTTGTGTAAATGGGTTGGAGAATTTTCCAAATATGGCCTCAAGATTACAATAAAAATAAATCATAAAATTTCAAACTTCTATTTTTAGTGATTTTATCCTAGGTTTTTTACAATGGTTTTTGTCAAGATTTTGTGGTTGTCAGAAAATTGCGGACCATGGTATTTTATCATCTGCCAGATGATATCCTAAGTCTTCTAACATTAGGAAAGTACAGAGAACCTGTGACTTAGGTGTAACCTTTGGCCTGGAATATTTTGTTGCCATCAGAAGTAGCAAGTCTGACAGGGCCCAAGGCCCAAAGGATTTGGGACAGTTCTTCCTACTTCTGGATATAGGTTCATGGGTTGTCTCTATATTTTACTATAGATAATTATACTGTATGACAACAGTATCATCTTTTGTTCTCCACTAATAAAGCCTAAGAGGGGATCACATTGAGATAACAAGACTTGGATAAATCATCAAGTTGTTAAGAATTCATCAGTCTTTTATTCTAAGGGACTGGCTTTAAGGCGGCCTGCCTGCCCGCGTTTTATCTGAGTTAGCTCACGGCGCTAAAGGAGACTGAAGTAGCATTAGGGCAACACGGCAGGAGGCCCAGCCTTTTTGGTGTGGTTTTAACAGAAGGTTAAATTGACATCTTCCACAGATTGGTATTCTTTCTGTCTACCTGGGCCACTTCCAGGGCTAGCTAGCCAGTGACAGCTACTAGTTCATGGAGATGATTGTTTCACTTAATCAGAGCTACTCTAATAAAATAGGCTCAAAGCCTTTTATCTTAGAGTGGTTGGCCTGACAGCCCAGTCTATGTTGGACTCTTCTAGATGTAATGCAGATGACAGTTAATATGACAGCCCTCTTGTTCTAGGATTCATTTAAAGTTTTAGAATAGTAATTATTATGGGAAGCATGCTTGAGGTGGTGGTTGAGGTGGATTAATTAATGAGCAGTAATTGCATATATCATTAATTAGTTGTAATGCATGAGTATGTTGATGCCAGGATATGATTTGATCACTCATCCTACAACCCGTGGCCTGCATTATTTTGTTGAAACCCTTCCTAAAAGCAATTAACTGCTGGCCTGTGTTATTTTGTTGAAACCGTTAATTAGTCAATATCCAGAAATCCTGACAGTGATCATGAGGAAAGATTTTTATTGTTCATTATAGTAGGGATGTTGATATAGATTGGATGAGGACAATCTTAGCTACTAATTGGGTCTTAGGTGAGGCTACAGCCTGGCAGTATCCCAAGTCTGTAGGAGAAAACACACAGGTCTGCAAGTAAACAGCAACACACTCTACTTGGATACTTCTGACTACTAGGCTTTGGCTAGTAGTGATACAGCAATAGAGATTCCTAAATCTCTATCTTCAAGGGTGAATATTCTGCTCAATCTCTAATCAGGAGAGCACTTTATATAGGGTGGATAAGCCCTCTTACCAGATTGTAATCTGACGCATATAACTCTTACTAGTCAGCCTATCTTTTCCCCAGACTGCTAGTTTCAGCCCCCAGAGCTAGGCAGCCATGCCAGTCTGGCATGTGACTTCAATAGATTACTGGGCCTCAGCTTATCTCATCAGCGTATTGGTGGCATCTCATCTACAGTTTATGTATGTGTAAGTTTAGTTACCCTATCTACTGCGGTTTTGCATCATGCATTATTCATCTGAACAACCTTCTATATTGGTCATAGAATTTGAGGTATCTACCAGTGCAAATGTTTGGCGTCAACCATATTGCATCAACTTTCCTGGGCATTCTATCTTATTGGCTATACAATGTTCTGTAATTGTGGACTGGGACATCAAGCCTGTTTGCTCAGGTTCAATCCAATGAGCAGACCATTCTTGGATCAGGATCAATCTTCAGAGTAATCATCAATGTAACTCTAGCCAAAGCTCAGGAGCAGGATAACTTGATGCTTCTACAACTAAGCCAGCGGAATGGCAATTGGCTGTCTAGCCAATCAACCAAGGAGAAAAATGGTCAATTCTATTACATTATTACGGGGGCTTGACAGTTTTCAACAACAACAAAATTTTTGACAGCACCAGCAAACAAGCCATCAGCAGCCAATCCAGCTTCAATAGAGGTAACACTCAGAACACAGAAGCACCTTTTACACCCAGGTCTTTGATGCGGGTAACAAGGAAGCTGACATCCACTTGACCCCCAATTCCTATGGCTTTGACTTGTTCAATAGTCACTTAGCATCTAGCTCTGCCACCACTCCCTTACCCACCCCTGCATAAGCTGCCAACCAACCAGCCAGTCAGAATGACATCCCTGACTTGGAATAACTTCCTGCCACCACCCTACCCCCCCTCAGCCAATCAGGCTTCAGCTCCTGCAGCCTAGTGCCCCAAATGCCAAATCATTACTGCCCAAATTCTCCAAGAAATTATGGTACTCAACCAGTGTGGCCTGTCCTGGGAACAGATAGCCAGCCAATTACAAATCATCCAGGATACTGTCATGCAGGAATTTAACAATATCATGAATAAAAGAACCTACTTGAGGTATCCAAGAAGCCCAAGAAGGCCCCTGAGTCCCAAATTCATGAGGTGTACTCAATAATGCTTGATCTCTTTCAGCAGGACCCCAAGCTTCCCTTGGCCCAGGTCCAGAAGCAACTTGCGCACCATGGCATTTGGGTGTCTGAGCGCATGATGTAGCTCTAGATGCATGGAAAGGTGGCTTCAATACGGATTCTTAGCTATGTTGCCGGCAACCAATGGGATGGCGCTGAGGATTCCCCTTATGATTATGCCATCAAATCCACCCTGGTCTAATGCCTGAATAGTCTAAAAGATGATGTCATGTTTATCTTGTACTACAAGCTATCAATAGCTTTTGATAATTTTGGCGCACAAGGAAGAGCTGCCACCCAAAAAAGAAGGAAAAAGATCAAGAATAGGACGTTCATTGGTGCGTTTCTGGCTGTTTCAACCAAGAGTTTTGTCTACTATTGAACAAAACCGGATTTCACTAATAGATACAAGTACAGCCATATCCTCAGTGGATTACTGGACTCCTGGGATAGCTTAAATTCCAACTACTGGGCTTTCTTAAGTCACCAGATGGAGGGTAGCTCCACCGCCCTCAAAGCCATCCAAGAACACAGGCACCAGGCCTCTGTGTACCCAGCCAGTCATGCAGATATCCATCTGGCTAATGTAGTGTTCTTCAATATTAGAGACACAGTCTAGCAGCGCTGCTCATATGTGTTCAATGATCTCTATCTTGGATTCCTTGACCATGATTCTCTTGTTGAATGACAGATGGTGGCAGACTTGTGTGCAAATAGTTTTTAAGTGAAAATGAATAACCAATCACAGAAGGACAAGCGCCTCCCACCCCATGTCACCTACCAGCCAATCAAACCAATGACTGATGAAGAATATCACCTGCGGCATATGGTGGTCATCACACACAATCCATCTTCCTCTACTCCTGCCACCACCACCTGCCAGCCCCACCCACCCAATCCCAGACCCCCCAGGCCAGCACTGCCTCTGAGCCTTCTTTCCTGCACTATTCTGCCTATTAGACATCACTCCCCTGTCCCAAAATAAACTCCCTCTTGCCAAAAATTTTCTCTTTATATAATTTTTATCTTGTTTTTCAATTGTTTAATTTCTCTTTGTTTATAGTTAGTTTTATTCTTTATGTTCAGCTTATTTATATAAAATCATATGTTTGATGTGCTGTGTATCTAGATCCAGAACACAGTTATTTTTAGTACCCAAACACAGCCCCTTGTGAAAATATTAACAACAATTTGGTGATCAGCCAAATTTAAATTAGAGAATTATATGTTTAGAGAAAGTTGTTGCTGATCCAAATTCAAAACCTTAATAATAAACTTTAAGCCAATCAGGAGCCAAGTGAGAAAGTGATGACTGTGACATAAAGGGTCAATCCAGAATTCTTTGATGCATGTGCACTATTTAATCTGATTAGCTGGTTATTTTGCCATTGTGCGCCATTGCTGCTGTGGCAAGTTGTTGGTGGACTATTCCTAACCCACCAGCTGGTTGGGCACTAGTCCACCAACAACTTGTCACAGCTTCAATAGTACACAATGGCAAAACAACCAGCCAATCAGATTAAATAGCGCACATACATCAAAGAATTATTGAATGACCCTTTATGTCACAGCAATCACTTTCTCACTTGGCTCCTGATTGGCTTAAAGTTTATCATCAAGGTTTTGAATTTGGATCAGCAACAACTTTCTCTAAACATAATAAACTTATAATTTTCTAATTTAAATTTAGCTGATCACCAAATCATTGTTAATATTTTTACAAGGGGCTATGTAAAGTGCTAAAAGTAATACGGCAATTATGGAAACAATGCAAACACAAAGCAAACAACACATATCAAGATAAGCATAAAACATATAAACAATGGGTAAAAAGATGGGATATTGGAGTAATGAAAAAATAAACAGGGATAAATAAAGAGGCAATAATATCATAATAACACAGAGTTTATTGGGGTGAAATCTATAAAAACATATGAAAAGGTTAGTAAAAAATCAATGAGAGAATTAGAAAAGATTTTGAAGGATCTCAACTCAGCAATTGCCAAGATCAGAGAAATCAACTGCAAGGTCAAAGTCAGAGTGAAGTCTGCCATCCTTGAAGGGGGCAAATTGACAGGGTGTCAGCAAAGGCACTTATAGCCAAGATGCTAGAAACCCCTAAAAACAATTGAAAGTCTTCTTAACGTTCAAAAGTCTGTGGTTAAGGGCCTGAAATTCAAAGAATGTAATCTTTCTGCACCATCTATCTGGGTTGATAAACCTGAGATGTATGCACACCTAAAAGCTCCAAAGCTCACCAGGACAGAAGATACTGAGTTGCTGCACAACTGCTTGCACCAAGGATATCCAAGCCTGTCAAAGCCTCCGGCAAAGAGGAAACAGAAGAAGGTAGCATAAAAAAATTAATAAAAATATTGATTTTATTACCCTTTTTTTTAGAAATATTTAATAGTGTAATACCCCAGGTCCTGGTCCCCTTTGTCCCCACCATGTTCTACTCCAATAATATGGCAAGACAGCTGTTTCTTCCCCCCTGTTTTGCGGGAGCTCAAGGATAAAAAAATGGCACCCTCCCAATGTCCAAGGAGGCATTGGCCGGGCTCACACATGGCAAGGGGGCATCTGAGTGGGCAGTTACTGCCTATGAGGATGCCCAATTGGTCTACATAGATCAAGTTGCCCTCAGTAGAGTTTACTATGTGTTGCAACATCTTTGATTACTCCCTCTTGGGGAACTAGCACCCCAAGTAGATCTCCAAATGGCTCACTGGCCAACCAGTAAACTGGTGGCACCAGTATCAGGCAGCCACTTATTATAGGGATCACAAAAATCAAGATCCCAAATGAAACACAACTTGAACAAGCCTTGTGACTCAAGAGGAACACTAATCAGATAAGCCCCATGACCCTCATGACATACATGGACGGTATGTGGCTTATCATGATACTATATAATATCCTATATTCATATCCAATAAAGTATCATTCTCTTCATAAATCTTCCCCTTATCTCATTTATTATACTTCCCAGAAGTATAAACTTGACAGTGGTAGCACAGTTAGATTATCCATACCTACCCAACTCAAAGGAAAAATTCCTCCCAAGAAAAGAACCCAAGCAATGGTACTCCCTAACGGCTGGAGAGACTAAAAAGAAGGACAAGACATTCCCACAGGCCTTGTTATCTACAATAACGTCCTTGTAACTGCCAAACAATACAACACTCTCAAAGCCCGCAGATTGTTACCCACAGCGCCAACCACAAAAGGACCACATAGGCTGAGATACTCAATATTGTATTCCAATGCCTGCGTACAGCTGAAATTGGCGCTTTTGCAGGACTACACCACAAAAACGCCTCCCTTTAAATCAACAGCACACAAAGCAAATTTGAACAAGTGGAATACCCCCAAAGTCTTTGGGTCAGCAAGATTGCCCTCTGTGTTACAGGAACTGCTTCACAATTTGTAAGCAAATAGCTGGCTCAACACCCTAACTGGAAGGAAAACTGGGAGGTATTCAAAGCTGCATTCCTCAAAAAGTTCTCCATGAAGGATTCCAATGTAGTGATTATGACAGAACTCCAAACCTTCAAGATGACAGGAACAATTGAGGAGTACATTGCTGCATATAAAGATCTACATGACTGTGCACCCAACACCATCAATTTTGATGAAACTGGGCCATGCCTAGACTTCTATAACGGCCTCCCCACTCACATTAGATACCAGTTTGACATGACTTTCTGCAAGAACCTCAAAGACGGGTTCTTGGAAGGAAAGCACACAGCTCAAAAATATGACAATCTACATGCAATCAACAAACGCAAAGAGGTAGCCCTTCAGCCAAGAAGGACCCTTGGCCCAATAAAAAAAACAACTGAGCCAACAACACTTATCCTCAAACTGGGAATTGCACTGCACAAGCCAACCAGGCAAGCACCAAAGATACCAACAAGGTGGAAAAGCTCAGGGGAGTGCTTAGACAAGATGTCCTCCCCCAACCTACAAGACTTGTACAGGGACCAAGATATAGATTCAATTGCCATGATCCAAGTACCCTCCAGCAATCCTCTACTGTTTGTCGCCTAAACTGGAAATAAACTGCTCACTTATCTTTTCTGCTTTTGCAGATATCAGGGCACCACACTATTTAACACTGAAGCAGACCAATCTCTCATCAACAAGAACTTTGCTGACCTTATAAAGCTACCTATCACTCAAAGTAGTATCAGATGGGTATCATGGCAAACAACAGAAGCACACCAGTCACTCAAGAAGCAAAACCTTTCTGCACCCAAATTGGTGACATGAAAGCCACGTTTAGTGGCCCAATCATAATAATCCCCAAGTATGATTTCATACTTGGCCTGGACTGGATGAGAAAGAAAACCCCTCACATTGACTGGAACAGTGCTACCCTCACCATACAACAAGGAGAAGTGCACCACAATGTGTATCTAACTAACCTTGACATACTCATGAGGGACCATGTATTTGTGAAGATCATGGAAACAGAAGAGGAAACTGACCATAGCAAAATCAACTGGAGTACCTGCACGTACAAGGTTATCCACTTTAAAAACATGGAAACTTGACATAAAGAGGACCATATATGAGACCAGCTAGTCAGCAAATTCCCCTCTGTCTTCCAAGAAACACTACCCAGATTACCACTTGACTGTGACATAAAACACAAAATTGGCCTCAAAGGGAGTGCACTTAAAGCAGGACCTATCTACCGCCTCACATCACAAGAAGACAACACCCTAAAAGCTTACCTTGATAAAGCTATCAAAAAAGGCCTCATTAGACCCTTAAAGTCACCTTTTGGTGCTGCTGTCTTCTTTGTAGCAAAGAAAGATGGAGGAATCCGCCTGGTCACTGACTACAGAGCCCTCAACAAGGTCACAATTAAGAGCAGGTATCCCCTGCCTCTCATTGATGACCTTTTTGATGCCCTGGGGGGTCCCAAATCTTATCCAAAATTTATTTGACAGCAGGTTACCACCAAATTTGTGTGAAACCTGAAGACATTCCAAAGACTTCATTTAGAACCAAGTACAGATCCTTTGAATGTTTTGTTCTCAATTTTGGCATGACAAACGCCCCCAGTACATTTTTGACCTTCATGAACAAATTTTTCAAGGAACAAATTGGAAAAAGAGCAATTATCTACCTGGACAACATCATCATTTATAGCCCCAACTTAAAACAACATTGGGAAGATGTCCACCTGGTCCTCCACACCCTTGAGGAAAGCCAATTGATTGTCAACCCGTCTAAGTGTGAGTTCTTCTCAGCATAACTTTCATTCCTTGGCCATATCATCAGCAAGAATGGTATCAAGCCAGATCCAGACAAAATATGTGCCATAATGGAAATGACAGCCCCAAGAAAAAAGAGCAAACTCTGCACCTTCCTTGGAATGATAGCCTATGTATACAGGTTCATCCCTGAGTGGGGTGCCCTGACAGCCCCCTTGTCAGCCATCACCAGGAAAACAACCAAGTTTGTCTGGACCCCTTTACAAGATCAACATTTATGCCAACTAAAGGAACTCATGGTTACTGCCCCCATCCTTCAATACCCAAATTGTGAGGGTATCTATGAGATAGAAACTGACGCTTCCAATTATGCCATAGGAGGAGTTCTCTGTATCTAAACAGCCCAAAAGGACTTCCTCCCCATAGGTTATGAATCAAGGAAGCTATAAGACGGCAAACAGAGATACCCTGTACACAATGAAGAGTTGGTAGCCATCATACATTACCTCATGAAATGGTGATGCTATCTGGAAGGGGCCCAAATGTTCAAAGTACTCACCAACCACAAATTGCAGATATTCTTCAAAACATAACAACACCTATCAAGAAGGCAAGCTGGGTGGATGAGTCTCATACAGAGATACCCCATGAAAATTGAATACAAGCCAGGCAAGGAAATGCTCACTGCAGATGCCCTGTCAAGGCTATACAATAAACACATCCTCTGCACTGATGGCAACCCCGACTGGCTATGTTAATCATGGGGAATCTCCAGGAAGGGTTCCCACCCAGCACACCAATGGACATTCAAGAGAAAGTCCTCAAGAACAAGCATCTGTTCAAAAACGTATATGATACCCTTCACCAAATCCTTCCAAATGGTGACACTGTACCCTACATCCCGTCAACACAAAAGATTGACACAATCCTCCATTATCACAGACTTGAAACACACCTGTAGCATAAACTTGCATAAATATCTCAAGACTTGCTACTGGTGGCCCAAAATGCTAGATGATATCAGAGAGGTACTGGAACAATGCAAGGTCTGTGAGAAGTACACACAAAACAAAGCGCCACTCAAGTCAGTAATACCTGTATCCATCACACAACCCTTCAAGGTATGGTTGTTAGATATTATGGGACCTATGCCTGGTGAAAGCAAAGGAAAAAAGTACATCATCACTGCCATTGACTGTGCAACCAGATGGCCCGTAGCACAAGCCACAAAGGAGCATAAAGGCAATGACATGAGACAATTCATTGGCAAGGAGATCATAGAAAAGTTTGGAAAGCCTGACCTCTTAATCACAGATGGAGGCACTGAACTCAAAGCTATTGACACCAACATCTATCTTGCTAAAAATGGAATAAAACACGTCACAGCCAGCCCATATCACCCACAAGAAAATGGACACATAGAACAACTAAACGGCTCTTTAGTGGAAGCCCTCAGCAATTTGTCTGCCAACAATACAAAAGCCTGGGTTGACATGCTACCAACCGCCCTTATGGTCTGCAGAACACAAGTCAACTGCAATACGGGCAAAAGCCCTTATGAGCTTGTCTATGGACAAAAGCCTGCTCTTGTCAGTACAACCACAGGACCACAACTGCCACTTCCAAAGAAGATACCAGACAGTAATGACCCAAAATTACTGCAAGTCAGAAAGGACCAAGAGGAAATGGAATGCCAAAGAGTCAAAAGGGAAGCAATCCTATTACAACAGGAAAGATTCCAAGTTGGGGACAAGATCTGGGTTGTCAATCACAACCAACATAAACTAGACCCAGGGTTACGCGGACCAGGCATTGTCATGGAGGTGAAACCCAATAATAACTACCTCATCAAAGGGATTGGAGCTCAAACTGAACTGAAACGTATGCACCATGACTGACTCTGTTTGTGCAAGGCAAGAGCAGCCCAACAAAATTCAAGACTTCCTGTTCCCAACACCAAACTGGATCAATATCAAGCCCGTATACCAGATACTCTCAAGAAGGTTCCCAAGGCTCTGCCTTCCAGCACCCCAGGGGGAGATGTTGCAACATCTTTGATTACTCCCTCCTGGGGAATTATTGTCCCAAGTAAATCACCAAGCAGCTCACCAAGTGGTTTACTGCCCAGGCAATAAACTGGTGGCACCATTATCAGTTAATCATTTATGACAAGGATAACTCAATCCAGGTCCTAAATGGAACACAACTTGATTAAGCCTCGTGATCCAAGAGGAACATTACTCAGATAAGCCCCATGATCTCCATGACGTACATAGACAGCATGTGGCTTGTCATGATACTATATAATATCCTATATTCATATCAAATAAAGTATCATTCTCTTCTTAATATTCCCCTTTAATTGTTTATTATACTTCCCAGAAGTTTAAACTTGACATTGGCAAAGAAAAGCTCCATGGCTGTAGAGAGCCCTGTCTTGTTGGCACTCCAGGCCAGCTTGAAGTCTGCCAATAATTTTTTTTGTTTTCTTGGTGGCTGTTGCCAAAGCAACAGCTAATATTCTTACTGCACGCCCAAAGTTCTCCAAGAGGTAAGAGAGGGTGTGCTCCACCAGGAAGAAGAAGCAAGCAGCCACATGCGCCTGGCCCATCTCCAGTATGCTCTTGAATGGGAGCGTCTCCAGGACGTCCCAAACAAGCTCAATGGAGTTTACACATGTCAATTTTATACTTCTGGGAAGTATAATAAACAAAATAAGAGGAATATTTAAGAAGATAATGATACTTTATTGGATATGAATATAGGATATTATATAGTATCATGACAAGCCACATGCCGTCCATGTACGTCATGAGGGTCATGGGGCTTATCTGAGTAGTGTTACTCTTGAGTCACAAGGATTTGTAAGGTCTTGCCCAATAAGGCGCAAGATTATAAACTATACAATGTAAAGTGTTCAGATTTAAGTTTAAAAGATAAAGAAAAGTAGGTACAGTTTGTAGAAGTGCTTTTAAATGACCTGTAAAACCTATGATTAGACACAAAAGGTGTCATGGAGTTAACTAATCTTAAACAAACTATATAGAATAAGGTGTTAAATTAAAAAAAATTGTAACCAAAGGTATATATATGTCAGGATATTCCCCATGGGAATATCTCAACATAAAACTAGTCAAGTTATCCATAATGTTAAAAATTGGTGACAACAAGCTAAATACTTGTTGTCTAGCTATCTCCATTCTAATTATGCTAGCTGTTATTATTCTGAAAGCAAATTTAGACCTAAAAAAGTATTTACTATAAACCTAAGCTTCTTTTAAAAAATGATAACCTAAGTAAATTTTGAAGTTAGAATTTGAAAATGAAAATATAAGATTGAAGTAGAAAAACCTGTGAACAGTGATTGGGGAAAACCACTTAGAATTTCAGCTTAAAAGTTTACTTTCCTGGTGTCTTTATTTATATAGCATAAAAAACCAAGCCCTGGGGAAGATATTCCTTGGAAAGGAGAGAGTTTCTTGGCAGCTGGGTTTGATAGACAAAAGGAGAACACATAGTGGTGGAGAAACTGAGGGGGCAACAGCAAGCTAAAGATCTGCATACTGCAGGGGGGAGGGAAAAGTGGTTGTGTAAGAAAAAGAATAGATAAAGGGAAGAAACCTATCTTAAAATAGGAATTTAAAAGAAAAAGAATAGACCTGCGCACACACAGGAGCAAAAGCAAAATCAAGAGCAAAAGAAAAAGCAAACCAGAGGCAAGCAAAAAAAACAAGGTAAGTTTGATTTAACTGACTAATAATTATCTACTTAATATTTAAGTTTGAAATAGAATTCAAAAACACAATTAAAAGCCTGCCCTTTGGGGCAAGGAACAACAGGCTTATTCAAGTTGCGTTCCATTCAGGATCTGGATTGGGTGATTCCTGTCATAGATGGCTTGACTGATAATGATGCTACCAGTTTACTGGTTGACCGGTGAATCATTTGGTGAGCAATTTGGTGATCTACTTGGGGTGTTAGTTCCCTAAGAGGGAGTAATTGAAAATGTTGCAACATCTCCCCCTGGGGTGCTGGAAGGCAGAGCCTTGGGAATATTCTTAAGAGTATTGGAGATACATGCTTGGTATTGATCCAGTTTAGCATTAGGAACAGGGGTTCTGGAATTTTGTTGGGCTGCTCTTGCCTTGCACAAACAGAGTCAGTCATGGTGCATACGTTTCAGTTCAGTTTGAGCTCCAATCCCTTTGATGAGGTAGTTATTATTGGGTTTCACCTCCATGACAATGCCTGGTCCGCGTAACCCTGGGTCTAGTTTATGTTGGTTGTGATTGACAACCCAGATCTTGTCCCCAACTTGGAATCTTTCCTGTTGTAATAGGATTGCTTCCCTTTTGACTCTTTGGCATTCCATTTCCTCTTGGTCTTTTCTGGCATGTAGTACCTTGGGGTTGTTACTGTCTCATATCTTTTTGGGCAGAGGTAATTGTGGCCCGGCGGTTGTACTGACAAGAGCAGGCTTTTGTCCATAGACAAGCTCATAAGGACTTTTGCCTGTATTGCATTTAACTCGTGTTCTGCAGACTGTAAGGGCGGTTGATAGCATGTCAACCCAGGCTTTTGGATTGTTGGTAGATAACTTGCTGAGGGCTTCCACTAAAGAGCCGTTTAGCTGTTCTACACGTCCATTTGCATGTGGGTGATATGGGCTGGCTGTGACGTGTTTTATTCCATTTTTGGCAAGATAGATGTTGGTGTCAATAGCTTTAAGTTCAGTGCCTCCATCTGTGATTAAGAGGTCAGGCTTTCCAAACTTTGCTATGATCTCCTTGTCAATAAATTGTCTCACGTCATTGCCTTTGTGCTCTTTTGTGGCTTGTGCTACAGGCCATCTGGTTGCATAGTTGATGGTGGTGATGATGAACTTCATTCCTTTGCTTTCACCAGGAATAGGTCCCATAATATCTAACAACTATACCTTGAAGGGTTGTATGATGGATACAGGTATTACTGACTTGGGTGGCGCTTTGGTTTGTGAGTACTTCTCACAGACCTTGCATTGTTCCAGTACCTCTCTGATATCATCTAGCATGTTGGGCCACCAGTAGCAAGTCTTGAGATATTTATGCAAGTTTCTGCTACAGGTGTGTCCCAAGTCTCTGTGATATCAGAGGATTGTGTCAATCTTGTGTTAACAGAACGTAGGGTACTGTGTCACCATTTGGGAGGATTTGGTGGAGGGTACCATATATGTTTTTGAACAGATGTTTGTCCTTGAGGACTTTCTCTTGGATGTCCATTGGTGTGCCAGGTGAGAACCCTTCCTGGAGATTCCCCATGATTAACATGGGCCAGTTGGGGTCACCATCAGTGCAGAGGATGTGTTTATTGTATAGCCTTGATAGGGCGTCTGCAGTAAGCATCTCTACTCCTGGCTTGTATTCAATTTGCATGGGGTATCTCTGTATGAGACTCATCCATTTGGCTTGTCTTATTGACAGGTGTTGTTGTGTTTTGAAGAATATCAAAGACTTGTGGTCGGTGAGTACTTTGAGCGTCTGGGCTCCTTCCAGATAGCATTATCATTTCATGAGACAGTGTATGATAGCAACCAATTCCTTATTGTGTATAGGGTATCTTTGTTTGCCGTCCAATAGTTTTCTTGATTATTATGCTACAGGGAGGAAGTCTTTTTGGGTTGTTTGGATACGGAGGACCCCTCTTATGGCATAATCAGAGGCATTGGTTTCTAGCTCATAGATACCCTCACGGTTTGGGTATTTCAGGATGGTGGCAGTAACCATGCGCTCTTTCAGTTGGCAGAAATGTTGATCTTGTAAAGGTGTCCAGACAAATTTGGTTGTTTTCCAAGTGATGGCTGAAAAGGGGGCTGTCAGGGCGCCCCAGTCAGGGATGAACCTGTGTACATAGGTTATCATTCCAAGGAAGGTGTGGAGTTTGCTTTTGTTCCTTGGGGCTGGCATTTCTGTTATGGCACATATTTTGTCTGGATCTGGCTTGATACCTGTAACAGAAATAACTGGATAATATGATGCCGTTTCTAAATGATGGGGAATAACCATCCAAATCCACATAGAATTGATGATTAACCACCAACGCGGCTTCAGATGTTTTTTGTGAATTTTCCAATTGTAACTCCAGGATTAAGTAGAACAATCAATCCTAACCAGAGTAAACCAAGATAAATGACCTGGGAAAGCATCAATGCATCTTCAGCGTAGAATTCTGGGCATTGAGAAGTGACCCAATTTTCATCTTCAGGAATGGAGGGAGGAGCTACAAAAATGGCTGGCATGAAATTAACAAATTTGCAGCGCCAACAACAAAGTTCCCAATGCTGGGCCCCATCTTCCTGAAATAATTCTGTTCAGAATCAGATTGTACAGGATATACCGCAACAACCTGAGCACAGGATAAATTTTAAAATTTAAAATTAGAACTTGGTATAATTGATTTTTATTGAGTAAATTTAGGAGGACTCAACTCTTAGAGTTGAAACAGGGAAAATTATTCAATATATATCAGAAAAATTGACTAAGCAATACCACCTGAGTCTTGATCTCCTATTTCTTTGGCATCTTCAAGTAAGTATCTAGTCCAGGTTGCAAAGAACCCTTGTGTGACTAGTTTCTGACAACCATTCCAATTAATGAGCTTATATTGGGTGACCCCCATATTACGTTGATTTATCAACGTCAGTTTACAAGGGGGAGCTGGTTTGAGCTGGAATACTAGAGCAGCCATGACCCATTTTTGATTGACCGTTTGGTTTAAATCTGTTAACTTAGTCAATTTTGATACAGGTTTTTTGGCCTTCTGTGCCTTCTTACTTGGACGGACAATACCCAGCATTATGGAACTTACCATGACATTACCCTCTGCTTTAGCCCTGGGCACAATACCACCATCTGGGAGATGGGATAAAGAGAAATTCTTATGGGCAGGTGGGAGTTTCATTGTGGCAAGGGTAAGTTCAGGGTGACCAATAGCAGTGGGATTGCGCTTGTAGAACTTGTGGATCAGATCAGAGGAATTTGAACAATTGTAGTGGGGAACCCAGGAGTTTTCAGAATCAGGATAACCTTTCCAAGATACCAAATATTCCAAACGGCAACAATTCTTGCAGGAAGCTAGAATACAATTTAACTTGTACTCAGGTTCTCCTTCCACAAGAATGGGTTGAGAAGAGGGAGTCTCTGTTCCTTTGAAGGGAGTAAGGAGACATTCATGGAAGGTGTGGAAAATCTTGAAAGCAGGAGGTAAATACAGCTGATAGGCGGAGGGACTAATCTGACGTTCCACCTTGAAGGGACCAACTTGCTTGGGACCCAATTTACAACATGGAACTTTAAGTTTCATATTGCGAGCATTGACCATGACTAGATCACCTGGCCTGTAAGTTGGACCTTCCTGGCGCTTGCAATCTGTGTATTCCTTGTAAGTTGTCACGGCGGCGGCAAGAGTAACTTGGAGCTCCTGATAGACCTACTTCAATTCAGCAGCTTGATCAGTTGCAGCTTCCACATTGCTAACCAAACGAGGGCCCATGTTGGAAGAGGGATTGTAACCCACATTGGCATAAAATGACAATACTTGAGTTGACGTGTGCGGGGTGTTATTATATGTGAACTCTGCCATGGATAGATTATCACACCAGTCATCTTGTTGTGCATTGGTGTAGCAACGTAGGTAGACCTCCAAACTTTGGTTTAACCTCTCCGTTTGTCCATTGGACTGGGGGTGGAAAGCAGTAGAGCGGCACAATTTGATACCAAGGATTCCAGTAAACGCTTCCCAGAACTGAGCAATAAATTGAGGACCACAGTCACTTACAATCTCCATTGGGATGCCATGTAGAAAGAAGATTCTGTTCATAAATAACCTAGCGGTTTCCACTGAAGTAATTGTGGTTGAGCAAGGTACAAAGTGTGCCATTTTTGTGAAACAATCAACTACTACCTTGATTGTGTTAAACCCATTGGAATTGGGAAGCTCGCCAATGAAATCCACCAACACAGACGTCCAAGGACCGGCAGCAGGCTGAAGTGGGACCAGTAAACCAGTAGTCTTATTCCGACTAGCCTTGGATCAAACACATACCAGGCAATCTCAAACAAAAGAGGCTACCTGCACAGTCAAACCTTTCCAGGAAAACTGGCGGAGGATAAGTTTCACTGTTTTGTTTTTCCCTGGATGACCAGCTGTAGGACAGGTATGATTAGCCTCCATTATTTCATCCCAAATAGTGCCTTCAGGGACCCACAAGCAACCTTGATGATATAGGACTGGACCAATCTTATGATAGCCCTGAGGCTGACCCACTGGGTTTGCACATGCTAGCTCTAATAGCCTATCATAACCCTTGGATATAGGTTGCAGAAACTTAACCTTGGAATACAAGTCAAGGTCTGCACCCTCAGCTAAAGACATGGTAGCCAATGTAGCCAGTGGAGGCAATACAAAATGCACCACAGCCTTGTCTGGAATAATAGTATGTGTGTTAAACTTGGCGTCCATACTAGCATCTGGGAGATGGGAGGGATTCCTGCTCAGGGCATCAGCCAGGTGATTGTCAGATCCCTTAATAAACTCGTAGCGGAACTTGTATCTTGTCAGATCACTATGCCATCTGGATTGGCAACCTGACAAAACCCTGGGTTATCAATAATATAAAAAGAGCTTTGTGGTCAGTTCTTACTACAAATGGATGACGTGCTGACATGAGATGGTGTGCCAATGCTTTAACAATTCCATTACAGCCAACAATTCCTTGTTGTAAATCATGTAGTTGCGTTCTCGAGCCTCTATCTTCCAGGAGAAATACCCTACAGGTCTCTCAATTCTGTCACTAGCCGTTTGCAACAGCACGCCAGCCACGGCGTATTTAGATGCATTGGTGGAAACAACAAAAGGAAGCTCAGGATCCACATGTCTTAACACTGGTGAGGACAATAAAAGAGCCTTGACTGCTGAGAAGGCACTTGCACACTCAGGCGTCCAGACTAAAGTCATTTTTCCACTAGCCAAATATAAAGGGGCGGCCACCTCAGACAAGTGGGGAGTGAATTTCTTCAAAAACGTACATGTACCCAGGAAACTACAAAGTTGGGATACTGTCACAGGCGTAGCATACTCTCAAACTGCAGCTTCCTTGTCAGGGGCAATAGTGTGGTCATCCTCAAAGATAATATTACCCAGAAAGGTAACCTTACGTTTAAAGAATTCACACTTATTCCTTTTGATAATCAAGTTTGCTTGGAGAATGCGCTCTACAACTGCTGACAAGTGGGCCTTATGGGACTCCTCATCCAGAGAAAACACCAAGATGTCATCCATATATGCAAAGGCAAAAACACCTAGGAGATCTCCCAGGACTGAATCAATCAACCACTGAAAGCAAGCTGGGGCATTCTTCAATCCAAAAGGCATTACGCAGAACTGGAAGATACCCTTCTTGGTTCTGAATGCTGTTAACCATTCCATTCCTTCTGCAATCCTGATTTGATTGAAAGCATTCAACAGATCAAGTTTTGAGAATAACTTGGCCTTCTCAACACATCTAGAGATCTGTGCTTTGAGAGGTAAAGGATAAGAATCCAGAATTGTAATGTTGTTCAAATTCCTGTAATCAACACAAGGACAAAGAGACCCATCAGACTTCTGAACAAACAATAATAGAGAGCAGATTGACAAAGCCTTCTTGAAAATGTAGCCTTTTGCCAACATGTCACGAGTCCATTCTTCCAAACATGCGTCTTCCTTCAAGGTTAAAGGGTAAATAGGAGATGCAATGCAAATCAGATCAACAGTAACCTTAAAGTCAAAGTCAAACTGAGTGTGCTTGGGAAGGACCTTGCCTCTGGTGGCGTCAAATGCCGCAGACCAGGGTTGCAAGCATGCCGGTAAATCCAAACTTGCGGGGACAGGAATAGGCACTGACTGTATTGTCTGTGATGATTGCTCTAATTCAGACATATCCAACAGCGGAATACAAATGGTTATACCCAAAGAGTGTTCCACCTGCAGCTCATTTTTCTCCAGTAAGGTTGATACATTATGATCTCTCCACCAACTTACTCCCAAAATGATAGGATACATCAAGGTAGAGCAAACAGAAAACCTTGCAGTAAAAGACTGACCTGCAACTACGAAAGTAACTGGCTTCTTCATCTGGAAGGAGGGGAACGTTTGACAGTTTCCATCCCTAACAAGCATTCTTGGGTGGTACTTGAGCTGTAGCAAGTCTGCAGTCTCCACACTCATGAAGTTCTCAGAAGCACCTGTATCCAATAAAATGGTCAGTCAATAAATAGTTTGACCATTATCTATGTTACCATAAAAAAAGAAGTAACCAGAAGTAGATTTATTGGCAGCAAAGGTTGCAATCTCAGCAGGAGTTTGCTTCTCCTTGGTAGTACAGACGGTGGCTAAGGAGGTAGGATGCTCCTGGAAGTATTGCTCAATCATTTCTTGAACAGCAGCAGGAAGAACAAGATAGTTATGATCAATGGGCACAAGAGGCAACTCTTCAGACACAACCTCAGAAAGCTTGGTAGGTATGACATGCTGAAGCATTGCCAAAGAGCTATCAGGACCAGACACCACGGGGGTTTCAGTCACATGGACAGGTTTGTTCACCACCACCAATTGCAGCTGAGAAGAGCTAATAGAAGAACAATCCTCACTTTGGCTGGAAGGAGCTGCCACCAAACTAGGACCAGAAAACCAAGAGCGCGCCGTGGGTTTGTCCTCAATTACCAACATACCTTGTTTGGAAGTGGACAGATTTGAGATTAGTGAAAGAATTTGGCTTACCAGGGCCTCAGTTGTGGTTAACAGGGAATCCCAAACCGCCAAATCCTGGGCAGTCTGGTCAACTGCTAACCACAACGCTGAGAGTTTGTTCACCTCGTGAACATCAATCATATGGCAGTAGATAAGAAACTGAGGAAGGAATACCAAAAGCAGAGTTGTACCCTGGCGGAAGGCGTACAGCTTACAATATACTTTGAGCTCCTCAATAGATATACACGAATTTTTTAACAAAGGATATAGAGATGCACTATCAGTTAAAACACGTGGATTGCGCTCCACCGCAGACAACAACCATTCTTGAGCATCTTTGGAAACCTTTGTCATCACATGGTAAACTTGGGATTTGTGACTAAGGTTAGAACCAGAATAAAATGATAAAGCTGACAAAACTTCACGCAAGATTTCATCAGTGGGTGGAGCAGGAAAATAATCCGGACGCCAAAATGACATGACACAACGGAAATAGAAAACAGAGGATCCAGTCTCTACAACTGCAGCCAGAGATGGAAACCAAAAATTAAAGAAAAACCCAAACTGAAAACTCAGAAATGAACTGATGCAAATAAACATGGTAAACGTAGATATCTCAACAGAGCAGGAGAAAAGAAACACAAATTCATGACAAGCTGCTTCCAAAAACTCAGACGTAGAAGAGTTGAGTAATGTAACAGAAATAACTGGATAATATGATGCCGTTTCTAAATGATGGGTAATAACCATCCAAATCCACATAGAATTGATGATTAACCACCAACACAGCTTCAGGTATTTTTTTGTGAACTTTCCAATTGTAACTCCAGGATTAAGTAGAACAATCAATCCTAACCAGAGTAAACCAAGATAAATGACCTGGGAAAGCATCAATGCATCTTCAGCGTAGAATTCTGGGCATTGAGAAGTGACCCAATTTTCATCTTCAGGAATGGAGGGAGGAGCTACAAAATTGGCTGACATGAAATTAACATTTTGCGGCGCCAACAACAAAGTTCCCAATGCTGGGCCCCATCTTCCTGAAATGATTCTGTTCAGAATCAGATTGTATGGGATATACCGCAACAACCTGAGCACAGGATGCACTTTAAAATTTAAAATAAGAACTTGGTATAATTGATTTTTATTGAGTAAATTTAGGAGGACTCAACTCTTAGAGTTGAAACAGGGAAAATTATTCAATATATATCAGAAAAATTGACTAAGCAATACCACCTGAGTCTTGATCTCCTATTTCTTTGGCATCTTCAAGTTAGTATCTAGTCCAGGTTGCAAAGAAACCTTGTATGACCAGTTTCTGACAACCATGCTGATTAATGAGCTTATATTGGGTGACCCTCATATTACATTGATTTATCAACGTCAGTTTACACGGGGGGACTGGTTTCAGCTGGCATACTGGAGCAGCTGTGACCCATTTTTGATTGACCGTTTGGTTTAAATCTGTTAACTTGGTCAATTTTGATACAGGTTTTCTGGCTTTCCGTGCCTTCTTACTTGGACAGACAATACCCAGCATTATGGAACTTACCGTGACAATACTGTCCTTGCTGATGATATGACCAAGGAATGGAAGTTCAGTTGAGAAGAACCTGCATTTGGATGGTTTGGCAACTAGTTGGTTTTCTTGCAGGGTACAGAGGACTGCACGGACGTCTTCCAAGTGTTGTTGTAGGTTGGGGCTGTAAATGATGATGTCATCCAGGTAAATGATTGCTCTTTTCCCAATGTGTTCCTTGAATACTTCATTTATGAAGGTTATAAAGGTACTGGGAGCGTTTGTCATGCCAAAATTGAGAACAAAACATTCAAAGGATTTGTACTTGGTTCTAAATGAAGTCTTTGGAATGTCTTCAGGTTTCACGCAAATTTGGTGGTAACCTGCTGTCAAATAAATTTTTGTGAAGATTTGGGACCCCCAGGGCATCAAAAAGGTCATCAATGAGGGGCAGGGGATACCTGCTCTTAATTGTGACCTTGTTGAGGGCCCTGTAGTCAGTGACCAGACGGATTCCTCCATCTTTCTTTGCTACAAAAAAGACAGTAGCACCAAAAGGTAACTTTGAGGGTCTAATGAGGCCTTTTTTGAGTGCTTTGTGAAGGTAAGCTTTTAGGGTGTTGTCTTCTTGTGATGTGAGGCGGTAGATAGGTCCTGCTTTAGGTACACTACCTTTTAAGTTGATCTCATGTTGAATACCCCAATCAGGGGGTAACCTAGGTAGTGTTTCTTAGAATACAGAGGGAAATTCATTGACTAGCTGGTCTCTAATTGGGTTCTGTTTGTGATGAGTTTCTATGTTTTTGAAATGTATGACCTCATACGTACATGTGCTCTAATTGATTTTGTGGATGTCAGTTTCTTTCTTTGTTTCCATGAGCTTTAAAATATTTGGTCACTCATGAGGGTGTCAAGATGTGCTGGGTACACGTGATTGTGGACTTCTCCTTGCTGGATAGTGAGGGTGGCAGTGTCCTAGTTGATGTGAGGCTTTGTCTTTTGCATTCAATCTAATCCAAGTATGATATTGTATTTGGGGATTAGAATTATGGGGCCACTAAACGTGGCTTTCACGTACCCAATTTGGGTGCAGAAAGGTTTTGCTTCTTGAGTGACTGGTGTGCTTCTGTTGTTTGCCATGATACTCATCTGATACTACTTTGAGTGATAGGTAGCTTTATAAGGTCAGCAAAGTTCTTGTTGATGAGAGATTGGTCTGCTCCAGTGTTGAATAGTGCTGTGCCCTGGTATCTGCAAAAACGGAAAGGATAGGTAAAGAGTTTATTTCCAGATTGGGCGGCAAACAGGAGAGGGTTGCTGGAGGGAACTTGGATCATGGTGATGGAGTCCATAACCTGTTCTCTGTACAAGTCTTGGGAATTGGGGAGGGCGGCTCAACTAAGCACTCCCCTGAGCTTTTCCACCTTGTTGGTATCTTTGGTGCTTGCCTGGTTGGCTTGTGCAGTGTAATTCCCAGTTTGAGGATAAGTGTTGTTGGCTCAGTTGTTTTGTTTATTGGGCCAAGGGTACTTCTTGGCTGATGGGCTACCTCTTTGCGTTTGTTGATTGCATGTAGATTGTCAGACTTCTGAGCTGCGCATTTTCCTTCTAGTAATACATCCTTGAGGTTCTTGCAGCAGGATATGCCAAACTGACGTCTAATGTGTGTGGGAAGGCCATGGTAGAAGTCTAGGCGTGGCCCAGGTTCATCAAAGTTGATGGTGTTGGGCGCACGGTCACATAGTTCTTCATATGCTGCAATGTATTCCTTGATGGTTCCTGTCATTTTTAAGGTTTGAAGCTTGGTCATAATCACCACGTCAAGTCCTTCATGGAGAAATTTTTGAGGAATGGGGCCTTGAACACTTCCCAATTTTCCTTCTGGTCAGGATGTTGGGCTAGCCATTTGATAACAAAGCGTGAAGCAGTTCCTGTGACACAGAGGGCAATTTTGCTGACCCAGAGTCTTTGGGGGGGGTAGGATACACCAGTTCAAAAACAGCATCTCAAAAAACGCCATCTTGAAATACACCATCTCAAATTTTTGCTATCTCAATTTACTAGTAAAAACGCCATTTTGATTTATGGCATTTTGACTAAGAAAAAACGGGTTTAAAATTTTAGATTTTTTGAACTCCAATAATTACCAAAAAAATTCCCAAAATAAAAATTAAAAAACATTTCTAGGCTTAAAAAAGCCCCAGGATTCCAAATCTTCAATAAAAATGGGGTTAATTAGTAGCAACATAGTTGCGTAAAGCCCAAAAGTTAAAATAATCCCAAAAACAACTATTTTCATCTATTTTAACTATAAACTGAACTTTAAAATAAGCATATTATTGTACCAAATACCAAAAAAGTTGAAGAATAGTAAAATCAAAGGAAATAAGAGAGAAGATAAAGAAGACTTTTATTGAGGAAGGATCATACATTGGTTGAAAGAGCAACTGAGATAGCTTGGAGATGCTCAAGCTTGCTATCCTTGGGATAGTAGGCAAGGACCACCTTGCTAATCTCTGTATACTTTTTAGCCAATTTGGTTTGCTTAGGGAGATCATCCTTAGTCTTCATGCCTGTTTTAAAGAGGCGGGCAGAGATGGCTTGTTGAGTCTTGAGATAGACCATGATTTTGTTGAACTTGGGCTTCTGAACCCAGACCCTTGTGACAAATTGACTATGCCACCTTTCAAGAGAAGAAGTGGTCTTGATTAGGCCATCCTTTCCCTGCTTAAAGCAGTTCCACTGGATTGAGTCACCACCCTTTCTGATGCAATGTGATCCTTGAAACACTCCAACTCATTGAGTTTCAAAATACTCTATGAATGGAGCAAAGGCTGCCTGGTTGGCAATAATGTAGGGATGGTGGAGGAGGGTGTTGTAGAAGGCATTTGTCTCTTCCTTCTGCACAAGGGCAAGGGCAGCAAAGCAGTTGAACACGTCCTTTGCTTCCTTTGTGCCTTCAGTGTAGACCAGCTCATGAAGTGCAGAGCACTTTTGGAGGCGGCAGCAGAGTGCCTGCTAAAATGAAAGTAGCATCCCTGAGGGGAGTTTTTGAAGACTGTAATAAAAGCATTGGCCTGAGCCTGTTCAAAATCTACTACCAGATATTCATGGTATGGAAGGCTTTTGGGCTTTTTCTTGATTGGGGTGGCTTCCTCTGACTGGGCCTTTTTCTTGCGCCCTCTAGTCCCCTTTGGCTCCTCTTCAATAGTTGGGAGGATCTCATCCAACTTGGCCTTTAATATTGTTAGAGCCCGGACATAAGTTTCCTGCTTCTTATTTGGGAGGAAAAAGAAGACCAGGGGAAAAACTAGATTGCCAACCTGCTCATGGATATTCCAAAGCTGGCTAAATAGCTTTGGGCAGGTTGAGAATGTTCCATCTGCAAGCCAGGTCTTTCATTTTAAAAGGTTGCAAAGATCCTGGGAGGTAGCAAAGCAGATGATCCGCTGTGGGCATGTTGCCCATCATCCTGAAGGAGGAAACTCTCTTCATGCCATGAAAGCTTTTGCTCTTCAGTTAAAATCAACTGGTCAATTGATGTAGCACTGATGCCTTCAGTGCTCAGAGCATATATCTGGTCAGTGAGATATCTCTGTAGTTTTGAGGCGCTACCAATAGTTGCCAGTTGGGTATCATTTAGATTAATGAGCGCATTGTTTACAACCTCAGTTGCAGTTTGGTCTTTGGTGGTTGTTATGACCTGGCAAAAAAACCAGCGGATCAGTTGATACAGAGGATTGAAAGGCTTGGCACAGTTATGCCTAATAGTCAGGGCTTTAAACTGAGTGAACCCATAGGTGGTAAGTCTAGCTGGACAGCCAATGTTATCACATTTGAAGTGATACTAACAGATGGGCTTCTTCTTGTTGTTGCAGCTGAAGCTGTAGCCCTTGTGGACAAAGCCAGCACCCCCTTTCTTTGTCATAATTGTATAGCTGACAGGGTATGTGGTGGGCACAGCAAATGTGCCATTTCTGTTGCATACATTGTGGATTGAGTTAAGATCCCAGAGCTCAATTGGTTCATCTGCAGGAGCACCAGGCTCAGGCTCCTGCTCTTCTTCATCCTCGGGCTCTGAAGTGGGGTCAGAATGGCAATTGAAGCTGAACAACTTCTCTTGGGGGTCTGACAGGGAGTAAACAAAAGGAGAATGTGGAAGGGTTGGGATTGTTTCCTCAGGCTCTGATGAGGGCGTAGGTGTCTTGGGAGGAGCTTTACCCTTAGCGGGCTGCTTTTTAGGGGTAGTTTTGGCCTTCTTGGCCTTGGGAGGAGTGGTCTTGCCTTTGGAGGCCTTGGACGCAGCTTTGTTGATGGACTTGGGAGGCATCTAAAAGTGAATTAGTATCAAAATATGAGCAATTTGGGGGTTGTTTTTAAAGATAAAAATGAGAATGTTCTTAATATAAAAAAGTAGTGTTTTTTTTACATAGAATTGTAGAAGAGATCAAATAATATATACTATCAAATTTTAAATGTTTTTATTTTGAAAAAATCATTTTTTATTAGTAACACAAGTAGGCAAAACTTTGAGTTTTGACTGAAAACTTGCTCTCAAGATGAAGTTTTTGAAGTGACGTAATTGAGGTGCTGTAGCTCAAAAACATAGTGTTTTTGACCATTTTTATATTAAATTAACAAATTTACAGTGGAGCTACCTCAACCAGGCCAAAGAGTAAAACTTGAATTTCTAAAAAAACTAGCTTATACAACTGGGGTTAAAAAGTACCCAGTTGTTTAGAGGAGATCAAAAAATATATATTTGCAAAGTTTCATATATTTTCTTACATTTTTTGTTAATATTGGTTTTGACGTGAAACTATACTTTTGAAAAGTGGAAAACAAGAATTGCGGTGGGGGAATCAATATAGCATAGCCTGGCGTCATAGGTAATTTTCCCTTATTTTCCCCTATCTATTGTGCACATTGAATCAATTGGGTGATGTGCAACTTGGTGTAATTTGAAGTGACATAAATTGAAATGGCGTAATTACCCCCTTCCATATTAAAATCACTATTAAAATATTTTATTATTGAAACCCTTATCAATGTATCCATGTATAATAAAGCTATAAATTACATATAACAAAACTGTTTTTTTACCCATCAATGACAATCACTAGAAGGACTATTATAGTGGCGTCTATTTAGGTTATTCTTATTATAAGTGTCTTAGATTAATATTATAGGAACATCTTCTGGCACTATACCACAGGTTTTATTTTAGTTCAGGTATAAGCTTATTTTAGTTTAAGGTAGATGGCATAATTCAAAATCACGTAAAGTCAAGATGGCGTAAACACGCCCCACACTAAGTGTTTTCATATATAAATAAAGTTAGCAAAATAAGATTTAATTAATCTGACTTGAAGTGACGGAATTGAGATGGCATAAATTTGAGATGCTATATTATAAAAGTATATGTAAATTTTAACTATTTTATTGTTTATTTTTTTGTGATTCAAATTCACTAACGCAAAAAACGCCATCTCAAATTAAATTTGAGATGGTGTTTTTTGAAATGCTGTTTTTGAAATGGTGTATCCTACCTTTTGGGTACTCTACTTTTTCAAACTTGCTCTCAGTGCTGTTGATCCAAAGCAAAGCGTTTTCCTGGCGTAGTCCTGCAAAGGCACCAATCTCAGCTGTACACAGGCATTGGAATACAATAATAGGTATCTCAGGATGCTATGGTGCTGTTGAGGTTGGCTTGATAGTGAACAGTCTGCGGGTTTTGAGGGCGTTGTACTGGTCAATGGGTACAAGGAGATTATTGTAGATGACAAAACCTGTGGGAACGTCTTGTCTTACTTTGTAATCTCTCTAACCATTAGGGAGCAACATTGTTTGTGTTCTTTTCTTGGCAGGATTTTTTCTTTGAGTTGGGTAGGTATGGATAACCTACCTGTGCTACCACTGTTGTGTTTATAATTCTGGGAAGTATAATAAACAAAATAAAGGGGAAGATTAAGAATAGAATGATACTTTATTTGATATAAATATAGGATATTATATAGTATCATGACAAACCACATGCTGTCCATGTACGCCATGAACATCATGAGGCTTATCTGAGTAATGTTTCTCTTGGATCACGAGGCTTAATCAAGTTGTGTTCCATTTAGGACCTGGATTGAGTGATCCTTGTCATATATGATTAACTGATAATGGTGCCACCAGTTTATTGCCTGGGCAGTGAACCACTCAGTGAGCTGCTCGGTGATTTACTCAGGGTGTTAATTCCCCAAGAGGGAGTAATCAAAGATGTTGCAACACCAAGACAAAGCATGAGAAAAAAATCTGTGCAGTATTCAACAAACTGTGTGAGTTCACAGAAGCCTTTGCTGGGCAAAGGATTAATCTGGTGGTTTACCTAGGATATTTCTTCTACTTTGGTATGAGCGCAAACATTGAGGACCTGGACAGAGTCCTTCTTGTGATTGATGAGGCCAGGCTCTCCCTGGATGGGAAGAAGGTCCCCCTGGATATGACATGGTTGACCACATAATACAGGACACACTGGTCCTGGCTGGCATCTATGGGTTTTCAGCCCTGCCAGAGAAGCTGCTACTACACTCTCACCTTACAATACTCCCTTTTACAAGCCAACAGAAATTCTTTAATCAAGGTGTATTCACTATTTACAGTGTGGCAGTGAAGGTTGTGCACCACCTCCATTGCCAGGTGTCTTCATACCAAAGAACAAATGATTGCTGCTCTTAATATAAAACTCCTTCCTCAAATATAATTATACACTATGAATTATCACTTTAAAACTCTTTAATTTTTATATAACTTTTATTTTATTAAAATATTAAAGTAGCTTTAAAAGCTATGACAATAACCAAAAATAACTCAGATTTAAACAAATTCCAACTATCAGAGTAAAATATACACTCTTTTAAGTGGGATTTTTGGTGTCAATAGACAAAACAGGTCATGACAGCAAAAAAGTGCTCACACATCAAGCAAGACTATTCAAAATACAATTCAAAATACACCAATTCACAAAAAATGGTGTGATTTGACCTTTAGTGTACACGTTTTTACTGTGTAAATTGATGAATTAATACACCCAAGCGCAGTGAGTCAAAACTCAAACCAAAAACAAAACAGAATAGCAACTTAATATGTAAACAAAACCACTCACATGTTGTGTGAAATGCACTGTAATCAAGAATGATACCAAGGTATCTAAAAGAAGGCACACAATCTAAAAAAATTTAAAAAAATTGTGATGGGTGTTAGAATTTGCAGTAAAATCTGGGAAATGGGTGGATTTTTTTGAGTATTCTAAAATGGGCGTTGTAAAACCAAAAACAACTAAATAAAAGATAAAAATTCTATAATTGGGATATTGGGTTGGGAAAACTATAATTAAATATGTATATTCAGATAAAAGCAAAAATTAAAATTAGGGAGTAACTTAATTAAAATTTATTTAGTATTTTATTAAATTCTCAAAATGGAAGGAACACAACAACAGAGTACCAATGCACCTGTTGTGCGCCGCAGTTGCAGTTGCCCTGCAGGTCAAAGAACAGAGTTAGTGCAATGCAAGTGTCATAGTAAATTTCATAATGTCAGGGATTATTTAGCCAAGTAGAAAGGCTCAAAAAGTCAGAAAACCTTTAACAAAATTGACTGATTTAACAGACTTAAATCAAACAGTTGATTGGAAATGGGGTACAGTTGCTCTAGTTTGCCAGTTGAATCCAATCTCTCCTTGTAAGCTGACGTTGATAAATTGACGTAATTTGAGGGCCACCCAATATGATCTTAGTTATCATCATGATTGTCAGAAGTTAGTCACTCAAGGGTCTTTGCAAACTGGACCAGATACTCAATTGACAATGTGGAAGGAATAGGAGCCCAGGATCCAGGTGGTATTGCTTGGTTGATTTTTGATATATATTAAATAATTTTCACTGTTTCAACTCTAAGAGTCGAGTCCTCCCAAAATTTTGCTCAATAAAATCAAATACTGTAAATTCAGAACCTAAAGGTAAAAAGGCAGGATTTTCATATTCTTTTGTGTGAACTCACCAACTTAATGGAGTAATTTTCATCCCAGAACAACTTACTTTTTTATATAAAAGGATGTAAAATATTCCAGTAAGTTGGTGAGTTCATGTAAAAAAAATTTTACAATCCCGCATTTTTACCTTTAGGCTCTGAATTTACAGTATCTCTTGATCTAAATTTTATTTCAAATGCATCCTGTAGTTGGCCTGTTGCGCTACATTCCCTACTATTTAATTCTTAGCCATATCATTACAGTAAGATGGGGCCCTGCTGTTGGCACTTTGTTGTTGCCTCTGCCCAATGTTAAATCCAATGCCTGCCAATCTTGGAGTTGTTCCTCCTATGTTTGAAACTGAAACTCTGGTTATATCTCAATGTCCTGAATTTCATGCTGAAGACACTCTGATTCTCTTGCAGACTATTTATCTTGGGCTCTTTTGGTTAGGGTTAATCATTTTGCTTAACCCTAGTTTCTCAATTGGAAATCTCAAAAAACGGTATTTGAAGCTGTGTTGGTGGCTAATAATTAACTTCATGTAGATTTGGGTGGTGATTCCCCACCACATGGAGACAGCTTCATACTATCCTGGGATTTTTGTCACACTTCAAGTGCCTACTCAGTATGAAGACAGGAGAGGAGCATTTAATAGTGAAGTTGCACTGACACAACTGGTTCAAGTAGCACAACGTGCAAGGGTGTGGAGCATCAACCCTTGGGTCCCTAAGCTGAACTAGAAGCCCACTAAGGTTACCACAACAAAAACAGTTGTAAACAAGGAGGTAGAACTTACTTGATATGTGTTTGACCCCGTCTACTGCCAGGAAGCAGTCCCAGAAGCCATGATGGAGAAGGTGAAGCCTATGCACAACACCAGCTACAAGCCTTATGTCAGTGATGGTAACCAGGAATACAACAAGGAGCCCAAGTACTTCCAAACTGAGGAGGGACAGCAGGTTCTCAAGAAGCCTTCTACATTCTATACTAAGGCAACTATGCCTTGCAAGCCTGTCACCAATCAGGATCCCAGTTTATCTGAGCCCAATAAGCCTGCGCAGAAGCGCATTCCTGATATCAAGTGCATCATCCTGCTCAGGTTTATGCAGGAATCTGGTGACTACAAGGCAGCTGCAGCTCTTTTTGGGATGGATCCCAAGTACGCTGCCAAAATGTTCAACACATACATCAATACTGGCCGAGTTCTTGTCATGGAAAAATTCTTGAGCTTGTCCACTATGCTCACCAAGGAGCAAAAATGGGCAATCTGCCAGAGGATAACCCAAGACTGACATCTTGAACTGGAAAATATACAGGCAATGGTCAGTCCACTTTTGGGATTAAGGCCTCAATTTCCTTCTATTATCATTTGGTCAAGGGAATGCACTTTTCCTGGAAAAAGCTTGGGGTATCCCCCTATAATCAGAACAGCCCAGCCAATATTGAGACCCAAAAAAATTACACTGAGGCGTACACTGCCCTCAAAGCCAAGGAGACGGTGAAATTCTATTATATCAACAAATCAGCATTTGCCTTGTCTATGCACAATGCATATGGCTATGTCCCAAAAGGCTTCAATGATGGGGTAGCTTGGCATGTTGCATCTGCGCCACTGTCTATTTAATGGTGGCTCTCCCTGGTCCAAAATGGGATCAAGCTCTATCCAATGATACTAGGCTCCCACAATAGCCAGAGCTTCTTATCATTCCTCCAATTGGTCCAGGAGCACCTGAGGCACACAATCCTAGGCTTTACCAATGTCATTGTGTTGGACAATGTTGGTCTCCACAAGGTGGCAGATATTCTTCAGTAATTTCCATCTTTGACACTAGCGTTGCAGTGGACCCCCAGCAATTGGCCACAGCAAATTGCACCTTCTCTTCCTCTCTGCTTATTCCCCATTCCTAAATCTCATTGAGGAGGTCTTTGGGTGACTCAAGCAATTTTTCAAGTGGAGGACTCCAACTGGGACCAAGGACCTCTTTGATTTGCTGCAGGCTGTGATCCACACCCTCTCAGCTGAGACTATGGACAAATTATATAGCCACTCTGATTTTTTCATCCCCATGTGCCTTGCCCAACAGCCAATCAATTAAAGGCTTAGATTTTCCAACTATTTTTTATATTTTTTAATTGGCAAAAGCGCCCATGTCAATACTAATAATGTCAACAGTGGCCATGTTGACACTTTGTTGACATGGTCACTGTTGACTCAAAACTTGAAATCTCCTATGTTTTTTGCTAGTTGTATTAGCTTAATTACCTTTTTTAAAAGTGTTCAGGGGTGCTACCCCCAAAAAACACAACAAAATTTTGGCCATTTCAACACAATTTAATATTAAGCTTAATAAAAATATCAATTCAACCCAATTTTTCCTTAAATTTTAATAATAAAAAATATTTTATTTATGTATTTGTTTTCACAACGTAAAAGTGTCAATGTTGATACTTTTAAGCCAAACTTATTTTAATACTAAAACTGAAACATATAAAATAAAAAATTATTGTGAACTTTAAATTTTTTATTGAAAAATATATCAAAATAGGTTCTACACATTTAGTTGATTATTGGAATGTTCATCTTGTATATTTATCTGTGGCACTTATTCTGTCTTTAATATATTAAATGGATTGGTGGCTAAAAGTGATCCAATAATTTAAGTGTGAGTTACTATGTAATTTACTATAGAATTTATAGTTAAAAATAATGTTGATAATTGAAAATGCTGTCTATTTGCTTGTGATCATCTGCCAGGATGTATATAAGCAAATTAGAGTGGAGCAATAAAGCCTAAATTACTATGCCAGCTTCTATTGAAGATGTTGTAAGTGGCAAAGTTGATACTTTACCTTTTTGATATCTACCAACAACTTCTTATATACAGAATGGTAAAATATCATATTATCACCCCCAAAACATTATTTTAATAAAGAAATAAAGAGCTTTGATTATTTTTAACCTATTTTTTATATGTTTCTTTTAGTTTTATTATGTTAACAAAAAAGCACAGAAAGTGGTTAACATTTGTTAGTCTACTTAAATTTAATTAAGTGTACTGTAAATTCAGAACCTGGACGTAAAAATGTGGGATTGTCAAATCTTTGGTCAAAATTTTGAATCACTTTTGCAGGACGGCTGTTCTAATTAAATTGATTTTTTATATTTTTATTTGAATTTTTTAAAATACAGGAACTCATAGACACTTTGCAAAGTTCAAGTTGGACTGCACATTTCTAGTGGACAAAATGAATTAACTGCAATTGGATTTGAACCATTCAAATCCAACAACCATTTTCATTAAGTTTACTATGTTTTTTGAAATTACAGGATTCTCAAATCCAAGAACTAAAATTCAAATCACTTATGAATGCCACTAGTAAACTCAAATATTAATTGCAGGAACTGGAATCCAAATTGAATGCACAGTACGCACACTAGGAGACACCAACCCAAATTGAGAAGCTCCACTATGACTAAAATCAAATATAAGTCCAATCTTGATAACCATGTTTAGATGTAAAACTTATACTAAAATGGAAAATTATCCAAACCCAGAAAGTGTACAATATTATACACTTCAAATCACAGATATAGAAATTCTGCTACTATTCAAGGCTAAATCAAGAGAAAACAACTACTCACAACTAAACTGAAAATCTAAATAAATACATATTTAACCTAAAATATATACTTTTATTTTATTTTTATGGACAGACAATTGCATTCCCAATCCTCTCCTGCACCAGCCTGCGTGGCAGCCTGTCCACAAGGGCGTCCCAGAGGGTCCAAGAACAGACCCAGAATCCAACTCAAGGGGAGTCATGCTGACACACAGGCCTCCCAAGTTGTCATAGCCAGTCAACCACCTCCCGCATCCCAAGCCCAATCAACCAGCCTGAATCCAAGACAGAAGCCGCTTTCAAGACCTGCCACCAAAGTCTCTTACACCAGGGTCACCGGGAACACTGAGGTTACTTACACCTCCACCGTGTACCCAGTTGTCACCTGGCCCCGCACTCTTGATCCAAGAGTTGCCACTTCCTGCCCCTACATCTTTGACACCACCTATGAGCCATTGGCCACAATTGAGGAGCCATCTGCACCTGTGTTTTATGCCACCATTGACCACACCAGCGCAAGCAAGTGTGATCCCACCTTCTACGCAAAGGTCCCCATCTCCTGTGTTGAGCCTGCTAGCCAGGATGCAATGGTACCTGACAAGGGCCAGCGTTGGTTGAAAGATAAGTGTGAAGCTATCCTCAACTGCTTGAACAGGGGAATGGCAGTTTGGGATATTGCATCCCAATTTGGAGTCACGGCCAGATATATTGGCAACCTTAACGTCAAATATGGCAACACTGGTCAAATTGTGAAATCCACCCAGGCTAAGCGGCAACCAAAACTCTTGCAGCCTGTGCACATTGACGCAATCAAGCAGTGGGTAGCCAAGGATTGCCACCTGGACACGCTTGATGTCCAATCAATGTTGGCCACAGAGTTTAGGATTTCTGTTTCTAAAACCCTTGTCTACAAAGCAATGGTCAATTTGGGCTTCTCATGGAAGGTACTCAGAGTTTCTCCGCACAATAGGAACAGTAAGAAGACAATTGAGGAACACTGCATTTATGCCAAGATCTATGTGGCTCTCAAGAAGACAGGAAATGTCCAATTTTTTACATCAATGAATCATTGTTTTCCTCCTCACTCAGGTCTAGGTATGGGTGGGTTGAGAAGGGGTCCAAGGATGGTGTAGCCCATCATGCAGCTTTTTGTTCCAAGACCTATTCAATGGTAGCTCTTCTTGGTCCTCATGGGTTGGACCAGTATCAGATGATCAAGGGTTCCCATAACAGTGGGACATTCCTTGATTTTCTCTGAACCATTAAGGAGTACCTTTGGATTAATTACCAAGGTACAATAAACATTGTTGTGTTGGATAATGTTGGGCTCTACAAAGTGGATCTGGTTGTTTCAGAATTCCCCCATCAACAAAAACAGCAACACCTCCAGCCAGCGCCTTGCTGATTGTCCAATGAGACTTCTCTTCCTCCTGCCATATTCTCCATTTCTGAATCCAATCAAGGAGGTGTTTAATTAGATCAATAATAAGGTGAAGAAAGGCCTCCCTCAGGACACCAAGAATCTCTTCAACATTCTTGATATCAGTCAATTTGTGATGTCACCTAATCTGGTGGCAGCTTTTTACAAGCACTTGGAATCCTTCCTCCCCAAAGCCCTTGCCTCTAAGCCAATCAGATAAATGGACGCTCTGGGTTTTATTTGTTTTTATTTATTTTAGTTTGTTTTTATTATGACTCAAAATTATTATTTATACATAATGACATGACGTTTAATTGTATTATAGTTATATAAGAATACATACAAAAGGTAAGTAAAATTAATTATACTAGATATTAGGAAACATATTTTTATTATAATGCACTGAATATTGTATTGACTGTTGCAATAACAAATAAATAAATTAAAAAAGATAAAAATAGATTAATTTTGTTTAAAAAATTGTGAATCCTTGTTGGTACTTTGGCTTTTTTAAGCCACAAATTGGACCTTTCAAGTCATCATCTGATCCTTAATATTGCAGTGCCACTATAGCCACACAACACAAAAACCAATAATTTTCATGTATCTCTTACTAATTAGTACTTATGACGCAGGTCAAGCATATTAAATATATTTATAAAATCATATCACAAGGGAAAGGTAATTTGAGTTCTAAACAATTACTTGTTTATAAAATAAATGGAGCAGGCTGTCTGTTGTGGATAAATTCAGTTCTCAATGTTTAACTATGTAATAAATGAACCTGTACTCAACAAGCTAGTAAATAAAAACATTTTATATTATTTTTATTATTATTTGATGTGTTTGTAACTATAACTGATGTCTCATAATATATTTAGATATATTACTATTATAATTTAAATTTTAAAATTTAAAAACTAAAAATTTAATATTCAAATTTCAATATTTAAACTTTAAAACTTTAAATTTTAATATTTTTAAAAAAATTTAAAAAGTAAACTGCAATGGAATATAATTTATTAGGGAGATGCAAATTACAAATGGAGTGTGATTATTCTGGGGAATTATACCCCAAAATCAAATTTTCAGCTAGAGCGTCTAATTGGATCCATGTACTCTTCTGTACGTGGTGGACAACCCTGGATGTAATTGCTAGAGGGGTGGCACCCTGCACCCTAGTGGTTGCCAAACGCTTAATAAAAGGGAGGCAGGCAAGAAAATTGATCAGCAGATTCTTTTCGGGAGGCACGTAAAACCCATACAACAATGCCAGTACAAAGGAGTTGTACAGGACATGCTCAACTGTCCTATACCCCCGCAGTGTCTTCTGGTGTTCTAGTGCTAATTGGCATATATCAAGTTGTATAGGTACATCCTCCAACTTTTTGACGTTACTGTAGATTCAGAACCTAAAGGTAAAAATGCGGGATTTCCATATTCTTTTGCATGAACTCACCAACTTACTGGAATATTTTTCATCATTTTATATAAAAAAGTAAGTTGTTCTGGGATGAAAATTACTCCATTATGTTGGTGAGTTCACACAAAAGAATTTGACAATCCTGCATTTTTACCTTTAGGTTCTGAATTTACAGTAGTTTTTAATATGCAATGTAGTGGGATTCCTAGGTATAATGCAACATAAATTCTTTGCAAGGTACATTTTTCAGAAAACATGCATAATCTTTTGTATACTTGAAATAATCTGTTGATATAGGATGTTTGATTGAACTTGAATGTTGCAACTGAACATATGAATGTTCAGTACTTGGAATTGGGGAAGACAACAGTCCAATATAAAGGACAGAATAATAAGAATAAGGTATTGTTTATTGTAGAATATTTGGATTAATATACTATATGGGGAATGCCACAAGGGGGTCGCATAGTGGGAAGTTCCATGTAAGGTTCAGAGCCAAGGAATAACTTGTGCGGGAAGCAGCAAGTCAAATTGGCAGTGCTCCTAATTAGGATGAAGTACCTGCCATTTGATGTTGCCATCAGATTAATCCATAACGTTAGATACGTCAAGGGGTGGCTCATTCAGTGCCCCCTGTGTATTGTAAGATACGTTAGCAGGCAAGGTTCAAATCTCGGTTGCAACACCCCCTTGCCCCCTGCTTGTTGTCAGACACCAGGACTGGAGTCTGCAGAAGGTCTTAGAAGGTCTGCACAAACAACCTTTGTGTGAGGATGGCGCAGCAGGGGTGCAAGCAATCATGGTGAAGCTTCTTGGTGTTCCCTTGGGCATCCTCAAGTTGATAGGTGTGGTTGTCATAGACTGCAGCTATCTTGAAGGGCCCTATATGGTTGGGTTCTGTGACCGTACTACAGTCACTGCTGAGCATTTAGCCAAATAAATGCTCCAAAATATAAAGATGTTCTGTTTTTGCTGTTTATTACATATAGATAGGTTTGTGTGGAATTCTTGAGGGAAAGGTTCCTAGAAACTGGATATCTATGTTTAATAAAAGAACAGAATATGGATGTTTAGTTAGGTTAGGCTAACTAAAAGAATTGAGGCAAGATTGGCCAAATCAATCTTGGAGACTGGGCGTCTCAAAATGGGTTAATTAATCAGGAAGATTAATTAATAAATACAGGATATAATTAATGAGGATTTAATTATATTAAAATGGCCTTGACTTTGTCAAGAAGTTTGGTTAAGGTTAATCATGGGAAAACCCCCAGAATTTGGGTTAAAAGCGCTGCGTTGGCAAATTTATTGGGTTAGAGGTGCTGCTGCGCCGCCTAATGAATTCAAGATGCGCCAAGGCGCCACCTGGGAAAATTGCTGGGCGCAGCGGTGGCGCCTGGTTTGAGTTTCAAAGCGGTTTAATGGGTTTTAAAGGCAAAAAACCATTAAATGCAAAAATAACCAAATAGAGGCAAGGATGCCTAGGAATTCAGGTCTGATCAGCTGGTTCCCAGTTGGAACACTGATAGCTGAGTTTAGGATGTGCAATCCACAGGGTTTTGCACTGGGAGCTGGGAAGCTCCATGCCAAATTGATACATTGGGTTGAATGGAGTCAGGTGACTTCTGCCCATTGTAAGTCAATTCTCATAGGTTGAGAATTGTTGGTGATCTTTCAGGTAAAGATCTATGTTGAATGACTTGAATGTCATAGGCCACAGAACAAAAATCATTGGTTGATTCAGGAACCAGAGGGGTTTTCAGCTGTGTATGTCCCAAATGTTAGATAAGCAAAAACAGTTAAACATTAATAAAATATATTCATTGTCGGTTTTGACGCTTTCCCCTCACCTATTTTTCAATTGTCATGCCTTCTTTGTTAAAATTTGAGAGAGCCAAGTTTGGGGTCCTTTTTGTGAATACTGCTGCTGCAAGAAAGGAGGTTCCTACAAGTACATTGGAAGAAGCTTGGACCAGCCTGGAGGTCACTAAGACCGTTCTTGCCAAATCTTTAGTAGAAGTAAAGGCTGCTTTCAAAGAGCTGTATTCCAATTTCTTTGCAAAGAAAGGGACTCCTGTTCAAAGGAACCAAATTTATGCTTGGGATGCTTGGAACTTGTTGGTAGGATGGGATGAAATCTTGCAACAGGTAAAAGAGATGGTGAATTGTGAAATTGAGGCATTGAGAGCACAAGAGGAAAAAAGCGTTGAAATCATGGCTTGTTGGGTGGGATAACAATAAAGAGTTATCCGAGAAAATTGCCTCCCTGGAGGCAAAGCTCCTCAAAGCTTTGTCCCAGGAAGGTAACAGCAATAAGAGTCAAGGGCAGGATAATGGTACAATGGACTGGTTAGACCTGGATCTGTCACAGAGCCCAACTTGGTGGAATTGGGATTGAGGGTGTAGACGGGGTCAACTACGGTGTACCTAGCTTCAAGGTGCTTTGTCCCTCCTGCAATCTGCTTGTGTTCAATTTCCTGGGCCTTGGCACGCCATTGATCCAGGGATGGGGTTGTTGTTAGGGGAGGCTTGTTGGGAACCCTGGACTGTAGCTTTCCCTGTTCAACTCCTGTCAGACTGTCAGGCGTCCCAAAGGCTAGGGTACTGGGGCTGAACCCCGTGCCCCGGTCGATCCTTGCTCTAAGGATTAGTAGAGCGGTGGGCAGGTGTTCAGTCCACGCGGTGTTGGGGTGCTCTTATGAGTTTTTGGCAAGCAGTTGTACTAGTGAGCCTTTAACCGTTCCACGCGTCCATTGGCTTGAGGATGGTAGGGGGTCGTAACTATACGTTGGAGTGCGTTCTTGGCGCAGTATGCCTTCATGACATGCCCAACTAGTTTGGGACCGCCATCTGTGAGAGGCGTTTGGGTCGCGCAAAGCAGGCCACAATCTCCTTGCCAATGAAGCGGGTGATGGCAGTGGCAGTGTGGTTGGTTGTTGCCCAGGCCACTGGCCAACAAGTGAAGTAGTCAATGGCAGTGATAATGTACTTCTTTCCCAGTCTGTCTTTGGGGAGTTGTCCCACAATGTTGAGGGCCCACTGTTCAAAGGGTTCCATGGCTTCAATGGTCAGGACAGACTTGGGGGGTGCAGGTTTGGATGTGTTCTTCTTGCACAACACGCACGTTTTGAGGAGGTCCAAGATGTTTTGATGCATGTGCAGCCACCAAACCTTGAGTTTCATGATCTCAAAGAGGTTACGTCCTCTGATGTGACCCAGGGTTTGGTGGTAGTGCAATATGGTGTCCCCTTGTTGCGTGGTGGGAATGTAAGGCGTCTTATCACCTGTCTCTGCCCAGTGGCAGATGTTACCAGCATCAGTGGTGAACTGGCTTTTGTTGTCCTTCAACTTGGAGATGGTGACCGAGTTAAGGTCCTTGTAGCAAGCAGCTTCAGGGTGGAGGTAGAGCATGGGCCAATCCGGATCTAACCCATTGTCCCTAGTGATGAACGCTACATAGAGTCGTGAAAGAGCGTCAGCCGTGACAAGTTCCTTCCCAGGTTTGTACTCAATACGTAACTGATAGGGGGATAGGCGCTCCACCCATCCTGCTTTGCGGTGTGTCAGGTGAGACTGTGTGTTGAAGTACTGAAGTGACTTGTGGTCCTTCAGGACGCGGGGTGAGAAGGTAGCACCTTCCAGGTAACAGCGCCACTTCTCAACGCAGTGTACAATGGCTGCCAACTCTTTATCATGGATGGGGTAGCGTTGTTCTGAGTCAGTAAGTTTCCTGGACTCATAGGCCACGGGGAGGAAGATGTCATTGTCAGTTTCTATCCTTAGCACACCCCCTATGGCCCTGTCAGAGGCATTGGTCTCTAGTTTGTACTGTTGGTTCCAATTGGGGAACTGCAGGACTGGTGCGGTTGTGAGCCTTTGCTTCAACTTCTTGAAGGCTCAATCTCTGACAGGGGTCCAATGGAAGCGCTGCTTGGTATTGAGGAGCTCAGTGAGAGGTGAAATTAACTCCACAAGTGGGGATGAACTTGCGCACATAGGCAACCATGCCCAAGAAGGTACACACCTGGCCCACATCAGTGGGAGGTGGCATGTTGATGATTGCCTTGATTTTGGCAGGGTTGGGCTTTATCCCTTGAGCAGAGATGGTGTGCCCAAGGAATAAAAGCTACAACTTGAGGAACTTGCATTTGGAGGGTTTAGCTTTTAGCTGGTTTTTCCAAAGGGTGTTGAGGACAGCACAGAGGTGTTGGAGGTGTGTAGTTTGATCTTGACTGAAGACAATAATGTTGTCAAGGTACACAACCACACATTTTCCAATTAGGTCCTCAAATGCTTTGTTCATCAGCATGGCAAAGGTGGAGGTAGCGTTGGTCATTCCAAAGTTCATGACACAACACTCAAACAACCCATAGCGTGTGCGGAAGAAAGTTCTTGCCTCACCCCTGGTGCAATGCGGACCTGGTTGTACCCTGCAGTGAGATCAATCTTGCTAAAGACCTTTGCAACTGCAAGTGTATTGAACAGGTCGTCAATCAGCAGCAGGGGTACTTGTTCTTAACAGTCACCTCATTTAGGGCGCAGTAGTCTGTGACCAGGCAAAGAGACCCATCCTTCTTGGCTACAAAGAAGACTGCCGCCCTGTATGGAGAGAGCAAGGGGCAAATGAAGCCCTTATCAAGCGCGTCCACAAGGTGCTGGCGGAGGGTTTCATCTTCCTTTGGTGTAAGACGGTATAACAGTTGTGCTTTGGGTAAGGATCCTTGAAGTTTTACGGTGTGTTGGATCTCCCGGGGAGGAGGTAGTTGTTCAAGTGTCTCACTGAATACATCCTTTTACTCCTTGAGGAGGGCCGCAAGCGCTGGTGGTGGTGATGATGACAAGGGAGAGACCGCTGGTGGTTCAGCACAAATAACCTTGACTGAACATTGGTTGAAGTCTAGTTTTCCCCCCTTGAAATTGTATGAGCCTGTCTCCGTTATTCTGACAAACACAGTATTGTGGAGTAACTTGCTCATTTCCACAGGGTAAATCTGGAACCCCACCCCATTTCTGTTGAGGGTGATGACAGAGGTATCCCAGTCAATGTAGGGGAAGCTGTGTTGTAGCCAGTCAAGACCGGCAATCATGTTGTGGCTGAGCCCATTCATGATTGGCCCAGAGAGTTTAACCTGGATGTTCCTTATTCTCACAGAGAAGGGTACCCTCTTGTGGGTGATGGCCACTCTGCAGGAGTCATCTACTTGTACGGCTTTGAATCTGCTGGGAACTTGGTCTAATTGTTGAGAGTCAACAAACGCCTGGTCCACCATAGTGTGGTTGGCCCCAGTATCTACCAGTAATTTGTAGGTGTTCCCACAGAAATGGAAGGGATAGAACAAGTGTGTTACTTTATTTGAGGATTGACTCGCTTGTAATACAGGGTTATTACTGTGGACTTGGAAGACGTCCAGGGTTTCAACTTTGTGAACGTTGTAGTCACAGGGGTTCTTGGCAAGGAGGGATTGAGAGGATGGGTCAGGTGGGGTTGTAAGGCCTCTTGTCATTACAACCCCCAGGCTTTTCCTGGGTCCTTGATCTGGGCTAGCTGGAGCTCCCCCTTGCAGGGGCGTTTGGTCCCATTTTCCTGTTGACGTGGTTGACAACAGCCTACTTGACTATGGCCATTGCCTGATGTTGTACGTGGTTGGGGTGGAGCGTCACTGATACAGTGAAAGCCCATCAAGGCCTGGTTGTTAGCCTCCACAATGGCTTTATAGCAGTCATTAATGGAGGTACAGTGACCTACGGGGACCCACTTACAGATATGGGGTTTTAACCCATTAACAATGAGGGTGAGTAACATTGCATTTCTGTCGGTCATGGCTTCTGTTGCAGCAGCAAGGGCTTTTTGCCATGCGGCAAGGTACTCCGGGATGGAACCAGTTTGTTTGATTGCTAGAAGAGGAGTTCCCACTACAATGGGGGAGAAGGTTTTGCTATAGCAGGACTTTGCGGCATCTTGGAATGCCGCCCAGGTAACATTGAGTTCCTGGCTGGCCCAGTTGGTGAACCACACAGCGGCAGGCCCCGTGAGGCGCCCAGACACAGTGGCAACCCACATGGGCTCAGGAAACTGGCAGATGCAAAGGCGGGTTTCAGTAGACTGTAGCCAACTGATGATGTCAGCCCCCTTGATGCCACCAGCAAAGGATTCTAACTGAAGGTTGAGCATGCGTTGGGACAGGTCTGACTGGGGCAGGGTGACACTGGTGTCAAGCTGCCTGAGGCAGAGCCAATTGTACACACTTGTGAGAACTAACTGGTCTTGATATATGATGTACCCATTGGGGATGTCCACCTTGGGGATTGGCAGGAAGGTCTCTTGTTGGGGAGTAGTCATACGGCCCGTACTCCGTCCTTTCTTGGGGGGAATTTTGTTTTAGGTAGGTCAATAACCTACTTTGCTACCACTGTTGCAACTGAACCAATGAGAGTTCAGTACTTGGAATTGGGGAAGACAACAGTCCAATATAAAGGACAGAATAATAAGAATAAGGTATTGTTTATTGTAGAATATTTGGATTTATATACTATATGGGGAATGCCACAAGGGGATGGCATAGTGGGAAGTTCCATGTAAGGTTCAGAGCCAAGGAATAACTTGTGCAGGAATCAGCAAGTCAAATTGGCAGTGCTCCTAATTAGGATGAAGTACCTGCCATTTGATGTTGCCATCAGATTAATCCATAACATTAGATACTTCAAGGGGCAGCTCATTGAGCGCCCCTGTGTATTGTAAGATACATTAGCAGGCAAGGCAGGAAACTCGGTTGCAACATGAAGATGGTTCCGGGGGGTGCCCAACTTGTATCTGCCCCTTATGCCTTGGCAAACAAAATAAATAAAGGCTTGAAATTATTCACAAGGACTGCATCCCCAACTTTATTTGATAATGCTTTGAATAATTCATTAAAAAATTCAGTTTTAAGATATTCAGTTCCTATTTGAAAGTTGGTTTTTATTAGGTTTTTTTCATATTCATTGATATTTGAAAAGGGAAATTGTTGTATAATTTTATTTTTATATTCATCAAAGTTTATTTTGATATCCTTGCAAATTTTGGTCATCTCTTTGAAATTAATATTTGCTCCTATTTTGTATACTTCCCTAATCCACAGCAAGCACCCCATGGGTGGTAAATATTCCCTGGCTTTTGCTTCTATATTTGTGAAATTATTCATATTCATTTGAATTATTTTATTTATTTCATTTTTATTTATTTGCTTTACAGGGACTACCAGTGATTGGTAACCCCTTTAAAACCAACTTGGCATTAAAGCTGCCACTTCTGCAACCTTGTCCCCATTCCTAGTTATAACTAAAATAAATATAAAACATAAAAAGACTTACTGATTGTTTCCCCTGCGGCCCTCTCAGCCACAGGTGCCCCTTCAGCAAACTTCATGAGCGTTGGCTGCTCCTTATTTGTTTTTCTGGGATTGATCTTCTTTATTTTCTGTGATACTTGTTCTTTCTCTTGATTTTCATTTGATACATTTTTCATTTTTTATTGTAGCTCTTCTGCTTCTTGAATGTGCTTCATTTTCATCTGTTTCTGTTTGATTGGTTTCCTCTCCATTTGTGTTTAATTCCTTTGAGCTTTCATTTCCTTCAATTGATTTTATTTTTGGGGTATTCTTTCTGTTGGTTTTTGAAAATTCCCACAAGTTGTAATATTCACTTTTGAAATATAACCGCTTGAGTATTTTCTTTTGAAGATTTAAAATTATTTCCTTGTGTTCTTTGTTGTTTATTGTTCCCAGGCTATTTTTTGCGGTTTTGTTTTGCTGGACCAAGGCCCTACCCTCACTTCCCAGTTGATTTACCACAATTTCCCTTATGTTATGTTCAATCTCAACAACCTTTTGGAAGGCTGACTCTAATTTGTTGATAAGGCTGTAGATATTTGACATTTTGTTTAAATTACATCAAAAAACTGGTTTTTATAGTGCTACCTTCAACACTGAGTATTTATCATCATCATTAATAAATTAAGCACCACAGATGTAAATTTTGCATTATAATATAGCAATTAGACGTCAACTCTTGATATTTTGATATTATTTGCATAACTCAATGCATTTTGTTTAATAAAATTCATTGTAAACAGCGCCCTTTTCATTGTAATTTATTTAAATAGACTTTGTTTATATTAGGGAGCCATTAACGCTTAGTACAAATATTGATACATAGTGCATTTTACAGCCTGCATATTTACCTATTGGTAATAATTCTGTAAACTTTCCAGTAAGATTTTAAGTAGTAATAATAATGTAATGGGTTAATAAATTATATAATTATTACTAATAGGTAAATATAAAGGCTGTAAAATGCACTATGTATCAATATTTGTACTAGTCATTAATGGGTCTCTAATATAAATACAGTCCATTTGTATAAATTACAATGAAATAGGCCTTGCTTACAATGAATTTTATTTAAAAAAATGCATTCAGTTATGCACATAATATCAAAATATCAAGAGTTGATGTCTAATTGCTATATTATAATTCAAAATTTACATCTGTGTTGCTTAATTTATTAATGATGATGAAAAATATTCATGCAAATAACTATATACTATCAAATAAACTATATAACTTTTATTAAAATATGGGGAATGTCAATAATGTAAAAAGAATACATTGATAATTGTGAATTGAAAGAGAGATATTAATTGTAATAAGTTGTCAAAAAGAAAAGATTTATTTTACTGATCAAAGGATGGGAAGGGGGGAATGGGAAGAATTAATGTTGCCTTCATTTGCACCTGTAAAAGGGACGGCAACAGAGATAGTGGGGAGGAAATGGGTGGTGGTTTGGGAGTCAGGATTGGAACGCAGGTGGCTTGATGGGGGGTTGGGGAGGCAGGGTTTGCTGACTGGGAAGGGGCAACAAGAGCTGATTGCTTCATTTGCTCAAATTCTTCTTCTGGCACATATTTGGGCTTGACAAAACAGATGGATGGGCAAGGGGGAAGTCAGGAGTCCTTTCTGGACTTATCACTATCACTTGCATAGAATACGAGAAGATTGAATAGGTCCTGGACAAACACGGAAGGGAAAAGCTCATACCCCCTATCAATTTGGGTGCACAGTTCATTGTATGTGGCAGGCTTTAAGCGCCTGAGAGCAGAACCAAAATTATAGAGACATACATCTGCAAGATGCATGTTGGATGTGGTTGATGGGGTAGGACCAACAGGTATGACCTGCAGCTGCAATTTCCTGGGTTGCACATTCCTGCTGCTCCATCTCCGCACTCAGTACAACTGTGTGCACGGCTTGTTGGGTAGCCCACTCCTCCAGCATGGCCTTGAGCTCCATCTGGTAGGCATACCCATCTGCAGTGTTTGATATTGAGGAGCAATGTTTGACACCCAATGGGGAAACTGCTAACAAAACCCTGACAAAATGATACAAGATTAGGCCGCGCTTGTAGAAGTCAGATTGGATTTGCTTCTCTCCAAAGTCTTGGATACTTGCCAAGTTCTTGGCATACAATAGGAAGATGACGTCATTACGCGCCCTCATTGCCCTCTCTTTAACAAAATTAATGATTGTTGCACCATAGAGGTTGGTATCCACCAAACTGAGGCCACTGGGAACCTGATTGGTTAGGATTCTGGTGGCAACCACAGCTCTGTGCATCCACAAATTCACTGCTCTTTTGTTGGTGAAGATGCTGTGGAGTCCCAACTGGAGACGTACCTGGACCAGGGGCATCTGCGGGTCACACTCTATAATAGCTATCATTAGAGGGTGTGCTTTTTCACCTTTGGTTGAGGTATGGGCACCAGTTGGGGTCTTCTTGGCGGGGGGCACAGTTGGCATGGGCATGCAGGGTTGCAGCCACAGTGGACTTTGCAAAACCCATTGCGGCCACAATTTCCCCAAGGGACATAAACATCACTTGCTTTTCAACCATTTTGAGAACAATTTCTGGGGTGATCAATTTTCTTCTGCGTCTTGAAGGCTGATTGGCTGGAGGCAAGGTGTGTCTGCCTTGAGAACCAGACAGTGCCACCTGATTGGCTGTTTCTGGATTCTGGCTTCCATTGGTGGCCCCATGGCTCACTTGGCCAATTCTGGATGCTAGTGTTGATACATAATCTGGGTTAGCAGCTGCCTGTGTGTGATGGGCAAACAGGGCCATGCTGGAAGAAACAGGAGAAAGAACACACTCCTGGGTAGTACTTGGGGAGAGCCTGCGGGTTGGGAGTGGCCATAGACAGAGGCTTCACTATTGGAAGACCCAGTGTAGCCCTGCATAATTTTGTCAAGACCAGGGAACAGCTTGTTGACTTGGTTGTTGTTAGAAGAAGACATAATAAATTCTTATTAAAAAATTAAACTCAAAAAGAGGAGTGTATATTTTAGTCAATTTTACTGCTAAGTATGTTAAGTTGGTGGATATTACAATCTAAATTTTAGTTGTTCTAAAATGGAGTAGGGTGATTTTTGAAAATTCCTGTGCTTCCCAAAAGAATTAGCAAAAATCCACTCTACATCCCTTAGCATACTTTTTGAGACACTATAAATTATATTTATTTCAAATTCCTTGCAATTATGATTTGAAACTTAGTTCTTGGATTTGATAATCCCGCAATTTTAAAAAACATAGTAAACTTAATGAAAATGGTTTATGGATTTGAACGCTTCAAAATTGATTCCAGTTAATTCATTTTGTCCATTAGAAATATGCAGTTTGACTTGAACTTTGCAAAGTGTCTATTAGTTCCCACATTTTTAAAAATTCAAATAAAAATGTAAAAAAATCAATTTAATTAAAAAAAGGCCATCCTGTAAAAGTGATTCAAAATTTAGACCAATAATTTGACAATCCCACATTTTTACGTTCAGGTTCTGAATTTATAGTACTATGTTTTTTCATAGTAAATTTTCAAAAAAAATAATGACAGTATCAACATTATCTCTAATAATTTCTACATTTTCTAATTGTCAGTGAGAATTCAGCTTTTTTTTACTAATTGTCACTCATAATGCCTATGCTTTTCATTTCTCATATATGAAACTTTATGCTTTACATAATAAAAAATCTGATTTTTTGATTTATTGTATTTTCAACTTTTCTCTTTCATATTATTTTAATTTTTAAAGTAAAATTCATATCTAAAGCTAATACTTTTAAATATTTCTTTTAACTTTTAACTTGGTATTTAAAGCTCTAATAAATTAAAAACTTTTACAATATTTTTTATATTTTAAATTTTTTTGAAAGCCTTATAAATATAAAGTTTAGATATAATGATTATTATAGTTATTTTTTTGCTTTTAAATACAAAGCTTTATCTCAGAACTTGTTACTTGTTATTTTAGGACAAGAATACCTCCAAGCAGCCCAAAGGCACCAAGAGTCCCATAAAGGCTCCCAAGACCCCCAAGCAGAAGCCTTCATCCTTAAAGAAGGTTACCCCTAAGCTCTCTCCAAAGACTTCCCCCAGGCCCTCCCCTAAGCAGAGCCCAGCTCACTCCACTGGGGGAGAGAAATCTGATGGCTCTCTTACAGACTACAGTTCTTACAACTCAGCTTCAGATGAGGAATCCAAAAAAAAGAGCTGCCAGGCCAAAAAGTCCCCTCCCAAGGATAAGTCTTCCACACATGAGGAGCACCATGACAAGCCCCCTTCTGCTTCCCCCCACTGAACTCCTCTCCTTCCAGCTCATCAGGATATGACTCTAAGCCCTGGTCTGACTACTTCCCTGGCTTTTGCCATGCTCCTGATGGCTTTGGGACCCTCTTATGGCCCACAACATTTGCAATGAGATGAGAAGTTTAAGGTTCCTTCCTCTCTGCTCAAATACTTCCCCATAATGAGCATGAAGAGTGGGCCAGCCATGATGGCTAACAGGGGCATCTTTTCCTGCAACAACACCAACCGGGGCTTCAAGACCTGGAATTACACCTGCAAGGACTGCTCCTGCCCAGTGTGGCTTAACACTGAGCACTTGGACTTGGTCCAAACCATCAAAGGTGAGCACACTTGTGTGATGCCAAATACCACCATAGCCTGGCTTCTCAAATGGTATCTAGTGCAGGTCATGCTCACCTCAAAGGACCTTTCCCCCACCCATCTGTCTGTGCTTGCCTGAAAGTACCTATCCCCTACCAACTTAAAGAGGGTGTCAACCCACAGCTAGTTGGTGAAGTTTGTGAGTAATAGGTGTCAAGCCTTCAATCCCCTTTCCAAGAGCACCACTACCATCAAAGGCCTGGTTCTCACAGATGCCCTCAAAAAAACTGAGGATGATGATATGTTCCTGCTCCATGACAATGGGCAGGAAGTGGAGGATAGGGTTATAGCCTACACCACAATGTCAAAACCACAGGCTTGACCCGCCAGCAAGGTTTTAATCAAGCAGGTTTGTGACCTGTAGTCTGATTTCCCAGTGACCTGTAGCCAAACTAGGAAGTCAACTCAAATTACCAAATCCATCAACATGAACTGATGATGATCTTTTACGGTGGATACCTTGTTTTGGCGCTTGACTCATTACCAGGATCAAGCCACCCCCTTTTCTCATCCAATCATGTGATCAACACAATCATGTTCCTGTTATCCATTGATTCACTATGACTATATAATTACTATCTCTCAATGAAGATTCTTATCTAGTTTCCAAATATTTTTCCCCTTGTAACTCTGCTGAAACAGCACAGTTACAACAACAACCCAAAACCTGGAGCAGCTCAACACTGCTACCACCTGGCTGTGTGACGGCACTTTTTAAACCTGTCCCTTCCTATTCAAGCATCTTTGGGTACTGCATGGGCAGTTTGATGACCAGGTCATCTCCCTTGTGTTCTTCCTCCTGCCTGATGCCAAGACAAAAGTCTACACCAGAGCCTTCAAAATTGTCCAGGATGCTTTGAGCTCCCTTCCCATCAATATTCTCCCCTCTCCCTCCCATGCCAACAGATTGAGCCCTTCCTCCTCCAAGAAGGATGAGTCTGCCCAGGCTGCTGAGCAGCTAGCTTACGCACGCTCACTTGGGCCAAAGGTTATAATAATGGACTTTGAGCAAGCTCAGTTCAAAGCCTTTGAGGCCATCTTTAATAGGGAAGTTCAGGGCTGCTTCTTCCATTTTAGACAGGCCCTCATCAAGAATCTCAAGAGCAAGAAGGGCCTCTTCAAGAAGTATCTCAACAATGATAAAGGAAAGCTCCTTTTTGCCTTGTCTCAGTTTGCTGCCTTGGCTTTTGTGCAGCTGGAGCATACTGGGCTTGGTTTTAGGGCCCTACTAGAGGATGCCTATGTCAAGAAGCACTCTGCCATTTTCAAGGGCTACCTTGATTACTTTGAAAGACAGTGGGTTGGCAAGAAGGTGACTACCAGGAGAGGAAAGAGCAGGGCTACTGCCCCTTGGAACTGCCAGAGCGCCTGTCTCAAGGGGGAGATTAAGACCACCTCTAGCTTGGAGGTGTGGCATAAACACCTGAAGGCAAAGTTTGGGGCAACCCCCAAGTTCAACAATTTCTTCCAGAAGCTTCAGGAGGAGCAGGCCCAGATTTTCTCTAAGTTCTGTGACCTAACCAACCAGGTGGCCCCCAAGAAAAGAAAGAGTAAGTAGAAAGACTATCAGGAGGAATTCTAAAAGGTGATGAAGAAAAAATATAAGGTGGCAGAGATAAAAAAACACCTTGAAGATGTTGCTACTGCCCTTACTGGTGGCTTCAATTAGTTCAATAAACTTTGCTTTGCCTTTATATTTTTTACTTTTGAACTTTTATATTTATTTATTTTTTGGATTGTACTAATTTTTTAGGTATAAATGGTAAGTTTCAGATACAGTTTCAACGTGGTTTTGTAAGAAATATCTTACAGTGGTTTTAAAAGCTATGGCAAGAAATAAAAACAATCCAGATTTAAACAAAATTAAAGATAAATGAATTTATATTGATTTACAATAGATTTAGGTTCATTTCAATTTTTCTTAAATCTAAATTCATTTTGTTTAAATCTGAGTTCATTTTGTTATTGCCATACAATTTTAAACTACTGTATATTTTGTTAATTTATCTGTGAAGAATGAGATATTTTCAGTTATGCTTATTAAAGTATAATAAATTAAATATAGAGTATTCTTATATTTTATAGTTATTATAATATAGTAAATATCTCTATTTTTGGTTCATTGGAATTTTAATTTTTAATGAAATAAAAATATTTTTATAATAAAGAGTGTAATTTACATATTAAATTAAAAAATATTTGCTTATATCTCCTTATTTTTATTGCTTATGGTATTTTTATTGCATTTTTGAACTCTCTGGGGTCATTTTAGTATAATAAAGTATTTTAAAAAAATTATATTAAAAATTTTCAGGGTAAAGTGTACTGTTAATTAAAAAAGTGTCAACATCCAGAAGACAAAATTTTTAAAAACAGGTCATCACTTTACTATAGTGTTGGCATGGCCACTGTCAACATTTTTAGTGTCAACATGGGCGCTGTTGCTATCTAAGCTATCAGGGTCAATATATGGGATGGGGACCTTTGTATAGAAGATAGGACCATTCTTGTGTGCAATGGCATCATTAATTTTGGAATATACCACAGGTGCAGCTGGCTCTTCATTTGTTATCAAGGGTATATATGAATCATCAAATACTTTGGGACATGAACTGACAACTCTGGGACTCAGTGCATGGGGCCATGTTACAACTGGGTAAACAGTGGAGGTTTATTTAACCTCATTGTTTCCAATGACCCTGGTATGAGAGACTTTGGTAGCAGGCCTTGAGCGTGGCTTCTGTCTTAAATTTAAGCTACTGTTCCTGGTGTGTAATATGAGATGTGGTTGGATGGCACTGACACCTTGATAGGCCTGTGTATTGGCCTTGACATGCTTATTCTGTGTCTTAGGTCTATTTCTGGACCCTCTGGGGCACCCTTGTGGACAGGCTGCACAACAGGTTGGTGCAGGAGCTGGTTGGGAATAGGATAATATGTCCATAAAATAAAATAAAAAATATATTTTAGATTAATATGTGTTTCATTTAGATTTTTAGTTTAGTTTTGGTTGTTTTTTTCCTCTTGATTTAGCCTTGAATAGTAACAGAATTTATATATCCATGATTTGAAGTGTATAATATTGTATCATTTCCAGATTTAGACAATTTTACATTTCAGTTAATTTTCATGCTCAAACGTGCTTATTGAGATTGAATTTTTCATTTGATTTTAGTCATAGTGGGGCTTCTCAATTTGGGTTAGTGTTTCCTAGTGTGCTTACTGTACATTCAATTTGGATTCCAGTTCCTGCAATTATTATTTTGAGTTTACTAGTGAACTTCATTTGCAATTTGATTTTTGATTCTTGGATTTGACAATCCCACAATCTCAAAAAACATAGTAAAGTTAATGGAACTAGTTGGTGGATTTAAACACTTCAAATTTAAGGTCTTAGGGCTTGGGGTACTGTAAATTCAGAACCTGAACATAAAAATGCGGGATTATCAAATCCTTGGTCCAAATTTTGAATCACTTTTGCAGGATGGCCTTTTTTAATTAAATTGAATTATTTGTATTTTTATTTGGATATTCAAAAATGCAGGAACTCATAGACACTTTGCAAAGTTCAAGTTGGACTTCACATTTCTAGTGGACAAAATGAATTAACTCAAATCAGATTTGAAGTGTTCAAAGCCATCAACCATTTTCATTAAGTTTACTATGTTTTTTGAAATTGCGGGATTTTCAAATCCATGAACCAAATTTCAAATCACTTTTGAATGTCACTAGTAAACTCAGATATTAATTGCAGGAACAGAAATCCAAATTTAATGTACAGTAAGAAACTAGGACAAATCAACCCAGATCAAGAAGCTCCACTCTGGATAAAATCAAATGAAAAATCCAATCTCAACAACCATGTTTAGACATGAAATTAAGTGAAATGTAAAATTGTCTAACCTGGAAATGATGCAATATTCTGCACTCCAAATCTATAATATAGCAACCACACAGCCATATAATAATATATGAGCTATCTTCCTTCTTCCTTGAAATTTTTTAAAAGTTTTTTGGCCCCCAGCGTAGCCAGGAGACTGTCAAGGATCTGGATGTACAAGTATTCTGGCTATTGCCATCACACCTAACATCCAGTCATCGCCCAATTTGGTGCCTTTCCAATATACCGTTTGACATACCAGAAATGGCAACAAACCAATATCACATGACTCTCCAGGTATACAATAACTCAAATCCATCCAGCACATGACCAGCCCCTGGGTTTGGTCCAACTAATATCCCCGCCACAGCTAAATCTATATAAGTCTAAAGTATCATCCAATAAAAATATACTTCTTCTCCTCCTACTTTTATATTTGAAGCTTCCCAAAAAAGGCGCTCCTTATCACTGGTAGCACTAAGGTTTTTGACCACGCCAATGAAAAAGAAAATGACTGACCAAAACCCGCCCACCTTCGCCCACATACTTAACCAGGTCATATCCCAGGAGACCTGGAAAACTTACTTCCGCGCCCACAACATTGACAAAGATATTCCTAGTGGATGCACCTTATTTGAAGGTCTGGTCATGCCCAAAGCATGCGCCAAGATAATTCAATAAAGTTGCTCTCTTCAACCACAAACAAACGCACAACCACCTATCACAGGTGAAGTTGCCAACACCAAATACATTGGTATTGACAAGTTCTTTGGTAAAAACAAAGAAAACATCATCAACTGGCTAGACCATACAGCCGCTAAACTCCACGCCAGCCACATCCCTCATGAGAAATGGGTCCAGGAAGCCAGCAAGCGCCTATACAAGGCTGCAGCTAACTGGTTTGCTACCTGGGTTGGCTCACAAACTGACAACCAGCTTGACAACTGGGAAGAGTTGAAAGCTGACATCATCCACAATTTCTGCATCACTGAATCTCTTCAAGATATTGCAATACAGCTCAGTGACCTTCCTCAAAAGACCACTATTGCAGCCTAAGCCAACAAATTTGAAGAAATATGTTGCAAAATCCAAAACCCAGCACAAGCTGACAACGTACACACCAGAGCATCATTCATCAACAGAATGAAACCCTCTGTCGCTGCCCTCATCTGCCCAGAAGCAAATACCTCCATGCCCGCGCTCATTGCTGAAGCCAAGCACGCTGAAAAACGTGCCAACATGGAATATGCTGCACGCAACGGCAACTGCTCCTCAAATGGCAATGGCAGAGAAAACGCCAATGGCAATAAACGCCAAAATACCAACTATAACAACGGCAACTTCAATTGTAACAACAGCAATTGTAGCCAAAGTGCAAACCGCTCCTGTCCCAAGAAAGAGGACACCACCAAAGTTAACAACACTGAAGTAGCAACCCGCTATGAATCTGACCCCACATTCTCTGACCTCAAAGGTCTTGAAACAGAGGAGCAGGGAAAAGAGGGGGGAACAGGCTTAAGTGCCCCTGTCTCCCCCCAACATGACAAGAAGAAGTACCAAGGCACAAACTTTGCTGCTCGCATCCCCCGTGTCCCGCAATCCTCCATTTTTATGAACATAAAAATTAAAGATTGCTCACAACTTCTTGTCTACCCATGCACTTACAAATCACATACACATAAAATTTTATTTGACTCTAGTGCACTACACACTATGGTTAGAAAACCTTTTGTAACCAAGTACAAAATACCAGTTGTCAAATCCAACTTCAAATACGCCAGAATGGCAGACAAATCAAAAGTTCTACTTGAAGGCAAAACAACTCCCTTCAGAATTGACCTCCAAGGCATACAAACGTCCATCAAAGGACTTGCCATGAACAGCATAAACTACAACATTGTAGCAGGCATAGACTGGTTCACCCAAGGGAATCCCAGCGTATGTTGGAAAACAAAAACCATGACAATAAAACACAATGGAGTCAATTTCAGCATTCTCAAAGAACCCAACAGCCTGATTCTAAGAGATACAGTATTTGTCCAAGTCATAAATCAAGATGATTCTGAACATCTAACCAAAGAGAGTACCCTTCACATAATTAGGTACTCCAAATTTAATAATATACAAACACAAAAAATCAAATGCCCAGAACTTGTGGTACTCCTAACTGAATACACTCATGTATTCAAGGAAGAACTCACAGAGTTACCCCCCAAACAAGAGGTCAAACATGGCATTGACTTATGCAAAGCCATGCCCAAACCTGCACCCCTCTACAGACTTTCCCCCATGGAGACTCAAACACTTAAAGCCCACATCAAGGACAACCTAGCAAAAGGATTCATTTGCCTGTCTGAATCCCCGTGGGGGCAGCAGTTTTCTTTGTAAAGAAAAAAAGAAGGATCACTTTGCTTAGTTATTGACTACAGGGCACTAAACACAAGTACAGTAAATAATAAATACCCACTTCCCCTCATCAAAGACCTATTTGCAAGGCTCTCCAGAGCAAAAAAATTCTCAAAAATTGACCTCACATCTGGTTACAACCAAGTTGAAGTCAAAGAGAAAGACATACCAAAGACTGTGTTCTGCACGCAATTTGGGTTGTTTGAATGTAAAGTAATGAACTTTGGGATGACCAACGCTCCCGCAACATTTGTCACCATGATGAACCAAGCGCTAAACGGCCTCTCAAACACATTATGTTACCTTGACAACATCATCATATTTTCAAAAACAAAAGAGGAACACCTCATAGATGTCCGCAAGACACTCATTTGACTTGCAAAGCACAAACTATACACTAAGCCTAGTAAGTGCCAATTTATGGAAAAGGAACTCTTGTTCTTGGGCCACATTGTCTCTGACAGTGGCATCAAAGCAGACCCAGATAAAATAAAAGCCATAAATAACATGCAACGCCCCACCTCTGTGAAACAAGTTAGATGCTTTCTCAGCATGATAGCTTACCTAAAAAAATACATCAAAGACTGCAGAAAGCTCACTGCACCAATCAATGACCTAACCAAAGGTAATGCCAAAAAGAAATTCATCTGGACTCCAGAATGTGACAAGATATTCCAGCTATTAAAACAAGCTTTGATCAAAGCATCAATCTTGCAGTACCCTAATAACAACAGGTCTACAAGCTTGAGTCAGACGCTAGTAACACCGCCATTGGCGCAGTCCTACGCATCTGCCAGCCAGGGCAGCAAGACTTCCTGCCAGTATGTTACAAAAGCAGAAAACTAACAAAAACTGAGCAGAGATACCCAATACATGATAAAGAATTGCTAGCAATATACCACACATACAAGAAATGGAGATGTTACCTCAAAGGACACTTAAACGTCCGAGTGCTAACTGACCACAAATCCTTAATCTATTTCAAAACTCAGAACACACTTGCGCGGCACTAAGCCAAATGGATGTCCTTGCTGGAACAGCTTAACCTGGACATCCAATACAAAAAGGGGGCAGAGCTGGTCACGGCCAATGCTCTCTCTAGGCTATGCCAGCCAAGAGAGAATCACCCTGACCACCTGGACCCTGACTGGCCCAACCTATAAAGCACTGAGTACAAGACAAAGGGAAAGGACCCCTCCACACATCAAATAACCCATGATACACTAGTAAGGAATGAAAAACATTTCCACATATCAAATGGCACAGTATACCAAATCATCAAAGATAAACACATTCCATACATCCCACTCACACAAAGAGTTGACACTATAATAAGACACCATCACCTGCTAGGACACATAAAGGCTAACAACCTATATCTCACACTGAAAGAGATAGTATGGTGGCCCAACCTGAAGCAAGACATAATTGATGTTCTAAAAAAGTGTACAGTATGTGAAAAATACGCCAGCACTAAGGCACCACAGCCAACAGTTAACCCAGTACCTGACCCTGAACCATTTAAGGTTTGGGGACTGGACATAGTGGGACCCTTCCCAGAAACCAAAAAAATCAATATTTTCTAATTGTAGCCATTGACTTTGCCACATGTTGGCCCATCTGCTGGGCAACAAAAGATCACAAGGCGGAAACAATAAATTGATTCATCAATAAAGCAATCATAGCAGACTACGGCACTCCAGACTACATCATAACAGATGGAGCAAAGGAGCTAACAGGCCATGTAGTAAAAAACAATCTAAAAACAAAAAACATCAAACACTCCACAACCTTGCCCTACAGGGCACAGGCCAACAGCAGAGTTGAACGCCTTAAAAGCAGCCTTATCAGAGCCCTGGAGAAAATAATGGATGGCAAAGACAAAAACACATAGCTGCCATACGTGAAACATGCATTACTAGTATCTCAGGTTTGTACCAATCATTGGACAGGCTACTCACTGTTTGAACTAACATACAGGTATAAGCCAGAAATAGTCACCTGCAATAACCAGCCATATGTAAATATCCCCCGGGAAAACCTCCCACAGTAGAACAGAAACCAGCTCTACAACACATACGCCTCAAAGCCAAACTGGCTGAAATAAAGAGACTCAAAAATCAAAAGGTAACCTCAACAGAGGACCCACCCCCATCAACTCCCCTGTCTGGGTCCTAGCTGGGAACAGAAAGAAACTAGACTCAGTACACAGGGGACCAGGAAGAATCATCAGATACTGACCAGACAGGAACACTTACCTGGTTAAGTCCCAGGGTTCCAAAGAACCCATTACCAAAAAGCACCACAGATCTTGCCTCCGCCCTAGCAAAGGAGAACATTTGACCCAGTTGGTGACCACCTAGTAAACAACTCCAGGAACATCAGGCAGCAGCCGTCAAGACAAAGCCCCCTCCTGATGTACCCGAGTAACCCCTTAAGGGAGGGGTGTGTCAAGGGTCTGGATGTACAAGTATTCTGGCTATTGCCATCACACCTAACATCCAGTCATTGCCTGATTTGGTGCCTTTCCAATATACTGTTTGACATACCGGAAATGGCAATAAACCAATATCACATGACTGTCCAGGTATTCAACAACTTGAACCCATCCAGCACATGACCAGCCCCTGGGTTTGGTCCAACTAATATCCCCGCCACAGCTAAATCTATATAAGTCTAAAGTATCATCCAATAAAAATATACTTCTTCTCCTCCTACTTTTATATTTGAAGCTTCCCCAAAAAGGCGCTTCTTATCAGGACAACAAAATTTCTGTTCAAGGAAGAAGAAGAGGTGGGAAAAAACTTCAAAGTGAAACATCACCGGATTACTACACTATGTGTTAATGGATTGATATTAAGGATGCTTAATTACAGTAGATTTTAGAAAGCACTAATAATAAAGTAGAATTATATTTTACAATATATTTTTATAATGTTGTCTTTTCCTCAATGTGTTGATAGTTCATTTGCTGTTGATAAGGTGCTTTCATTTAATTGGATAGTTTCACCTCCAGTTGCCTTGGCAATAGGAAATCAAGTTGCCTCTCTGAGGCCAGCTGTGGTCACACAGGTGACTTGATTTCCTATTGCCAAGGTGACTGGAGGTGAAACTATTGTCAAAACTGCACGCTTGACCCGCCAGCAAGGTACCAACCAAGCGGTTTTGTGACCTGCAATCTGATTATCCGGTCACCTGAAGCCAGACTAGGAAGTCAACTAAAATTACCAAATCCAACAACATGAACAGATGATGATCCTTCACAGTGGATACCTCAATTTGGCGCTTGACTCATTATCAGGATCAAGCCACCCCCTTCTTCCATCCAGCCGTGTGATCACTAATCTTGTTCCTGCTATCCTTGATTCACATGAACTATATAATCATTATCTCTCAATAAAGATTATTATCTAGCTTTTAAATATTTTCCCCGTGTAACTCTGCTAAAACAGCACAGTTACAGCATTGGTAGCACAGGTAGGTTCTCCATCATATCTTATCTTGAAAAATTCTGTCTGTTGCCCGCACACGCTGCAGCCAACAACTCCTTGACAGAATTATGTCTGGCCTCCCGCCCAACTGGACTCCGTATACTCCTGGTACCAAGATACCTGATGGTTTTGTCCTCTACCAAAACACGGTGATCCCGCTACCCGCCTTCAACACCCTGTCCGTCCAAGGGTTCTTTCAGGCACCTTCCTCAATGCTGCAACCAGCTGACAAAACCACCATGCCCGCCTATGTTGCACAAAGACTTTGCAGCGCCGCCTTGGAGCCCTTTGCTGGGGCCAAGAACGACAATGCTGCTGCATGGATCCAGTCTTCCCAAAGCAAGCTGGCTCAGATGGAATGCCCACAGCAATTTTGGATTGCGGAGATTTCCATTTGCCTGACCCATGACGCTGGCACTTGGTGTGACAAGTGGCACAAAGAACACACTGACAAGAACTGGGACACCTTTAAACAGGACTTCTTGGCGAGGTTTGTGCTTAAGGATACAGCGCTCATGATCATATGCCAAGTAAAGAACCTGACTCAGACAGGCACTGTTAAAGAACTGCCCCGCGCCTACAAGGAACTCCATCTCTGTGCCCCATCTGACATGTCCTTTGACACCCCAGCTACACACCTCATGTACTATGACGCCCTCAAGTTGCACGTAATGAGACATGTGAACCTGGACCAGGTAACCAACCTGCAAAGCCTGTACTGTGAAGCGGAGAAAGCGGAACAAACATCCAACGCTCTACACAAGGCACAGACTGGGAAACAAGAAAGGCCCAAGGACTCCCATCCAAGCAGGCACTCCTCTCAACCACCTCCTGGCAGCAACGGCAACAACAACAACCATAAACCCACGGGTTCAAATGGGAATGGAAATGGAAATAACAGCCAGGCAAATTGCACCCATTTCTGTGTCACCACCACCCAAGGCAACCAAGATGAGGGAAAAGCCTGGGGAGAGCACTAAGCAAGCCAAGCTCTCCCCACGCAACTCCTGACTTGCCCAACAATGAATACTGACCCAAGGACGTGGACCAATGCCCAATGATCCAAGTGCCCTCAGAAGACCCAGTACTATACACCATTGCCAGACATCCCAATAAATTGATGTCTTACCCTTTCCGCTTTTGCAGTTACACAGGTTCAGCACTCCTGGACTTGGGCGCAGATTGAACTTTAGTCAACAGCAGCTTTGTGGATAAATTCAAGCTGGCCACTAATCCTTCGCAGATTAAAAACGTGGTCCTGGCTGATGAACATCACATTGCTGTGACAAAGGAAACTGCCCCCTTCTCTGTCATGCTTGAGAACCTCCACTTCACCATCCAAGGTACCGTCATTGACTTCCCTAAGTTTGACATTGTACTGGGACTAGATTGGTTACAGAAAAACAACCCCCACGTGGACTGGGCAACCTCTGTATTGACCATCAAGCGTGAAGGCGTCAACCATCAGATCTATCCTGACTTGGTGGACCAACTCCTACGTGACCACGTCTTTGTACGCATCACAGAGACTTTGGACAAAAAGGAAAACCTGAAAGCAATTGACTGGGATTCCTGTCAGTATGAAATCATAAACTTCAAGGACCACCAGGATACCTCCACGCCTCAATATTGTGGCCTGTCACCCAGAAATCTTTAAAGAAGCATTACCCGGGCTACCCCCTGAGAAGCACATCCAACACTCTATCCAACTCAAGGGGGCTGTACCCAAGGCACGTCCCATCTACCAACTGACCCCTAACAAGGACAACGCCCTGTGCGCCTATCTTAAGGAGGCACTGGAAAAAGGACTTATCTGCCCCTCACAGTCTCCCTTTGGGGCTGCTGTATTCTTTGTGGCTAAAAAGGATGGTACCTTACACCTGGTCACGGACTACTGCGCCCTAAACAAAGTCATCATTAAGAACTGCTACCCACTGCCACTGATTGACGTCCTCTCTGACGCCTTGGGAGGGGCCACTGTCTTCTCCAAGATTGATCTAACTGCAGGCTACAATCAGATTTGTATCAAGGAGGAAGACATCCCCAAGACAGTCTTCCGCACTAAGTATGGTTCCTATGAATGTGTGGTACTCAACTTTGGCATGACCAATGCCCCATCCAACTTTGTAACCTTCATGAACAAAATGTTTGCGCCACATATAGGCAGACATGCCCTAGTGTACCTGGACAATATTATTGTCTACAGCCCCTCAGTGGAACAGCACCACAAAGACCTGGAGGAAGTCTTTGCGACCTTGGCACAGCACAAACTGTTGGCCAAACCCTCCAAGTGCCAGTTCTTCCGGGAGCAACTACCCTTCTTGGGACACATAGTCTTGAAAGACGGCATCAAACCCAACAGTAAAAGATACAAGCCATCTGCAAGATGCCACCTCCCAAGGACAAGTCAGAACTATGCACCTTCTTAGGAATGGTGGCCTATGTACGACGCTTCATACCCAACTGTGGCGTCTTGACTGCTCCCTTGTCCGCCATAACAGGCGCCAAGTCCAAGTTTGTATGGACCCCCCAACATGACCTCTGTTTTAGACGTCTCAAAGAAAAGCTCACAACAGCTCCCATCTTACAATATCCCAAACAAGACAGAGAGTACCAGATGGAAACCAGCACCTCAGATGCATTTATTGGGGGAGTACTACAAATTAAGAATAGTGATGGCAACTTCCTGCCCATAGCCTACAAGCCGCGCAAACTGACAGATGGCAAGTGTCAATACCCAATCCACAACAAAGAACTACTGACCATTGTACACTGCCTAGTCAAATGGCGCTGTTACCTGGAACGGCAGGAAGAATTCACAGCACTAACCAATCACAAGTTGCTCATCTATTTCAAGACACAAGCAAACCTGTCACACCGCCAAGCGCAGTAGATGGAAATATTATAAAGGTTTAACATGCTCATCCAATATAAGCCCGGGGCCAAGCTTGCCATGGCGGACGCCCTGTCCCGTCTGTATGTCCGCGCTTCAAGGGGAGAGAATGGGCTTGACCCAGACTGGCCTCTCCTAGTGCTATGTACAAAAGACAAAGGATTCCCTGCTGGCACAACTGACATCACCAGATAAACTGTCATCAATAATGAATATCTCTTTGCTGATGTATACAGGACTTTTCACAGAAAAATGTCGGATGGCACAATCATTCCCTACATCCCCACACATCAACAAGTTGATACCATTCTTTGCTACCACAGAGATTTTGGACATACTAAGAGCCAAAATCTATACAAATTCTTAAAGCATAAATCCTGGTGGTCAACCTTATACCGCAATGTCCAGGAAGTGTTAGAACAGTGTGAGGTTTGCAAAAAATTTGCCAAAAGCAAAACCCCGCCTAAGTCTGTACTCCCCATTCAAACCCAACTACCGTCCAAAGTATGGGCTCTTGACATTGTGGGCCCCATGCCAGGAAAGCACAACAACAAAAAATACATCATCACAGCCATTGACTTCACGACAAGGTGGCCAGTAGCCCAAGCGGTGAAGGCACACACCAGCAACAACATCTGACAATTCATTGGCAAGGAAATAATCAGCAGGTTTGGAAAGCCAGAGTGTGACAGAAATAACTGGATAATATGATGCCGTTTCTAAATGATGGGGAATAACCACCCAAATCCACATAGAATTGATGATTAACCATCAACCTGGCTTCAGATATTTTTTTGTGAATTTTCCAATTGTAACTCCAGGATTAAGTAGAACAATCAATCCTAACCAGAGTAAACCAAGATAAATGACCTGGGAAAGCATCAATGCATCTTCAGCATAGAATTCTGGGCATTGAGAAGTGACCCGGTTTTCATCTTCAGGAATGGAGGGAGGTGCTACAAAATTGACTGGCATGAAATTAACATTTTGCGGCACCAACAACAAAGTTCCCAATGCTGGGCCCCATCTTCCTGAAATGATTCTGTTCAGAATCAGATTGTACGGGATATACTGCAACAACCCAAGCACAGGATAAATTTTAAAATTTAAAATTAGAACTTGGTATAATTGATTTTTATTGAGTAAATTTAGGAGGACTCAACTCTTAGAGTTGAAACAGGGAAAATTATTCAATATATATCAGAAAAATTGACTAAGCAATACCACCTGAGTCTTGATCTCCTATTCCTTTGGCATCTTCCAGTAGGTATCTAGTCCAGGTTGCAAAGAACCCTTGTATGACCAGTTTCTGACAACCATGCTGATTAGTGAGCTTATATCAGGTGACCCTCATATTACGCTGATTTATCAACGTCAGTTTACAAGGGGGAGCTGGTTTCAGTTGGCATACTGGAGCAGCTGTGACCCATTTTCAATTGACTATTTGGTTTAAATCTGTTAACTTGGTCAATTTTGATACAGGTTTTCCGGCTTTCCGTGCCTTCTTACTTGGACAGACAATACCCAGCATTATGGAACTTACTGTGACATTACCCTCTGCTTTAGCCCTGGGCACAATACCACCATCTGGGAGATGGGATAAAGAGAAATTATTATGGGCAGGTGGGAGTTTCATTGCAGCAAGGGTAAGTTCAGGGTGTCCAATAGCAGTGGTATTGCGCTTGTAGAACTTGTGGATCAGATCAGAGGAATTTGAACAATTGTAGTGGGGAACCCAGGAGTTTTCAGAATCAGGATAACCTTTACAAGATACCAAATATTCCAAACGGCAACAATTCTTGCAGGAAGCTAGAATTCAATTTAACTTGTACTCAGGTTCTCCTTCCACAAGAATGGGTTGAGAAGAGGGAGTCTCTGTTCCTTTGAAGGGAGTAAGGAGACATTCATGGAAGGTGTGGAAAATCTTGAAAGCAGGAGGTAAATCTAGCCAACAGGTGGAGGGACCAATCTGACGTTCTACCTTGAAGGGACCAACTTGCTTGGGACCCAATTTACAACATGGAACTTTAAGTTTCATATTGCAAGCATTGACCATGACTAGATCACCTGTCCTGTAAGTTGGACCTTCCTGGCGCTTGTGATCTGTGTATTTCTTGTAAGTTGTCACGGCGGCAGCAAGAGTAACTTGGAGCCCCTGATGGACCCGCTTCAATTCAGCGGCTTGATTAGTTGCAGCTTCCACATTGCTAACCAAACAAGGGCCCATGTTGGAAGAGAGATTGTAACCCACATTGGCATAAAATGGCAATACTTGAGTTGACGTGTGCAGGGTGTTATTATATGTGAACTCTGCCATGGATAGATTATCACACCAGTCATCTTGTTGTGCATTGGTGTAGCAACGTAGGTAGACCTCCAAACTTTGGTTTACCCTCTCTGTTTGTCCATTGGACTGGGGGTGGAAAGCAGTAGAGCGGCACAATTTGATACCAAGGATTCCAGTAAACGCTTCCCAGAACTGAGCAATAAATTGAGGAGCACAGTCACTTACAATCTCCATTGGGATGCCATGTAGAGAGAAGATTCTGTTCACAAATAACCTAGCGGTTTCCACTGAAGTAATTGTGGTTGAGCAAGGTACAAGTGTGCCATCTTTGTGAAACAATCTACTACTACCATGATTGCGTTAAACCCATTGGAATTGGGAAGCTCGCCAATGAAATCCACCAACACAGACGTCCAAGGGCCTGCAGAAGGCTGAAGTGGAACCAGTAAACCAGTAGTCTTATTCCAACTGGCCTTGGATCAAACACATATCAGGCAATCTCAAACAAAAGCGGCTACCTGCACAGTCAAACATTTCCAGGAAAACTGGCGGCGGATAAGTTCCACTGTTTTGTTTTTCCCTGGATGACCAGCTGTTGGACAGGTATGATTAGCCTCCATTATTTCATCCCAAATAGTGCCCTCAGGGACCCATAAGCAACCTTGATGATATAGGACTGGACCAATCTTATGATAACCCTGAGGCTGACCTACTGGGTTTGCACATGCTAGCTCTAATAGCCTATCATAACCTTTGGACAAAGGTTTCAGAAACTTAACCTTGGAATACAAGTCCAGGTCTGCGCCCTCAGCTAAGGACATGGTGGCCAACGTAGCCGGTGAAGGTAATACAAAAGGCACCACAGCTTTGTCTGGAATCATAGTATGTGTGTTAAACTTGGCATCCATACTAGCATCTGGGAGATGGGAGGGATTCCTGCTTAGAGCATCAGACAAGTGATTGTCAGATCCCTTAATAAACTTGTAGCGGAACTTGTATCTTGTCAGATCACCATACCATCTGGATTGGCAACCCAACAAAACCCTGGGTTGTTGATAATATAGAAGAGCTTTGTGGTCAGTTCTTACTACAAATGGATGACGTGCTGACATGAGATGGTGGTGCCAATGCTTTAACAATTCCACTACAGCCAACAATTCCTTGTTGTAAATCATGTAGTTGCGTTCTCAAGCCTCCATCTTCTGGGAGAAATACCCTACAGGTCTCTCAATCCTGTCATTAGCCGTTTGCAACAGCACGCCAGCCACGGCGTATTTAGATGCATTGGTGGAAACAACAAAAGGAAGCTCAGGATCCACATGTCTTAGCACTGGGGAGGACAAAAAAAAGCCTTGACTGCTGAGAAGGCACTTGCACACTCAGGTGTCCAGACTAAAGTTGTCTTTCCACTAGCCAAATACAAAGGGGCGGCCACTTCAGACAAGTGAGGGGTGAATTTCTTCAAGAACGTACATGTACCCAGGAAACTACAAAGTTGGGATACTGTCACAGGCGTAGCATACTCTCAAACTGCAGCTTCCTTGTCAGGGGCAATGATGTGGCCATCCTCAAAGATAATATTACCCAGAAAAGTAACCTTACGTTTAAAGAATTCACACTTACTCCTTTTGATGATCAAGTTTTCTTGGAGAATGCGCTCTACAACTGCCGACAAGTGGGCTTTATGGGACTCTTCATCTGGAGAAAACACCAAGATGTCATCCATATATGCAATGGCACAAACACCTAGGAAATCTCCCAAGACTGAATCAATCAACCGCTGAAAGCAAGCCGGGGCATTCTTCAATCCAAAAGGCATTACGCGGAACTGGAAGATACCCTTCTTGGTTCTGAATGCTGTTAATCATTCCATTCCTTCTGCAATCCTGATTTGATTGAAAGCATTCAACAGATCAAGTTTTTAGAATACCTTGGCCTTCTCAACACATCTAGAGATCTGTGCTTCAAGAGGTAAAGGATAAGGATCCGGAATTGTAATTGTAATATAATTCAAATTCCTGTAATTGACACAAGGACAAAGGGACTCATAAGACTTCTGAACAAACAATAACGGAGAGCAGATTGACAAAGCTTTCTTGAAAATGTAGCCTTTTGCCAACATGTTGCAATTCCATTCTTCCAAACATGTGTCTTCCTTCAAGTTTAAAAGGTAAATAGGAGATGCAATGCAAATCAGATCAACAGTGACCTTAAAGTCAAAGTCAAACTGAGTGTGCTTGGGAAGGACCTTGCCTCTGGTGGTGTCAAATGCCGCAGACCAGGGTTGTAAGCAAGCCGGTAAATCCAAACTTGCGGGGACAGGGATAGGCACTGACTGCATTGTCTGTGATGATTGCTCTAATTCAGACATATCCAACAGCGGAATACAAATGGTTATACCCAAAGAGTGTTCCACCTGCAGCTCATTTTTCTTCAGTAAGGTTCATACATTATGATCTCTCCACCAATTCACTCCCAAAATGATAGGATACATCAGGGTAGAGCAAACAGAAAACCTTGCAGTAAAGGACTGACCTGCAACTACAAAAGTAACTGGCTTCTTCAGTTGGAAGGAGGGGAACATTTGACAGTTTCCACCCCTAACAAGAATTCCAGGGTGGTACTTGAGCTGTAGCAAGTCTGCATTCTCCACACTCATGAAGTTCTCAGAGGCACCTGTATCCAGTAAAATGGCTGGCCAATAGATATTTTGACCATTATCTATGTTACCATAAAAAAAGAAGTAACCAGAAGTAGATTTATTGGCAGCAAAGGTTGCAATCTCAGCAGGAGTTTGCTTCTCCTCGGTATTACGGATGGCAGCCACGGAGGCAGGATGCTCCTGGAAGTATTGCTTGATCATTTCTTGAACGGTGGCAGGAAGAACGGGTTAGTTACAATCAATGGGCACAAGAGGCAACTCTTTGGACATAAACTCAGAAGGCTTGGTAGGTATGACGTTCTGAAGCATTGCCAAAGAGCTATTGGGACCGGACACTACGGGGGCTTCAGTCACATGGACGGGTTTGTTCACCACCACCAATTGCAGCTGAGAAGAGCTTTAAGAAGAACAATCCTCACTTTGGCTGGAAGGAGCTGCCACCAAACTAGGACCAGAAAACCAAGAGCGCGCCGTGGGTTTGTCCTCAATTACCAACGTACCTTATTTGGAAGTGGACGGATTTGAGACCAGTGAAAGAATTTGGCTTACCAGGGCCTCAGTTGTGGTTAACAGGGAATCCCAAACCGCCAAATCCTGGGCAGTCTGGTCAACTGCTAACCACAACGCTGAGAGTTTGTTCACCTTGGGAACATCAATCATATGGCAGTAGGTAAGAAACTGAGGAAGGAATACCAAAAGCAGAGTTGTACCCTGGTGGAAGGCGTACAGCTTACAATATACTTTGAGCTCCTCAATAGATATACACGAATTTTTTAACAAAGGATATAGAGATGCACTATCAGTTAAAACACGTGGATTGCGCTCCACCGCAGACAGCAACCATTCTCAAGCATCTTTGGAAACCTTAGTCATCACATGGTAAACTTAGGATTTGTGACTAAGGCTAGAGCTGGAATAAAATGATAAAGCTGGTAAAATTTCATGCAAAATTTATCATTGGGTGGAGTAGGAAAATAATCTGGACGCCAAAATGACATGACGCAACAGAAATATGAAACAGAGAATCCAGTCTCTACAACTGCAACCGGAGATGGAAACCAAAAATTAAAGAAAAGTCCAAACTGAAAACTCAGAAATGAACTGATGCAAATAAACATGGTAAACGCAGATATATTGACGGAGCAGGAGAAAAGAAACACAAGTTCATGATGAACTGCTTCCAAAAACTCAGACATAGAAGAGTTGAGTAATGTGACAGAAATAACTGGATAATATGATGCTGTTTCTAAATGATGGGGAATAACCACCCAAATCCACATAGAATTGATGATTAACCACCAACGCGGCTTCAGATATTTTTTTGTGAATTTTCCAATTGTAACTCCAGGATTAAGTAGAACAATCAATCCTAACCAGAGTAAACCAAGATAAATGACCTGGGAAAGCATCAATACATCTTCAGCGTAGAATTCTGGGCATTGAGAAGTGACCCAATTTTCATCTTCAGGAATGGAGGGAGGAGCTACAAAATTGGCTGGCATGAAATTAATATTTTGCGGCACCAACAACAAAGTTCCCAATGCTGGGCCCCATCTTCCTGAAATGATTCTGTTCATAATCAGATTGTACGGGATATACCGCAACAACCCAAGCACAGGATGCATTTTAAAATTTAAAATTAGAACTTGGGATAATTGATTTTTATTGAGTAAATTTAGGAGGACTTAACTCTTAGAGTTGAAACAGGGAAAATTATTCAATATATATCAGAAAATTTGACTAAGCAATATCACCTGAGTCTTGATCTCCTATTCCTTTGGCATCTTCCAGTAAGTATCTAGTCCAGGTTGCAAAGAACCCTTGTATGACCAGTTTCTGACAATCATGCTGATTAGTGAGCTTATATTGGGTGACCCTCATATTACGCTGATTTATCAACGTCAGTTTACAAGGGGGAGCTGGTTTCAGTTGGCATACTGGAGCAGCTGTGACCCATTTTTGATCAACTGTTTGGTTTAAATACGTTAACTTGATCAATACAATACAGGTTTCCCGGCCTTCCGTGCCTTCTTACTTGGACAGACAATATCCGGTATTATGGAACTTACCGTGACACAGAGCTCCTGATAACCAATGGAGGCAAAGAATTGACCTCCAAAGACACCAATGTGTACCTCACCAAAAGTGGGGTCAAACACACTGTAACAACACCATACCATCCACAAGCCAATGGATGCGTGGAGCGGCTTAATGGTAGCCTCGTGCAAGCCCTAGCCAAACTCACTGCCAGGAGACCTGAAGACTGGTATAAGCAGCTACCAACTGTGTTACTTGTGTGCTGGACCCAAGTGAACAGATCCACTGGGAAGAGCCTGTTTGAAATGGTATATGGCACACAGCCAAATATCATTCAAGCATTGACAGGACCCAAACTGGAAATACCAAGTCAAGTCCCTCCTTGCTCCAATCCTCAAGTAGTAGAGGCCAACATCAAACAAGCAGCTAAAGAAAAGGAACACTTACAAAAGACATTTGTGCCCATCTGCAATAGAAATGAAGTCAGGGACAAAGTCTGGGTCATGAATGTTGACAAGCGCAAACTACAACCTAAGAAAGTAGGGCCAGCAATCATTCTAAAGGTAAACAACAATAACACTTACCTCGTGCAAGGGCTTGGGAAATGCAAGCAAGACAAGACCTTACAAAACAATTGCCTACAACCCTGCAAAGCAAGACAGAAACAACATGAAACTGCCCTGCCTGCCACCAAACAACAACTTATTCAATATGGCTCCCGGGCTCCTGACGACCTCCCTGACAACCTGCCCCCAGAGGAGGCCAACCTTCAGCCGGGGGGTGTCAAAACCGCAGGCTCAACCTGCCAGCAAGGTTCCAACCAAGCGGGTTTGTGACCCGCAATCCGATTATCTGGTCACCCAAAGCCAGACTAGGAAGTCAACTCAAATTACCTAATCTGTCAGAATTCTCCTTTCTATTTTTGCTGCTAGATTTTTCCCTGGACTCCATTACTTTACTTTTAAAGAATTGGGTTAAGATTGGCTCATTTTTTCAGAAAGATTCCTTATTTTGATTCTCCTTTGACTGGCAACATTCTTTCTATTTTTTACGGTTAGTATTAAGTTTGAAGCTTACCTTGTTTTTTTTCTGGCCAAGTTTCAAACCGCGGATCTAAGTTGTTAGTAATAATAATTCAATCCAAACCCTGAATACCTTTTTTGCTTTCCTGCTTACGCCAGCATCCTCAGACCAGTTTTTTCCCACTCTTCTGATTTTTGCTCTTGTCTGACCTCCTGCCAAGCACCAATGCCCTTCTGTTGTCTCCTTTATGCCAGGTTCTAACTTTTTAAGTTTAAACCATAAGAAACATGTGTTTCTGCAGTTGTTTTCTTCCATCATTTTTTATAACCAATTTTGGTTAAGTTTCTCACCTCAATTCTGCACCTCAAATACCAAGCAAATAAAAATGCTTGGTTTTCCAATCTCAACAGTAAGTTGAGATTGTTTGACTTGCACCTCTAAAAAGGTACTTGTTAGGTTTTGTGGCTTGTGTTTTCTTTTTAATTTAGTAACTTATTTCTTTTCCTTCTTCAATCTTATGATTCCTTTTGACTTTCTATTTCACCAGTTAGGTAGTTTCTATAATAATACACACAATCTGATTATTGATAGGTTTAACCCTCCAACTAGTGGTGAACAATTCTCTGACTTAGAAATTGACTTTTTGACCAAATCCTCAGTCATTAAGACTGGGTTCTATTTTATTTTCTTAGGATTAATCAACCGCCTCAGTCCTTATTTTACATCTTATAAGCTTCTAGGAGCCCTAGTCCAGTTGTTACTACAAACTTTACCTACATTTTTATATTTGACAAACATAAATATCAACGGTATTAAAGCTTTAGTCTATAACCACCTTCTCCAAACTATGAGACCTTACAAGATCCAACAACATGAACAGATGATGATCCTTCACAGTGGATACCTCAATTTGGCGCTTGACTCATTATCAGGATCAAGCCACCCCCTTCTTCCATCCAGCTGTGTGATCACCAATCTTGTTCCTGCTATCCTTGATTCACATGAACTATATAATCATTATCTCTCAATAAAGATTATGATCTAGCTTTTAAATATTTTTTCCCTGTGTAACTCTGCTAAAACAACACAGTTATGACACTATCCAATTAAATGAAAGCACCTTATCAACAGCAAATAAACTATCAATACATTGAGGAAAAGACAATATGATAAAAATAGATTGTAATATATAATTCTACTTTATTATTAGCTTTTTCTAAAATCTACTGTAATTAAGCATCTAAATTTTAGCCAGCCCAGAATGGAATAGGGTGATTTTTGAGAATGCCTGTGCTTCTTAAAAGAATTAGCACAAATCTACTCTAGATTCTTTAACATCCTTTTTGAGACACCCATAAATTATATCTATTTCAAATTCCTTGTAATTAAGATTTGAAAATTGGTTCTTGGATTTGACAATCCCCCAATTTGATATTTTTTAAGGTTTACATGATGTCTATTATTTGTTTGACATACAGGAAATCTCAAATTGTACATTAGAATCCCACATTTCCGATTCATGTATCCTGTATTTGTTTGCTGAGTTTTGTCTTTTGTTAGTTTAGTCATCTTCTTGAGGGATTCAAAATTTGCCAATTTAAATAAACCAAAAAAAGTCAAATTAAATGGTTAATTTTATTAACTATTTTAATTTTCACTCAGCTAAGTTGCCTGCAAAAGTGATTTGAAATTTGGACCAAGGATTTGACAATCCCGCATTTTTACATTCAGGTTCTGAATTTACAGTAAATTATTGTAAACTAAGGCCTTTAAACCAAGAATATTTTTATTTGTCAAGTATAAAAAGGTAGGCAAGGTTTGCAACAATAACTGCATTAAGACTCTAACAGCTTGTATGAAGTGTTTAGGGACTAAGCCAATTTATTAAGCCTAAGAAAGCAAAATAAAGACCAGACTTAATGACTGAAGATTTGGTTAAAAAGTCAATTTCTAGGTCTTGGAAGTGGTCAGCAATAGCTGGGGGATTGAAACAGTCAACAATTAAAGTGTAAGTACCACTATAAAAATTGCCTAACTGATGAAAGATATAGTCAAATGAAATCATGAAACTAAGATGGAAAGATAATAATAAAGATTAAAGAGAAAACACAAGCCACAAACCCTAAAAAGTACCTTTTTTGGGTGCAAGTCAAAAAATTTCAACTTATTGTTGAGATTAGAAAACCAAGCCTTTTTATTCTGCTTGATTTGTGAGGTGCAAATTTGAGGAAAGAAATTTTAACCAAAAGTGGTTATACTGCATACTGGGGCCAGAAGACAAGCACATTGGTTTTGGACTTTTCTAACTTAAAAAAGTTAAGTATAAGGTAAAGGAGAGAGGACAGAAAAGCGGTTGGCTGTTTGGCTAAGCTAAAAAAAGAGCCAATGCAGTAGAAGAGCAGGAAAAACCTGGTCTGAAGTGCTGGCGTAAGCGAGCAAAAAGTGAAAGGTAATTGACTTTGGACTTGATTTAAACTAACTAACATTTAAGTCTGTGGTTTGAAATTGTCTGAGGATTGAGGTAAGCTTCAAAAGATGACTTTAACCGTTAATATAGATTAAACTAAGCAGTAGAAGTAAGAGAATAAAAGGGGGGTGTTGAAGAGTGAAATGTTGTGATTTGAACCAAGGACTAGGAAAGAATAAAGTTGATATTCTTGAAGTATACTAGCAGTAATAAATAACAAAGAAGGAGAATCCTGACATCAAATCTGATTCCAGTTGATTCATCTCGTCCACTTAAAATATGCAGCTTGACTTGATATTTTCAAAGTGTCTATGATATCCCAAAATTTAAAATATTCAACTAAAAATACAAATGATTCAATTAATTAATAAGTCCAACCCACAAATGTTATTCAAAATTTGGACCAAGGATTTGACAATCCCACATTTCTATCATTAGGTTATGAATTTGCAGTAATTATTTTTTCTTGGAATTTCATACACATATTAGCTCTGTAATGTGCCTGGAACCATTTCATGTGAGATCAGTTGCACCATTGTTGTAAGTAAACCTTTTTCAGCATGTGTCAAGATTTTGTGGTCTTGAGGAATTATGTTTATTGAAGGACATTATAATATGAGTGTTAATAGAGCTTGTATGGGGACAATCCTTGCTACCAATTGGGTCTTTTGCAAAACTACAGCCTGGCAGTACTCCAAATCCGTAGGAGAAAACACATGGGTCTGCAAGTAAACAGTGATGCACTCTACTTGGATACTTCTGACTACTAGGCTTTGGCTAGTAGTGATACAGTGATAGAGATTCTTTAATCTCTATTTTAAAGGGTGAATATTCTGCTCAATCTCTAATCAGGAGAGCACCTTATATAGGGTGGATAAGTCCTCTTGCCAGATTATAATCTGACGCTTCCAACTCTTACTAGTCAGTCTATCTGTTCCCCAGACTGCTAGTTTCAGCCCCCAGAGTTAGGCAGCATCTCATCTACAGTTTATGAATTTGCAAGTTTAGTTATCCTGTCTACTGCGGTTTTGCATCATGCATTATTCATCTGAACAACCTTCTCTATTGGCCATAGAATTCAAGGTATCTACAAGTGCAAAGGTTTGGCGTCAACTATATTGCATTAATATTCCTGGGCATTATGTCTTATTGGCTGTACAACGTTCTGTGATTGTGGCCTGAGACATCAAGCCTTTTTGCTCAGGTTTGATCCAATGAGCGGACCATTCTCAGATCAGGATCAATCTTTGGAGTAATTGTCAATGTGACTCTAGCCGTATCTCAGGAGCAGGATAAGTTGATGCTTCCACAATCAAGCCAGCAGAATGGTAATTGGCCGTCTAACCAATCAACCAAGGAAAAAATGGTTAAGTCTATTACATTATTCCGGAGGCTTGACAGCATGCATCTTTTTTATGTACCTGGAAATTTTTGCCAATTAGCACCCTGAAGTCCGTAAAATGAGCTCTTATTTTTACTAAAAAGGTTGAATCTCATTTTGGACTGGACTTATTTTATTTCAGGCTAGTATACTTTGTTTATATCAACAGATTATAAAACTACTGTAACATATCACCAACATTATTAATATACACTTTTTGAGAGCTTATTTAGTGATAGAAAATGGGAAGAGACACATGAGTCTAAGTAAAGGTAGATAAATAACTTTATTAAGGAGCATTATACTTTTTTAGCTATAGAAAATGCCACAAAGCTAACATGTAGGTATGAGGTTTTGAAAAGATATGTAAAAGCCAAGGCTTCAACTTGCATGATATCTAGTCAAGAAGCAATCTAGAAGGCCCTATTCTTAATGGCTTTAATATCAATTATTGTGGAATTAATTCCTAGGGCTGTGGCAGATTAAAAACGTGCCACATACAGCATTTGCTGTAATTGACACATCCTGTAAGGTCTTGCCCATATTGGTGCAAGGTTATAAACTAGCGCGTGTAAGGCATTAGGATTCAGGTTTAAAAGGTATAAAAAGGTGGGAAATTTCTGAAAAATAATCTCACAGAACCCTGCTAAAAACCTATACTGAGTTACAAAAGAAGTGATTGAGTTTAAGAACCCTAAGCAAAGAAGATAAAATAAAGTGTTTAATAGTGAACAATTTGTAACTAAGGGAATGTCAATATTAGGATATTCTCCATTAGCAAATTGGTACATATAACTATTGAAAGATTCCTTAAGAGAAAATAATGGATACAACAAGCCTAAGGCTTGTTGTTTTACAAGTTCCATTTGTTTATGGAAATAAAAGGATTAACTTTAAAATGAATTTAATAAAAATGTATAAGTTTCTAAAAATTAAGATCTCAAGTTAAAATTAGATAAAATATTGAAGGGAATAAATCACTTAGAATTTCAGCTTAAAGCCTACTCTTCACAAGTTTTTTATTATATAGGCTTGTTTTTCTCAGTTTTGTGAAGATCAGCACAGAGGGAAACAGCCAAAAAAGGAGTAACTGGAGAAAACCCAAGAAGAACCTGGAGAAAGGAGAGCTGTAAAGCCCAACAGAAGTTGCAGATCAGCAACGTGAACCTGGAGAGTGGCAACAATGTAAACAGGAGTTTTGAAAGGTAAGAATATGTGAAAATATTCTAACTTTAAAGTAGAATTATATAATAGAATAGAGTAGAAGAACAGAGCAACAACAACAACAATTCAAACGTGAATAGCAATAAACCAAGGTAATTAACTTTAAAATACTTAAATATTAACTCCCAATTCAAAATTTCAATATTAAAAAAATGCTGAAAGATTTAAATCAATTGTAAACATCAAATATGATAAATTTAAAGAGCCTGCCCTTTGGGGCAGGGCATGACACATCCAAGCTGTAGTGTTTTTGGATTCTCCTTACCTAAGGAAATCCAATTCTTTTTAAAAAAGGTCAAAAATGACTATCTATTTTCTGGATGAGCCAGATTCTGTATATCTTTGTAATAAAATGTTTATTTTCAAATCAAAAGTCAGATTCAAATTATTGTCGTTTTATTTTAAAATTTAAAGGAAAAACCATTTTTTAAAAAAAAATCCCAAAAAATATAAGGTTTGTGGATTGTCAGAAAATCTGCAAAAAATGTGTTTTATCATCTGCCAGATGGTATCCTAAGTCTTTTAATATTAGGAAAGTACAGAAAACCTGTGCCTTTGGTGTAACCTGCGGCCCGGATTACTTTGTTGTCTGCAGAAGTAGCAAGTCTGACTGGGCCCAAAGCCCAAGGGATTTGGGGCAGTTCTTCTCACTTCTGGATATAGGTTCATAGGGGTTGTATTTATATTTTACTATAGATCATTATACTGTATGACAACAGTATCATCTTTTGCTCTACTAATAAAGCCTAATAGAGGATCACATTGAGAAAATAAGACTTAGATCAATCATCCAGTCAATACAGAATTATCAGTCTTTTATTCTAATGTACTGGCTTTAAAGTGGCCTGCCTGTCCGCATTTTATCCAAGTCAGCTCACAATGCTAGAAAGAGACTAAAATAGCATCAGGTCAACACGGCAGGAAGCCCAGACTTTTGGGGGTGGTTTTAACAGAAGCCTAACTTGACATCTTCCACAGATTGGTATCCTTTCTGTCTACCTGGGCCACTTCCAGGGCTAGCTAGCCAGTGACAGCTACTAGTTCATGGATATGATTGTTTCACTTAATCAGAGCTACTCTAATACAATAGGCTTGAAGCCTTTTTATACTAGAGTGTTTGGCCTGACAGCCCAGTTCATTTTGGACTCTTCTAGAAGTGTTTCAGATGACAGCCCATGTGATGGCCCTTGTTCTAGGATATAATTAAAGTTTAGAATAGTAATTATTATGAGAAGCATGTTTGGCCTGACAGCCTAGTTCATTTTGGACTCTTCTAGAAGTGTTTCAGATGACAGCCCATGTGATGGCCCTTGTTCTAGGATATAATTAAAGTTTAGAATAGTAATTATTATGAGAAGCATGTTTGAGGTGGTTGTTGAGGTGGACTAATTAATGAGCAGTAGTTTCATGTTCCATTAATTAATTGCAATGCATGAATTTTTTAATGCCAGGATATGATTTGGTCGTTGATTCATTGATCCCGTAACCCGCAGCCCGCACCGTTCTGTTGAAACTATTTCAAAGAGTGATTGACAGCTGGCCAGCAATAATTGGTTGAATTCTTTAATTAGTCAATATCCCAAAATCCTGACATGGATGTGTATGGAAATGATTCCAGAAAAATTGTACCCAAGACAATTTTCTGGAATTGTTTCTGGATCTGAGGCAAATGGCTTCTTTTTTATAAAGCAGCCATCGTTTCATATCCGCCGCAGCCCTAGTAATTCTGAGAGAGAGCAATCAAAGATGTAGCATGGAGTAGGTAGGTAAACCCACCTCACACAGCAATTGAGTGTGTCAAGGTGGGAGTCCTTGGGATACATCCTGTTGAGTGACACATACTCAATAACTCCCTCCAGGGGGTAAAACAAAAACTCAAAGATGTAACATAGCAATTTTATTTTGAACCTTTTTTGTCTCTCTATCTTGGTAGTGAGCTTGAGCCAACCATGATATTGGCAGATATGATAAGGATCTGATTGAATCAATTATAGCATAATCACATATGAGGTTGTTGGAGTTACTGTTTTTTTGACCAGCTTAATGGTTGTGCTCAGATGAAACCAGTATACGAGAAGTTTTTTCTCTCTTGAGAATCCTAGAAGGCTCAAGGCCGGCGGTTATAGATGACCATTATGAATGTTTTGACTTAATGAAAATTTAAGTATAGATAGTTATATTTAAGGATAACTTCAAATGTTTTTTTAAGCCAGCATTCTTAGCAGTTAGATAATTTCGAATAAAATTCCAATTGGTTTAGCTTGTAATTGGTTTAGGGATGACTGCAGACTATATTTTGGTTTGGTATCTAGCGAGGTTGAGGATTTTGATGTCATGTAAAGTAATTGGGCTAGGCGCTGTTTTGCATTTATTATGTAGTTTCGATTATGCTATGTAGATAAAGGTTAAAATCAGTTTGCTGGCGCTGGTGAAGCAGAGAATTGAAGTCCCGTTACCCGGTTTCGATATTTCCAAACGACACAGCTGGAAATGTCGTATTAGCGATGCATGGCTATTATTATATAGTTCATTATTCTCACAGGTGTAGATTGAGTAGCGGTACTTACTAATTGATTATTAAGAAGTATAATCCACAACATATGATAAAGTCATGTTAGAGACGCTAAGCTAAAGTGAAGCTAGGCATCGACTTTGATTTGTACCAGTGCATCAGCTAAATGGCAACTATAATTTCTATATGCTGGGAGGTAATATTCCAGAGAGGTTTTTCTAGGCACTCAATTTCAACTATTTCTGAAAGGCTTTAAAAGCCAAAAAAATAATTTAAAAGGTAAAGTAAGGAGCTATTGAAGCTCGTTATATTTTACGCTAAAACTGTCGTTTTGAACCAATAAAATAAACTTTTTTAAATTCGAGAGATAGTAATACAATGCTACACAGTTTACCAGTATATTATCATTGACCCTGTTAAAGAAGCATATGTTAAAAAGCCAAATATCAAGACTAAAGACTAGATAATGTCACAAAATGATACATGTGAATGGGAAATGGATGCTTAAACTATGTATTTAATAAAGTGAAATTTACAATTCTGAAGGTAGCAAGCTTTCGGTTAAGGGGGTTGTAAGAGATGGACTGTAAGGTTAGATTTTCTCGGAAAATAAATAGGATGATTCATGCAAGGCGGCTGTCAAGAAAGCTGTGGTAAATCTCAATATTCTTGGGGAGTTGGAACTCCGAGGCCGAAGAATGTTTTGAGAGTTTTTCTTCAGACCTCTTTTTTGACCAAATAAGAACAATTTGAGGGACAAACTGTTTCAGTTGATTAGCAACTTCAATATCATTATCAACATGCAAGTATGGACTAATATGACGAACGATATGTGATCTCCCAAGTGCGGTTTGACAAAAGAGTATTTTACGGACATCTAATTGATGCTTTCTTGCGAGAGGAGAGGAATAAATAAGCTCTTCGATCTGCTTCTTTTCTTTTAGTGATTTCACTGTGGCAATCAGATAGACATCAAAGCGTTCACAAAGAATACTTAAAATTGGGACGACCGATTCAATGAAGGCATAATTTGGAACTTCGGGGTCTCGCGAAGGGTTCCAGAGAATGATCTAAAGAATCGGTAAGTAAACATAAAAGTGTATTACCTTATTGAGCGAGATGGAAAGTGCTTTTCTTTGGGGCTTCTTAGATACAAGAGCCTTCTTGAGCTTTGATGATTAGTACTTGAATTATTAAAACTCTTACAAAGAGAAGCCTGAAAAGGCTTTTAAAAGGGCTTGCCCATCTCCAAAGCAGCCCAAGGGAACAGAAGAAAGCTAAAGTTAAAAGTTGCTTCCTATATTTCCGTAGCAACGTATTTGATTTAAACACACTGTGCATCTCCGTCAAACTTTGGTCAAGTGCTAAACCCTTGATGGTAAACTGTAATATACAAGTACTTCCCTGTATCACGTGTAACAGATGTGTGAAATCAGACTAATTGAAAGTGCAGTCAATGATATTTGTGTGATTTAAGGTGCTGGCTGGATCCAAGTTGACAATTTTATAAAGGCTCCCATTAAAAGCTGGTTCCAAATTCAAATGCACTGCTGTTGGGGAATTCACGATATGATTGGTTAAATTTCAGAAATTATGAACGTAGCTATAGAAGTGTGAGCTTAATTTTCGCTCACTAACATACTTTCACGTGAGATAGATCATGTGATATTTAAACCCCTCGATGATGGAGCGAAGCTGAAAAGATCTCCGTTATAAAATAACAAAAACCAACAAGTTGCTTAGCAGACTTACATCAGGACAGAAAGAACTTATTACTTGAAGCAAAGTATCAGCAAGTATGAAAAATATTTTTATTGAAAGATGGGGATTTTGACAGTGCCTCTAGAGCAAGCTAGCTCAAACATACACGCTTATGCAAATAGGAATTAAATAGATTGAGATGAAGTCATGTTTGCACATCTAGCTTGGAAAAACTCCGATCGCCTGATCAAATTTCATGACTCCCTATAATTTACGGTTTTGATTACATTTAATTTGATTGGATACTTTTCATAAGCAGCTAGACACCTATCCAAATACTATGTCATCATTTAAAGTCATCAAGAGCCTTTTTTACTATTAATTAAGAAAGATGAACGATGGCATATATATGATATATCAATATGACCGCGTTCCTTTAAACGCCGCCTTTGAACTCTAATAAAAATTACTCTCTTTAAAAAATGATATATCGATGATATACCCTATCCCAAAGGTGTTTACCTTCACTAGGGATGGAATTTATCCAATATATACAATTTTTGCAAGAAAATTATGATGAAATTGGAAGCCAAGCAAAAAAATCTGCAGTTTACACAACCAATGTAGAAAGTAAGCCTGGAATTTTCTAATAAAAGGGTCAGCATGTATTATTTAAAGTTTTTTCTGAATGTAAATACTTTTTGGGCTCTAAAATGGTAAGATTTGTGAGGTTGAAAGAAACCCGTCAAAAATGCTTAAATGTCACAATTGGTTTAAAAAGGAGATGTCCAAGAAAAAGATGGATATAATATGATAGTAGTCCAGATTATTCATCTTGAAATAATTAAGTTTATTAGGGTATTGAGAGTTTTAAATATTGATATAAAGCTAATATGTATGATGGCAGATCTTGCTACCAAGTGATGCTCTAAACAAAGAGCTGGTAACAGGCAGCTAAGGTAAAACAGATATACAGAATAGCCTTAAAATTCAAGAATATAGTACTGGTAGATATCAGTATCCAAAAAGTTGTCATAAGTACTGACAAAAAAGGTCTTTTTCTTGAGAGTGGCAGCTATGCAAAAGAGGTTTTGCAGTATCAGTAGAAAATAGAAGAAATATACATCTCTAATTTATCAAAAGATGGTTTAAAAAATTATATCTTTCTTCATCAACAGGAAAAAGCACTCTATAAGAATTTAAGTGCCCTCTTATAAAAATGGTATATGGTGCTTCTAACTCTTACTTAAACAGTCTATTTATTTCCCAGATTTTTAGTTTCAGACCTCATAATTAGGTATTCTCACACACCTAAAGGTATAAGACATTGATTATTATTATTTCTCCTTTTTACTCTATGATAATTTTTATATGAAAACCAATGTAGTTCTGATAGGTTTTCATCTAAGATTTGTATTATTCTAATAATAGACAGATTAGCAATGTTGCAAAAAGACAGGACAACTTAGTTGTCAATGTGTCTCAAGATACACAGGTGGTACAACACGCCATTTCGAAAACGGCATCTCGAAAACGGCATCTCAAAAAACGCCATCTCGAATTTAATTTGAGATGGCGTTTTTTGCGTTAGTGATTTTGAATCACAAAAAAATAAAATAAACAATAAAATAGTTAAAATTTACATATACTTTTATAATACGGCATCTCAAATTTACACCATCTCAATTCCGTCACTTTGAGTCAGATTAATTAAATCTTATTTAGCTAACTTTATTTACATATGAAAACACTTAGTGTGGGGCGTGTTTACGCCATCTTGACTTTACGTCATTTTGAATTACACCATCTATCTTAAACTAAAATAAGTTTATACCTGAACTAAAATAAAGCCTGTGGTATAGTGCCAGATGTTCCTATAGTATTAATCTAAGACACTTATAAAAGAGACAACCTAAAAAGACACCACTATGATAGTCCTTCTAGTGATTGTCATTGCTGGGTAAAAAAACCAGTTTTGTTATATGTAATTTATAACTTTATTATACATGAATACATTGATAAGGGTTTCATCAATAAAATATTTTAATAGTGATTTTAATATAGAAGAGGGTGATTACGCCATTTTGATTTACGTCACTTCAAATTCCACTGAGTTTCACATCACCCAATTGATTCAAGGCGCACAATGGATAGGGGAAAATAAGGGGAAATTACCTATGACGCAAGGCTACACTATATCAATTCCCCCACCGCAATTCTTGCTTTCCACTTTTCAGAAGTATAGTTTCACGTCAAAACCAACATTAATAAAAACTGTAAGAAAACATATGAAAATTTGCAAATATATATTTTTTATCTCTTCTAAACAACTGGGTACTTTTTAACTCCAGTTGTATAAGCTAGTTTATGAGAAATTCAAGTTTTACTCTTTGGCCCGGTTGAGGTAGCTCCACCGTAAATTTGTTAATTTAATATAAAAAATGGTCAAAAACATTATGTTTTTGAGCTACGGCACCTCAATTACGTCACTTCAAAAACGCCATCTTGAGAGCAAGTTTTCAGTTAAAACTCAAAGTTTTGCCTACTTGCGTTACTAATAGAAAAATTATTTTTTCAATATAAAAAACATTGAAATTTTGATAGTATATATTATTTGATCTCCTCTACAATCCTATGTAAAAAATTGATACTTTTATATTAAAAAAATTCTTGTTTTTCTTTTTAAAAACAACCTCCAAATTGCTCATATTTTGATACTAATTCACTTTTAGATGCCTCCCAAGTCCATCAACAAAGCTGCGTCCAAGGCCTCCAAGGCCTCAAAGTCCAAGACCACTCCTCCAAAGGCCAAAAAAGCCAAAACTACCCCTAAAAAGCAGCCTGCTAAGGGTAAAGCTCCCCCCAAGACCCCTACACCCTCACCAGAGCCCGAGATCCAAGCCCAACCCCTCCCCATTCTCCTTTTGTTTACTCCCCGTCAGACCCTCAAGAGAAGTTGTTCAACTTTAACTGCCACTCTGACCCCACTTCAGAGCCTGAGGATGAAGAAGAGCAGGAGCCTGAGCCTGGTGCTCCTGCAGATGAGCCAATTGAGCTCTGGGATCTTAATACCATCCATTATGTATGCAACAGAAATGGCACATTTTCTGTGCCCACCACATACCCTGTCAGCTATCCAATTATGACAAAGAAAGGGGGTGCTGGCTTTGTCCACAAGGGCTACAGCTTCAGCTGCAACAACAAGAAGAAGCCCATCCGTCAGCATCACTTCAAATGTGATAATGTTGGCTGTCCAGCTAGACTTATCACCTATGGGTTCACTCGTTTTAAAGCCCTGACTATTGGGCATGACTGTGCCAAGCCCTTTGATCCACTATATCAACTGATCCGTGGTTTCTTTGCCAGGTCATACCAACCACCAAAGACCAAACTGCAACTGAGGCCGTAAATGATGCACTTATTAATCTAAATGATACCCAACTAGCAACTGTTGGTGGCGCCTCAAAACTTCAGAGATATCTCACTGACCAGAGATATGCTCTGAGCACTGAAGATGTCAGTGCTACATCAATTGACCAGTTGATTTTAACTGATGAGCAAAAGCTTTCATGGCATGAAGAGAGATTTCTCCTTCACAATGATGGGCAACATGCCCCAGAGCGGATCATCTGCTTTGCTACCTCCCAAGATCTTCACAACCTTTTAAAATGCAAGACCTGGCTTGCAGATGGAACATTATCAACCTTCCCAAAGCTCTTTAGCCAGCTTTGGAATATCCATGGGCAGGTTGGCAATCTTGTTCTTCCCCTGGTCTTCTTTTCCTCCCAAATAAAAAGCAGGAAACTTATGTCTGGGCTCTAACAATATTAAAGGCCAAGTTGGATGAGATCCTCCCAACTATTGAAGAGGAGCCAAAGAAGACTAGAGGGCGCAAGAAAAAGGCCTAGTCAGAGGAAGCCACCCCAATCAAGAAAAAGCCCGAAAGCCTTCCATACCATGAATACCTGGTAGTAGATTTTGAGCAGGCTCAGGCCAATGCTTTTATTAGAGTCTTCAAGAGCTCCCCTAAGGGATGCTACTTTCACTTTTGGCAGGCACTCTGCTGCTGCCTTCAAAAGTGCTCTGCACTTCATGAGCTGGACTACACTGAAGGCACAAAGGAAGCAAAGGACGTGTTTAACTGCTTTGCTGCCCTTGCCCTTGTGTGGAAGGAGGAGACAAATGCCTTTTATGACGCCCTCCTCCGCCATCCCTACATTATTGCCAACCAGGCAGCCTTTGCTCCATTCATAGAGTATTTTGAAACTCAATGGGTTGGAGTGTTTCAAGGAGCACGCCACATCAGAAAGGATGGTGACTCAATCCAGTGGAACTGATTTAAGCAGGTAAAGAATGGCCTAATCAAGACCACCTCTTCTCTTGAAGTGTGGCATAGTCAATTTGCCACAAGGGTCTGGGTTCAGAAGCCCAAGTTCAACAAAATCATGGTGCATCTCAAAACTCAGCAGGCCATCTCTGCCCGCCTCTTTAAAACAAGCATCAAGACCAAGGATGATCCCCCAAGCAAACCAAAGCAGTGAAAAAGTATACAGAGATTAGCAAGGTGGTCCTTGCCTACTATCCCAAGGATAGCAAGCTTGAGCATCTCCAAGCTATCTCAGTTGCTCTTTCAACCAATGTATGATCCTTCCTCAATAAACACCACTCTATCTTCTCTATTATTTCCTTTACTTTTATCATTATTTTAATTTTATTTTGTATTTGGTACAAATATATGTTTATTTTAAAGCATAGTTTATAATTAAAATATATGAAAATGTTTGTTTTTGGGATTATTTTAACTTTTAGACTTTACGCAACCTTGTTGCTACTAACTGACCCCATTTTTTATTGAAGATTTGGAATTCTAAGGTTTTTTTAAGTCTAGAAATGTGTTTTGAATTTTTATTTTTGGGAATTTTTTGGGTAGTTTTTGGAGTTCAAAAAATCTAAAATTTTAAAACCGTTTTTTCTTAGTCAAAATGCCGTAAATCAAAATGGCGTTTTTACTAGTAAATCAAGATAGCAGAAATTCAAGATGCCATATTTTGAGATGGCGTTTTTGAAATGGCGTGTTGTACCACACAGGCAGTACTTTTTGAGCCACTTTATGGCAGTTTTGATGTTATTGTCTTACTCAACATGAAAGCATATCATGATCTCCTACTGTAAATTCAGAACCTAAACGTAAAAATGCTGGATTGTCAAATCCTTGGTCCAAATTTCAAATCACATTTGTGGGCAACTCAGCTGAGTGAAAATTAAAACAGTTAATAAAATCAACCATTTAATTCAACATTTTTTGGTTTATTTAAATTGGCAAATTTTGAATCTCTTGAGCAGATAACTCAACTAACTAAAGACACAACACAACAAGTAAATTCATGATACACAAATCAGAAATGCAGGATTCTAATGTACAAGCTGGTATTTCCTGTATGTATAACAAATCATAGACAACATGAAATTAGTAACAAATATGAAATTTTGGGATTATCAAATCCAAGAACCAAATTTCAAATCATAATTGAGGTAAATTTGAAATGAATATAATCTATGGGCATCTCAAACAGGAAGCCAAAGGATCTAGAGTGGGTTTGTGATAATTCTTTTAGAAATCATAGGCATTCGTAAAAATCATCCTATTCCAGTTTAGGACGGCTAAAATTTAGATCCTATTATTCACCAACTTAACATACTTAACAATAAAATTAATTAAAATATACACTTCTCTTTTTGAGTTTAATTTTTAATATGAAATTTATTATGCCTTCTTTCAATACTAACCAAATGAACAAGCTGTTCCCTGGTCTTGACAAAATCATGCATGTCAGGATTGACAATTCTTCCTCTCTGGAAACCCGGGCCCGGGAGCAGGAATCAAACCCTGACCCTGGATTCCTTTGGGCTGCCGGGCCTGTGGACTGCCTGCCCGCAATTTTCTGGGATTGAGCCTCTCACAAGCTGATACTGAGAATGTTGACCTATGCAGTAAAACAAGCCAAACCAAACTAAAGAAATTATTACACCAAATGGAAGACTAATCACAGCGCCTAATGGAGGTACTGATTTGGCAACTATTAGCTTCATAAACTTGAAGTCTACACCAGCAACCAATCAAGAGCCAACCCATGAAAGAGGCACGGGCCTGCGGCCCAGTCCCATGACCTCAACACTAAAGCAAGGTAATCAGGCAGCCAAATCAAGATTCCTGACCAATGAAAGAACCCCTGGGCCAAGTGTCATTTTGCTGCCTTTGGACCCAAGCACCCAGTTCCCCCAGCCCTGCCCTGCCTTGCCCTTCCCAATGCCCTGATGAACCCCCCATGGAAAATGTTAAGTTTGGAGGTGGGGTACTAGATAGACCAAAAAACCCATGCTCCAAACTTATTGTCATTTTTGAATAAAGGTTATGCTATTTTGGATCACACAGCTATTGCCTTATTTTGTATTTGCTGTCTAATAATTCAGTTCAAGATCTCCTGGCCTGCCTGCCCCACTGCCTGCTGTTTTCTGTCCTCCTGGTGTACCCTTTGGACCTGTCCATTTTACTGACTACCCTCTGAAGTCTGAATACAAGGAATATACCCTGGAAAAGATACTTGAACCCAATCCCCTGTCCCTCATACAATCCACAATTAGATACAACCGACAAGGCCCGTGGATATTCTCCACCCCCAAAATATTTAGAGGAAAATTCAATTATCTCCCTGCTTACTACCTGTCCATGGAACCACCCATGACCCCAAAACCTATGCCTGCTTCTTCACCTGACCTTCCAACCAATCATTCTGGCAAGCTGTTTGGGATTGTGTACATCACCCTCACAGGGGTGATTGACACTATAATCCTGGCCGCCAGCCTGTGGTCCTGGGTGGGGAATTCCTCCTTCTACCTTTTAAAGTTAGCTCCCCTCTTGTGGCGGGCATTGCCCGCAAAAAACCTGGCCCAAGTTACCCCTGAAAATGACAGGCCAGCCGCTCAAGACTGGATCCCTGACATTATGGCAACCTTTATTAAACCTGGTACCCTGAGCCCCAAGATGTTGTTATTTCTTAGGGCATCTTGTATGCCTTTGCTATTGATAATCACTTATACACCTATAAGATGACCACAAACCTGATATCTTCCATGTGGAAGAATGTGAACCTGAATGACCCAAAGAGATCCAACGCCAATACCGCTGACACCAACAAAGCTCCATCCTCCCAAGTGCAAAACATGATTCTGAATCAGTCCCTCACAAAGGTGGAGATGTCTCAGATGGGGAAGCTCACTCTTGAGAAAGCTAGACGCACCATGTTGGTCCTCTGCCTGCATTTCTATACCAACACCCCCTCTTACACCAGTGACACCAAGAAGATCCTTGGGGTTGCTTCAATGCTATTGGGGGACGCCTTGGACTGATTTGGCAAGGTCACAGCTGAGGACGTAGAATTCTGCTTAGACTACGCCAAGTTTGAGGCTGAGTTAATGGCCACTGGGGAAGATTGTGACACTAGATACTACGCCCTGAACTCCCTGCTAGAAATTTGACAAGGTCCCTGACCCATCCAAGTGTATATTAAAAAATTTCCTTAAACTGAAAACCTGCACCCAACTTGAGGACAAACTGGCAGTCATTATCTTCCAAAAGGGCGTCAACCTAGCAATGAAGGACCTGTTAAAGCACAATCTGCCCACCCTCAGCCTAGACAAGCTAATTCCCCTGTGCAAGGGTCTTAGCATGAGCCAAGAGAACGCCGGCTCCTCCCAGACCTGCCAACCCCAAACACCGACCCCCAACAGAACAGGGATGACCCCTGAAGAGCTCCAATGACACTACTGCAAAGGACTTTGCTTCCACTGCCACAAGGCGGGCCACTTGACCAGAGCCTGCCCTAAGAAGAATACTGCCCCAATCTCACTGGCGCAAATAAACACTTCTTCCCAGTCTTACAAATTCATCCAAGTGACCATAGAGGTAACAGGGAACAAGCACAAGATTGAAGCCTTTATTGATACAGGGGCAGATGAAAGTTTTATTGACACCAGCCTAGCAGAGAAATTAGGCTTGACAGCCTCAGAGCGCAGTCTACAAGTAATCATGGGAAACAGCTCCTTGGACACTGTCTATGAGTGTGAACAAAAACTCCTGTTGACCATTGGACACAATGTATACCCATAGTCCCTGATCCTCTTGCCAGGACTACCCCACCCCCTTATACTGGGTGACTCCTGGTCCGACAGACATGGCCTGATCCTGAACTATTTTAAGCAAACTGCCACGTTGGGCCAACCAGCATCCTGTGACACTGTTCCTTTTTACATGAGCCATGACCAACCCCCTAACAACAAACTCTTGACCATGAAGATAGAACCTAGCATTGGGATACTGCCTACCCCCCTACAGAGATGGAACCATGTGTTTAGTGAAGAGGCAGCCACCAAACTACCCAGTCATTCAATCTACGGCCATGCCATAGACTTGCTGCCAGGGACTCAAACACACCACAGCCCCATCTACAGCTGTAACCACCACAAGCAAGTGGCCTTGAAAGCATACCTTGAGGATATGACAAAAAAGGGTTCATCCGGGTGTCAAAAGCCCCCTGCTTGCCACCCATGCTGTTCGTAGGAAAAAAAGATGGTGGGATGTGTCCATGTGTGAATTACCAAAAACTGAACAACATTACAGTGAAGAACCACTACCCCATCCCCAATGCCGACAAACTCTGTGATGTACTGACTGGAGCCCAGGTGTACTCAAAAATTGACCTTTGAGATGTGTTCAACCAAATCCAAATCAAGGATGGAGGCAAGTACAAGACAGCCTTCAAAACTCAATATGGGCTGTATGAGTACCTTGTAATGCCCTTTGGCCTCTGCAACGCCCCTAGCACCTTCCAAAGGATAATCAACACTGTCCTAGGGGAATACCTTGACCATTTTTGCGTGGCATATCTGGACAACATTCTCATCTACAGCAAGACTCACAAGGAACACCTGCACCACCTGGACCTTATACTAAAGAAACTCTCCCAAGCAAACTTACACGCTAAGCTTAAGAAATGTGAATTCTTTCAGTCTGAAGTTGAATTCCTGGGATATATAGCAAAGACCAGCGGCTTTGCCATGGCAGAGGATAAAGTAGAGGCAATAACATCTTGGCCGGTGCCCAAAAGCAGAAAGGATGTGAGAAGTTTTTTGGGCCTGGCAAATTATTGCAGGGATTTCATCCAAAATTTTCTCACATTACCCTCCCCCTGACCCGCCTTTGCTCTGAAAAGGTCACCTTTGCCTAGACTCCAGAATGTACCACCACCTTTGAAACCTTGAAACTTGCCTTCTCCTTTGCCCCTGTCCTGGCCATACCAGATCCCTCCAAACCTTTTGTTCTGGAAACCAACATGTCAGACTTTGCGGTGGGTGGGGTCCTTCTTCATGTAGGAGGGGATAGTATGCTACATCCTGTAGAATATTACTCCAAGAAGATGATACCTGCGGAAGAAAACTACCCAATATATGATAGGAGATGCTAGCCATAATGAAGACCCTGAAACATTGGTGCCAATACCTATGTGGCACTGAATGTCCAGTAAAGGTCCTGACAGACCATAAGAACTTGGTCAACTTCTTTAAACCACACCAGCTTAACCAACAACAAGCAAGATGGGCCTTATAAATGGCTGACTACACACTGACCATAGACTACAAGCCAGGAAAGGTGAACATGGTACCCAATGCCCTAAGTAGAATAACTGACCTGGTGCCTCCTCACCTAGAAACCTGCAACCACAACACTCAAGTCCTCTTGGACACAGCAAGTCTAGGCATTCACCTGGGATTGATGAAAATCAGAGCCAGCAAACCAGAAGTACTAAGGGCCCAAACACTAGACAAGTTCACCAAGACCTTGATCTCTGACCTCTCCAAATTCTTGGATAGCGCCCACTACCAAAAAGGCTACTCATTGAAGGGAGCAACACTAATGCTCCACAACAGGATCTTTGTACCAGAAGGGGACATCAGAACCAACGTCTTGAGAGACTACCACAATTCTGAGATGGCTGGACACCCAGGTAGGCTCAAGACCCTCTGGAGCATCAGAAGGAACTTTGCTTGGCCAAAAATGGATCAAGACGTAAGCACATACCTGAAGGGGTGTGAGACCTGTGGGCGGACCAAAACCCGTAGAAACAAACCTGAAGGACTTCTAAGACCCTTGAATATACCCCATGGACCTTGGAGATCTGTCTCCATGGACTTTATTATGGAACTGCCACCATCCCTCTCGTACAATGCAATCCTGGTCATGGTAGACTGCTTCACCAAGATGGCATACTTTTTACCAACCACCACCAATTGCACAGCAGCAGAAACAGCCCAACACTTCCACAACCACATCCTCACACAACACAGAACACCCAAGGAATCATCACAGAAAGAGAACCACAATTCACTTCAAACTACTGGACACAGGTGATGAAAGACTTAAGAATCAAGCAATGTGTATCTACCTCCTACCACCCACAGACAGACGACCAAACTGAACAAATAAACCAGATCCTTGAACAATATCTTTGATGCTATGCCAATGCTGATCAGGACAATTGGGCCAAAATGCTCCCCATGGCCCAGTTTACCTAAAAAATTAAGGACCACACCTCCACAGGCATGTCCCCATTCAAAGCCAACTATGGGTTTGACCCCACCTGGGACCCCCAGATTGACAAGAAGGAATTGAACACCACTGGGCGCTCCTGGATTAAACAGATTCACGGCACAAAAAACATGCTTGAGCAACCTGAACCACACAGTGTAAACATACAAAGCCTTTGCTGACCACATACAAACCCCAGAACAACCCTTAAAAGTTGGAGACAAAGTATACCTAGACTCCCAGAACGTACCCCTGCACGTGCCCTGCAGGAAATTAGCTCACAGAAGAAGCGACCCCCACAAGATCACTAAACTAGTTGGTGAGGTTGCCTTCAAAATAGACCTACCCCCCTCCTTGAAGATTCATGATGTGTTCCACCGCTCCCTGTTTTTCAAAAAAGGTGGGAATTTGCTCCCCCACCAACAGATTAAGACAGCCCCCACCCATCCAAACAGGCTGCACTGAGGAATATGAAGTTAAATACATACACGGCAACTAAACTCACTACCAAAAATCCCAGTATTACATCAAGTGGAAAGGATACCCACTAGAAGAAAGTACTTGGGAACTGCTGATCAACCTGACTAATGCCCAATAAGCCATCCAACTCTACCTGAACAAGAAGAATCAGAAGGGAGGGCCCTCAGGGAAAGAAGGGGATGGTGTCAGGATTGACAATTCTTCCTCTCTGGAAACCCAGGCCCGGGAGCAGGAATCAAACCCTGACCCTGGATTCCTTTGGGCTGCCAGGCCTGTGGACCGCAGGACTGCCTGCCCGCGTTTTTCTGGGATTGAGCCTCTCACAAGCTGATACTGAGAATGTTGACCTATGCAGTAAAACAAGCCAAACCAAAGAAATTATTGAACCAAATGGAAGACTAATCACAGTGCCTAATGGAGATACTGATTTGGCAACTATTAGCTTCATAAACTTGAATTCTACACCAGCAACTAATCAAGAGCCAACCCAGGAAAGAGGCATGGGCCCGCGGCCCAGTCCATTGACACGACACTAAAGCAAGATAATCAGGTAGCCAAATTGAGATTTTTAACAAATGAAAGAACTCCAGGGCCAAGTGCCATTTTTCTGCCTTTGGAACCAAGCACCCAGTTCCCCCAGCCCTGCCCTTCCCAATGCCCTGATGAACCCCCCATAGAAAATATTAAGTTTGGAGGTGGGGTACTATATAGACTAAAAGACCCTGTGCTCCAAACTTATTGCCATTTTTGAATAAAGGTTATGCTATTTTGGCTCACACAGATATTGCCTTATTTTGTATTTGCTATCTAACAATTCAGTTCAAGATCTCCTGGCCCACCTGCCCCACTGCCTGCTGTTTTCTGTCCTCCTGATGTACCCTTTGGACCCGTCCATTTTACCAACTACCCTCTGAAGTCTGAATACAAGGAATATACCCCAGAAAAGATACTCAAACTCAATCCCCTGGCCTGCATACAATCCACAATTAGATACAACTGACAAGGCCCGTGGATATTCTCCACCCCCAAACTATTTAGAGGAAAATTCAATTATATCCCTGCTTACGACCTGTCCATGGAAGCACCTGTGACCCCAAAACCTATGCCTGCTTCTTTGCCCGACCTTCCAACCAACCATTCTGGCAAGCTGTTTAGGATTATGTACATCATCCTCACAGGGGTGATTGACACTATAATCCCGGCTGCCGGCCCATGGTCCTGGGTGGGGAAGTCCGCCTCCTACCTTTTAAAGTTAGCTCCCCTCTTGTGGTGGGCATTGCCTGCAAAAAACCTGGCCCAAGTTACCCCTGAAAACAACGGGCCAGCTGATCAAGACTGGATCCCTGACAATGCAGGGCTACGCTGTGTCTTCCAACAGTGAAGCCTCTGTCTATGGTCATTCCTAACCCTCAGGTCCCTCCCCAAGCACTACCCAGGAGTGTGTTTAATCTCCTGTTTCCAGCATGGCTCAGTTTGCCCATCACACACAGGCAGCTACTAACCCAAATCAAATATCAACAATGGCATCTGAAATCGGCCAATTAAGCCAAGGGGTCACCCAGGGCAGCCAGAATCCAAGCACAGCCAATCAGATGGCAAAATTTGGTTCCCAAGACGGACACATCCCACCTCTAGCCAATTATCCTGAAAGACGCAGAAGAAAATTGACCACCCCAGAAATTGTTCTCAAAATGGTCAAAAAGAAAGGGATGCTTATGTTCCTTGGGAAAATAGTGGCAGTGATGGGTTTTGCAAAGTCCACTGTGGCTGCAACTCTGCAAGCCCACACCAACTGTGTCCCCCTCCCAAGAAGACCCCAAATGGTGCCTGTACATCAACTAATGGTGAAAAAGCTCCCCCCTTATGATGGCCATCATGAAACGTGACCTGTAGATGCCCCTGGTCCAGGTTTGTCTCCAACTGAGACTACATGGCATTTTCACAAATAAGAGAATAGTCAATTTGTGGATGCACAGAGTTGTGGTTGCTGCTCGAATCTTGTCCAATCAAGTTCTCAGTGGTTCCAGTTTGATGGATACCAACCCCTACAATTCTATCATCATTATTTTATAAAAGGGAGAGCAATGATAGCCCTGTCAAGTATGTACCTCTGGGAAGTGTAATAAACAAGATAAAGGGAAAATTAAGAAGAGTATGGTACTTTATTTGATATGAATATAGGATATTATTTATTATCACAGAAAGTCACATAATTTTCATATACATCATGGTAGTCATGGGGCTTATCCAAGTAATTTTTCCTCTTAAGCCATGAGACTTGTCCAAGTTATGTTCTGCTTAGGACTCAAAATAGTTGATCCTATTAATAGATGGCCAAATGATAACATTGCCACTGACTTAATGACTAGTTAGAGAATCATTTGACAACTTGCTCAGGGAATTAATTCCCTGAGAAAAAGTAATTGTAGATGTTGTGACAGCCTGTAATGATGGCATCTTCTTGCCATATGCCAAGATTTCTGCAAGTATCCAAGACTATGAAGAAAAGTGTATACAATCTGACTTCTACAAGCGCAGCCTAATTTTGTATCAATTTTTGGGGGTTTGCTGGCAGTTTCCCCATTGGGTGTCAATTATTATACAGCAATATCAAACACTGCAGATGGGTATTCCTACCAGACAGAGCTTAATGGCATGCTGGATTAGTGGACTACCCAACAAGCTGTATACACAGTTGTAATGAGTGCTGAAATGGAACAGCGGGAGTGGGCAACCAAAGAAATTAGGGCTGTGGGACATACCTGTTGGTCCTACCCCACCAATCACGCTGACATGCATCTTGCAGATGTATGTCTTTACAATTTTGGTTCTGCTCTCAGGCGCTCAAAACCTGCCACCTACAACAAACTGTGCACCCAAATCAAGAAGGGGTATAAGCATTTCATTTTCATATTTGTCCAAGACTTACCCAATCTCATCATCATCTATTCAAGTAATAGTGATAAGTCCAGAAAGGACTCCTGCCTCCCCCACACTCTTTCATTTGGGGTTTAAAGCCTGCACATGTGAAGGAAGAAGAATTAAAGCAATTCAAGTAATCAGCTCTTTTTGCCTCTTCCTAGTAAACAAACCCTGCCTCCCCAACCCCCCATCAAGCCACCCACCTTCTAACCCTGACTCCCAAACCACCACCCATTCCCTCCCCACTATCTCTGATACTATTCCTTTCACAAGCGCAGATGAAGGCGACATTCATTCCACCCATTCCATCCCCTTCTTGTCCTTTGATGAGTAAAATAAAATATTTATTTTTGACAACTTATTAAAATTGATATTATTTCTTTCAATTCATAATTAATAATATGTTCTTTTTATATTGTTAGCATTTCCCATATTTAAAAAATGTGTTGTACATTTGATGTGGTAACATATAATTATTTTCATTAAATTTTTTGTTATCAATAATAAATCAAGAACCACAAATATAAATGTTGCATTAGAATATTGCAATTAGACATCAACTCTTGATATTTTGATATTTTGTGCATAATTCAATGCATATTGTTTAATAAAATTCATTGTAAATGAGGCCTTTTTCATTGTAATTTATATAAATAGACTGTGTTTATTTTAGGGAGCCATTAATGCTTAGTACAAATATTGATACATAGTGCATTTTACAGCCTGTATATTTACCTATTGGTAATAATTCTGTAATTTTTTTAGCTGGATTTTGCGAGGTAATAATAATGTAATGGGTTAATAAATTACAGAATTATTACCAATAGGTAAATATTTAGGCTGTAAAATGCACTATGTATCAATATTTGTACTAAGCGTTAATGGCTCTCTAATATAAACACAGTCCATTTATATAAATTACAATGAAACAGGCCTTGTTTACAATGAATTTTATTAAACAATATGTATTGAGTTATGCACATAATATCATAATATCAAAATATCAAGAGTTAACGTCTAATTGCAATATTTAATGCAATATTTATATTTGTGGTTCTTAATTTATTATTGATAACAAAAATATTAATGCATTAAAGGTAGTACTATAAAAACCAGTTTTTTGATGTAATTCAAACAAAATGTCAAATATCTACAGCCATGTCAACAAATTAGAGTCATCTCTACAAAAGGTTGAGATATTGAATATATCAAAAGGTAAATTGTAGTAAATCAGCTGGGAAATGAGGGAAGGGATTTGGTCCAGCAAAACAAAGCCACAAAAAATAACATGGGAACAATAGTCAACAAAGAACTCAAGGAAATAATTTTAAACTTTCAAAAGAAAATACTCAAGAGTTCAGTTTTCAAAAAAGAAAGTTACAAATTGTGGGAGTTTGCAAAAAAAACAACATAAGGAATACTCAAAAAGTCAAATTGATGAAAGAAATTGAAATTTCAAAGGAAATTTACACTAATAAAGAGTAAACTAATCAAATGGAAACATATGAAAACAAAGCACATTAAAGAAGCAGAAGTGCCTCAAGAAACACTGAAAATTTATCAAATGGAAATCAAGAGGAAGCAAAAGCTGCAAGAAAGATAAGGAAAATTCAGCCTAGGGAAATTAATAAAGAGCAGCCAACACTCATGAGGTTTTCTGAAGGGGCGCCTGTGGCTGAGGGAGCTGCAGGGGAAACAATCAGTAAGTTTTTTATGTTTTACTTATATTTACTTTAGTTATAACTAGGAATGGGGACAAGGTTGCTGAAGTGGCAGTGTTCACTCTGAGTTGGTTTTACGGGGGTTACCAATCACTGGTAGTCCCTGTAAAGCAAATAAATAAAAATGAAATAAATAAAATAATTCAAATTAATATAAATAATTTTTCAAATATTGAAGCAAAAGCCAAGGAATATTTACCACCCGCGGGGCGCTCACTGTGGATTAGGGAAGCACATAAAATAGGAGCAAATATCAATTTCAAAGAGATGACTGAAATTCACAGGGATATCAAAATAAACTCCAATGAATATATTTATGAAAGTATTCAATGATTTCCCTTTTCAAATATCAATGAATACAAAAAAATCTAATAAAAACTGACTTTCAAATAAAATTGAATATCTTAAAACTGAAATTTTCAATGAAGTATTCAAAGCATTATCAAATAAAGTTGGGGATGCAGTCCTTGTGAATAATTTCAAGCCTTTATTTATTTTATTTGCCAAGGCATGAGGGGCAGATACAAGTCAGGTGCCCTCTGGTACAATATTCAAATTCAGCCAAACATCCTCATCAACAGATTAGTTCAAATATACAAGAAATTTTGCATGTTCTCTGAAAAATATACCTCTCAAAGGATTCACATCACAGTATACCTAGGAATCTTACTACATTGCATGTTAAAAACTAACATTAAAAAGTTGGAGGATGTACCTATACAGCTTGATATATGCCAATTAGCACTATAAAACTAGAAGACACCACGGGGGTATAGGACAGTCAAGCATATCCTGTATGACTCCTTTGCACTGGCATTGCTGTATGGGTTTTATGTGCCTCCTGAAAAGAACCTGTTAATTGATTTGCTTACCCAACTCCCTTTTATTAAGCAAGCAGCAACCACCAGGGTGCAGGGCGCCACCCCTCTTGAAATTGCATCCAGGGTTGTCCACCACGTACAGAAGAGTACTAGATCCAATTAGACACTCTAGCTGAAAATTTGATTTCAGGGTATAGTTCTCGGGAATAATTGCATTCCCTTTGCAATTTGCATCTCTCTAATAAATATCTTCCCTTGCAGTTTACTTTTTTAATATTTTTTTAAAATACTAAAATTTAAAGTTTTAAAATTTAAATATTAAAATTTGAATATTAATATATCTAAATATATTATAAGACAGTAATTATAGTAAGCAAACATGTGAAACAATAACATATGATTTAATATGTGTTTATTTACTAGCTTGTTGAGTATGGGTTCATTTATTACATAGTTAAACAGCGAGAACTGAATTTATCCACATCAAGTGGCCTGATCCATTTATTTGCTAAACAAGTGATTGTTTAGAACTCAAATTACCTTTCTCTTGTAATATGATTTGATAAATATATTTGATATGCTTGACCTGCGTCATAAGTACTAATTAGTAAGAGATACATGAAAATCATTGGTTTTTGTGTCGTGTGGATATAGTGGCACTGAAATAATAAGGATCAGATGATGACTTGCAAGGTCCAATTTGTGGGTTAAAAAAAGCCAAAGTACCAAAAAGGGCTCACAATTATTTAAATAAAATTAATCTATTTTTATCTTTTTTAATTTATTTATTTGTTAGCACAACAGTCAATATAATATTCAGTGCATTATAATAAAAATATGTGTCCTCATATCTAGTATAATTAATTTTACTTAACTTTTGTATGTATTCTTATATTTCTATAATACAATTCAACTTCACGTCATTATATATAAATAATATTTTTTGAGTCCTAATAAAAACAAAATATATAAAAATAAAAACAAATAAAATCCAGAGTGCCCATTTATCTGATTGGCTTGGAGGCAAGGGCTTTGGGAAGAAAGGATTCTGAGTGCTTGTAAAAAGCTGCCACCACATTGGGTGGCATTGCAAATTGGTTGATCTTAAGAATGTTGAAGATATCCTCATTGTCCTATGGGAGGCCTTTCCTCACCTTATTATTGATCCAACCAAACACCTCCTTGGATTCAGAAATGGATAATAGGGCGGAAGGAAGAGGAGTCTCATTGGACAATCAGTAAGCCGGTGGCTGGAGGTGTGGATGTTTTTGTTGATGGGGGGACCTTGGACACAACAAGATCCACTTTGTGGAGCCCAAAATTATCTAACACAACAATGTTGGTTGTGCTGCTGTAATTGATCCAGAGGTATTCCTTTACGGTTTGGAAAAAATCAAGAAAAGTCCCACTATTGTGGAAACCCTTGATCATTTGATATTGGTCCAACCTGCAAGGACCCAGAAGCGCAACCATGGAATATGTCTGGGAACAGACAGCTGCACAATGTGCTACACCATCCTTGGACCCCTTCTCAACCCACCCAAGCCTAGACCTGAATGAGGAGGAAAACAACAATTCATCAATATAGAAGAACTGGACATTCCCAGTCTCCTTTAGGGCCAGATAAGTCTTGGCATAAATGTGTCAATCTTTGATGAGGTTTTCACTGTTTTGATTGTACGGAAAAATACCCAGTACTTTCCAAGAGAAGCTGTTGGGAATTTTGACCAAGCAATGATGTCAATTATGACGGAGCTCACAGATTGGGATTGCTACAACCAAATCCATAAATTAGTAGTAAAAAATACAACAATGCTAATTATTACAAAGCTTGTAGATACAAATTGCAGCTACCAAATAGCATAAATTGATAGTATAAATCATATGCATATTGGATCAGCAGTAACCTGCTGACCTGGACCTTAAATTAGCCAATGATAAGTGCCGCCACAGTATTTAAGTGATACATGATTTGCTGCCGCACCACTTTAAAAATACATAAGTGCTGCAGCACCGCCTAGTTTTGGATTAGGCGCCAAAATGCCAAACTACTTTTTTGTCAAGCGCCGCCGCACCAACTGAAAATTATTGCAAGTGCTGCAGCGCCGCCTGGCAAATATTGCATGTGGCAAAGCGCCACTTTACTTTTACATCAAGCGCCGAGGCGCAGGGTTTGATTCCCCATTATCTCAAATTCCCATATGTATCATATTAATAAGCACTATGCATGAAGTATGCCAGAGAAGTAGGAAGTGATCCTAAAGTACTAAATTATTCCATGCCAGCAAGGATTGCCTGTGCTGGGTAAAGATAAAGATATTCTATTGGTTGACGTGCAATAAGTGCCAACCCTAGATTAATAATTACCAAAATTAAGGGCGTGTTAGAATGTCCTAGAAGACATTGCTAGCAGCCCAGGGATTAACCTTTGCAGAAGGTATGAGAAGAATGAATCACTCACAATAAAAATAAGCTTTTAATCTTGACTTGTCTGGGAAATATCTTTAATCTGGTTGAACTTTATCCTAATCCTTAAGTACTTCTGCGCATCAGAAGCCATTGCCAGACAGTAATCATGGTTCCATTCAACCCTGGCTCTTCTGATACAATACTACTCATATCCTCACATATGACTGCATTCAAGAAAATGTCCTGTGCCCTATAATATTAAATAATTGTGGCACTTTAATGCAAAAAGTGCAACATAAGCCAATATTGACTATGGTTTTATAAAAAAGCGTTTTAGAGACAGAAAGCCCAAACTCTGTGGCAAGCATTGATTGGACAGCAAGTTTGTCCAGGTGGAAATCCTTGGCCACCCTTGTTTTATTGCGTCAATATGCACAGGTTGAAGTAGTTTTGGCTGCCGCTTAGCCTTGACAGATTTGGAAATTTGCCTGGTGTTGCCATGTTTTTTGTTGATATCACCAATATATTTGGATGTGACACCAAATCATGACGCAATATCCCAAAATGCCATCCCCCTGTTCAAGCAGTTGAGGAGAGCTTCACGCTCATTATCTGTCAACCAAGGCTGACCCTTGGCAGGTACTGCGGCATCCTGTCTGGCAGGCTCAACATAGGGGATGGGAACCTTTGTGTAGAAGGTGGGATCACTCTTACTTGCAGTGGCGCTGTCAATGGTGGAATAGGTAACAGGTGCAGATGGTTCCTCAGTTGTGACCAATGGCTCATAGGAGAATTCAAAAATGCAGGGGCATGCAGTGGCAACTCTGGGTTCAGAGTGTGGGGCCATGTTACAACTGGGTACACAGTGGAGGTGTATGTAACCTCATTGTTCCCAATGACCTTGGTATGGGAGACTTTGGTGGTAGGCCTCAAAAGTGGCATCTGCCTGGGATTTAAGCTGCTAGTTCTGGCTTATGACACAAAGGTGTTTGGCTGCGCTGACACCTTGGGAGGCCTGTGTATCAGCATTACTCCCCTTGAGTTGTGTTCTAGGTCTATTCTTGGACCCTCTGGGACGCCCTTGTGGACAGACTGCCACAAAGGCTGGTGCAGGGGCTGGTTGGGAATGGGATAGTCTGTCCATAAAAATAAAATAAAAAATATATTTTAGATTAAATATGTATTTATTTAAATTTTTGGTTTATTTGTGGGTAGTTGTTTTCTCTTGATTTAGCCTTGAATAGTAACAGAATTTTGTACATCTGTCAGGATTGACAATTTTTCCCCTTGAAACTTGGGGCACAGGCCGGGATTTGAACCCTTACCCTGACCACTTGCGGCTGCCAGCCCTGAGGACCAATGAGCCGTCTGCCCGTGTTTTTCTGAGACTGAAACCCCTCAAGCCGCCGTCAAGGATAATTTTCTAAAAGGTAAAGCCAGTCAAACCAAAGGAATCATCACATCCAATGGAGAGTAATCAAGACACCTAATGTAGGAAACAAAATTCCTACTGCCTGCTTCATGATCTTGAAGACCACTCTAGTGGCTAAATGAAGAGCCATCACCAGAAGAAAACACAGGCCAGAAGCCCTCTCTCATGACCACACCTTGAGAAAGGAAGAATCAAGTGTCCTATTCTAAAGCTTTGACCAATAAGCAAACAAGCAGAAGCAGAGCCATTTTGCCGCTTCCAAACCCAGGCGTCCTGGCCACCCAACCTCATATTTTCCAGCTCTATGATGATAATATGGGAGTTCCTGTTCACAAGTCCTCATTATGTGTCCTGGTTCATAGCCAGTGACTGGCTGGAAGGAGTTGTCATTCCCTAGTAGAGGTAGGTGGCTGCTTGAAGTTTCTTATACTTGGCCTGCATTACTTCAAACTCTTCCAATAGTTTCCCTATGACTAGGCAAGCATACCACCATGTGCTTGTACTTTGCTGGTGATAGACTCTCAGTGGGCCTGTACCAATCCTTTAACAGCCTAGAAAACTCATTACTAATAAATTCCCTCCCCTTATCTGTCATCCCAAGGTGTCTAGTTAACTTTTCTCATTCCTCCTGGGAAGTTTTACTATTGGCAAATCTTTGACAGCTTTGGCGGTTGGTATCTTCCTCCCCTTGGCTAGGGTAGAAGATACTGGACAATTCAATCATAGGGACTATTTGCACTACTTGGAAATTTGAGTAGAGGTCAAAATGGGCTTTTATTTGCTTTCATAAGGAAGATCCCCTTAGAAATCTTCTGGTATATGGCCCAGAGAGTCAAGGAAACAATTTTTATATTCCATAACTTGGAGTCCTCCAACAATCTCTTGGACTTCTTTTAATTGGCTTTGGACTCCTGCACCTTAGTCTTGGACTCCTGATCCTTTCTTGGGCTGTTTCCTTTATCTTGGTCTCCAGCTTTCTGTGTATTATTAGTAGCCTTTGTTATCCACTTTTACAATCCTTGAAAAGCCTCAGACTGATCCCCCTTTTATAGCTTCTTGTTTCAGTCCTTATTTCTTTCAGAGCTCTGATTTTTCCAGGCTTAAACTATCCATTTTATTCTGCTCTACAATATATTAAACCTTTTAACTTAATTCAGCCTATTAAAAACCAGCTCTTTCCTGTTAATTCCTTCATTTTTAGGCTTAAACTCTTCAATTAAAGCCCTTAAACAAGGATCAAAAAAGCTTTGACCTGCAGTCTATCAAACGCCCAGAATGAACTGGTTTGCCAAAATAATTGCCCAAATGACTTGCTCTTGACCCTGGTTCAAACTTGGCATTGTCTTGCTCCGGATAAATACTTGCTCCACATTTCAAACGGTTTCACAGTGATTCCTGTCACGTTTCTCTGGGAAAACTCAAGTGCTTCCAACTATGTTTTACTTAGGGGGGTTCACACCCTAATTACTTCAACGTTTCTCTGTGTTTATCTGTGTTTTCTTCCACATTTCAGCCATTAGAAACTGCCTGCTGCTTGCTTCTCCTAATCATTTCAGCAAAACTCCAGCCTTTGTCCTTAGAGTTTTCCTGTTCTGTTTCTGAATATTCTGGCTCCTTTTCATTCAATCAATCCCTTATAAATTCACAGTATATTTTCTTTGAACTATTTCCTACTTTTTTTATCTTTTTATGATATTTATCTTAATTTTTTCATATCTTTTTAGCAGTTTACTTAAGTCTTTTATCTGCTTCTTTCTTCTCATCAATCTCATTTCCAACAGTTCCAGTCCATTATTTCTGCCCCTATCTACTTCTGCTGGTCCTCCTTAACCAACCTCAAGACTTTTGTCTAGCCCTCAATATGAACTATCTAGGTTTTATCTGCACTATGAACCACCTAGGTTCTGTTCCTAACTACAAACCACCCAGGTTCCATTTTTAGTCCCCATTATCAATACCTCAGACTCAGGAAATAAGTCTACAAGGCTACTGGCGTTTGAATGGGCCCCTGAAAGTGTCCTCCACTTTGGCCATTCAACCACAGAAAATCCTTGCATCCGTGCAGCTGTCTTTACACACTCAGGTGGTTAAGTCTGAGCTTTCAGTTGCAAAGTAAGCAACTTTACTTCCCAGAGACCTGTTCATTATCAAGTTCTGCAGCTGTGTCCCCAAGCAGCTACTCTGATAATGTCTCTGGGTATATCTGTGCCCCTATGGTGGCTTAATGACCTCCCCAAGTCTCTATGAAAACACAGACAAGGTCACCCTACCAGTCTGTTAGGTAAGGTGCTCACTCACAGACCTCCTACAAGTGGCCAAGGGATTGTGGAGTTACCTCAGCTCCTCCCTTCACCAGCAGTCCTTACTTACCTGCTAGGTTACATAACTCATTATCCCTAGTAGCCAATGTTACCTACCAGGTTGAAGAGCCATCCCTTCCCAGTAGTCTTTTGTTACCTACTAGGTGAAGACACCTAACCAGCACCCCAGCAGCCAATGTTACCTGCTAGGCTGCTCCATTCCCCACCCCTAGTAGACCATGTTACCTACTAGGTTCAGACACCTAACCAGCACTCTAGTAGCCAATATTATCTACTATACATTTACCTGTAACAAAAACACTATACTTTGCCAAATTTCAGCATAGAGTCTTTATTGTTGCCAAATCTTCCCTCACCTGCACAACTGCTTCTGTGTGGACCGCCACAGATCCCCAGTTGGAAAATGTAAATTTTGGTAGTGGGGTACTATATAGACTCATAGAATCTGCGCTCAGACTTTATTGCCTTTTTTAAATAAAGGTTATTTGATATTGGCTTTGACAGCTATTGCCTTATTTTATCTTTGCCATCTATCAATTCAGCACAAGACCATCTGGCCCTCCTGCCATTCTGCCTGCAGATTCTTGTTCACCAGGTGTTCCTTTTGGCCCTGTCATTTCACAGAGTATCCATTAAATCCTGAGTATAAAGACTATACTCTGGAAAAATTCTTTAAACTATTTCTTTGGCCCACATAAAATCTGCAGTTAGATACATCCATCAAGGCCTGTGGATATTCTCAACACCCAAAGCTTTTAGAGGAAAAATCAACTACCTTCCTGCTTACAGCCTCTGCATGGAACCGCCTGTGACCCCCAAGCCTATGCCTGCCTCCTCATCCAACCTCCCAACTGATCATACAGGCAAGCTATTTGGGATTGTGTACATTAATCTCACAGGGGTGATTAACACTATAATCCTGGCTTCTGACCTATTATCCTGGATGGGGAAGTCCATGTCCTACCTTATAAAGTTAGCCCTAATTTTGTGGTGGGCCCTGCCCGCTAAACCTGCAGCTTGTGTGTTCCCTGAAAACAACAGGCCAGTTGCCCAAGGTTGTATTCCTGAAAATATATGTGATTTGAAGTGTATAATGTTTTATTCTTTCTAGGGTTGGATAACTTTACAGTTTAATCAATTTTTATGTCCAAAAATGTCATAGTAGATTCCATAATGCTGGGAACTATCTGCCCAAGTAAGAGAGCTCAAAAAGCTAGAAAGATGTTAATGAACTTAACTGATTTGATGGATTAAAATCAAACAGTTGATTGAAAATGGGTTACAACTGCTCCAGTCTACCAGTTGTATTTGATTCCCCTGTGAAAGCTGACGTTGAGAAATTGACGTAATATGAGAGTCACCAGATATGATCTTATTTATCAGCACAGTAATCAGAAGTTGGTCACAAAAGGGTTCTTTTAAAACTGGACTATGTATTAACTTGACAATGCAGAAGGAATAGGAGCCAAGGATTCAGGTGGTATTGCTTAGTTGAATTTTGATATATATTGAATAATTTTTACTGTTTCAACTCTTAAGAGTTGAGTTAACCCAAAATTTTACTCAATAAAAATCCAATATCCTCTGATATAACTTTATTTAAATGCATCCTGTAGTGGACCTTCTGCACTACATTCCCTACAATCTAATTATTAGCCAAACCATTAAAGGAAGATGGGGCCTTGCCATTGGCACTTTGTTGTTGCCTCCGCCCAATGTCAATCTGATGCCTGCAAATTTAGAAGTTTTCTCCACTGTATCCAAAGCTGAGATATTTGTAACATCTCAATGTCCTGAATTCTACACCTAAGACTCATTGATTCTCTCCCAGGTTATTTATCTCAGGCTCCTTTGGTTAGGGTTAATCATTTTGCTTAACCCTAGTGTATCTTTTGGAAATTCCACAAAGCAGTATTTGAAGCTTTGTTTTGTGACAGAAATTTTCAGATAGTAAGAAGCAGTTTCTAGGTGGTGAGGAATCACCACCCAGATCCACATAGAATTTATGATTAACCACCAACATGGTTATTGAGATAGAATTTTTCATTTGAATTTAGTCATGGTAGAGCTTCTCAGTTTGGGTTAGTTTTTTCTAGTGTGCTTACTGTACATTAAATTTGGATTCCATTTCCTACAATTATTATTTGAGTTTACTAGTGGCATTCAAAGGTGATTTGAAATTTGGTTCTTGGACTTTACAATCCTTTAATTTCAGAAACATGGTAAACTTAATAGAACAGGTTGCTTGATTTGAAACCTTCAAATCTGATTCCAGTTAATTCATTTTGTCCATTTGGAATATGAAGTTTGACTTGAAATTTGCAAAGTATCTATGAGTTCCTGCATTTTTAAATATCCAAATAAAAATACAAAGAATTCAATTTAATTGAAAAAGGACATCCTGCAAATGTGATTCAAAATTTGGACCAAGGATTTGACAATCTCGCATTTTTACGTTCAGGTTCTGAATTTACAGTATAAAATTATTTTTTATTCCCATAAAAATTAAAATTTCAATGAACCAAAAATAAAGATAGTTTATATATAATAATATCTACAAAATATAAGAAAATTCCAGTTTTAATTTATTATACTTTATATAAGCACAACTGAAAAAATCTCATACCTTAAAGATAAATTAACAAAATATAAGATATTTCTTACAAAACCACATTGAAACTGTATCTTAAACTTACCATTTATACCTAAAAAGAGTAGTACTATCCAAAAAATTAAAAAATTAAAAGTTTAAAAGTAAAAAATATATAGGCAAACCAAAGCAAAGTTTATTTGGCTAATTAAAGCCACCAGCAAGAGCAGTGGCAACATCTTCAAGGTACTTCTTAATCTCCACCTTCTTGTACTTCTTCTTCACCACCTTCTGAACATCCTCCTGGTAGTCTTGCTCCTTGGACTTTTGCTTCTTGGGGGCCACCTGGTTGGCCAGATTGCAAAACTTGGAGACAGTCTGGACCTGCTCCTCCTGCAGCTTCTGGAAGAACTTGTTGTATTTGGAGTTGGCCCCAAACTTCACCTTCAGGTGCTTGTGCCAAACCTCAAGGCTAGAGGTGGTCTTCATATCCCCCTTGAGGCAGGCGCCCTGGCAATTCCAAGGGGCAGTGGCCCCGCTCTTACTTCTCCAGGCAGTCACCTTATTGCCCACCCATTGGCACTTGAAGTTTTTCCAAGTAAACTTTGAAGATGGTGGAGTGCTTCTTCACATAAGCATCCTCCAAGAGGGCCTCAAAGCCTAGCCCAGTATGCTCCGGGAGCACAAAAGCCAAGGCAGCAAACTAAGCCAGAGCAAAGTGGCACTTCCCCTTACCATTGTTAAGATACTTCTCAAAAAGGTCCTTCTCACTCTTGAGATTCTTGATGAGGGCCTTCCTAAAATAGAAGAAGCAGCCCTGGACATCTTCATTGAAGGTGGCCTCAAAGGCTCTGAACTTAGCTTGCTCAAAGTCCATTATTATAACCTTTGGCCCAAGTGAGTGCGCATGAGCAAGCTGCTCAGCAATTATGGCCGACTCATCCTTCTCAGCAGAGGAGGGATTTGCGGTGCAATACGCCATCTAGAAAACGCCATCTAGAAAGACGCCATCTAGAAAAAAATTTGCAATAGGGTCAGAATTTACATCGGCAAAATTAAAAAAAATTATTAAATAGTTATTTTTTACATATTGGTTTCTAATACGCCATCTAGAAAAACAACATCTAGAAAACACTATCACAAATTGAAATAAAAAGAGTGTTATCCAAATAAGATTTTTTGAATATAAAAACACTTAATAAATACCCTAAAATACGCCATCTAGAAATACAGCATATGGAATCAAATAATAAATTATACTTTTATGTGATAAATCTAAGCCTTTTCCTTATTAACTGGGAATAAAGTATGATATTAATTTTTTACCACATATAATATATCAACTCAAATTAACTCACATTTGATAGTACTATCTCCCTATAACACAGCCATTAAAAACCACTTTTGATATACTGACTTTATTCCTTACCATAAAAGGATCTGTAATATTTGATTTTCAGCTTTAAAATGCTTCATTAATGATTTTATATATGTAATGGTAGTGTCTCCATCAACTGGAACTGTAATAATCAGGTTACGGACAGTGTAACTAAGACCACCTCATCACTTGAAGGTTGGTACAATCAATTTTCTTTCCTGGTTAAGATAAAGAAGCCCAGATTCATTATGATTATCAAAAAGCTGAAGATCTGGTATATCCATGGGGACCAGCTTTACCCTCAGGCCATCAAAAGCAAAGCTGTTTTATCCAAGCATGCAGATCAGCAGGTCAAGTTTGCAAGTGTTACCAAGAAGTTTTTGACCTATTACACTGGAGAAGGCTGCCTTACCCATCTTAAAGGCATTGCAAAGACTTTTGGGACTGAAGCCTGATCAAGTTACTCTCCCATTAAATACTTTACTTCCAAACATTTAATTTTTACTTAATTTTTAGTAAATTGATACAAACATAGGAGCAAATTTAAATATAGAAATATCACAGTTTTGGGGTGTGTTGACTTTGGAGATTTGCACACTAAAGTTGGTACTAGATGATCCCACATTATTATTGCAGATTTGAAATTTTTGGATTATTTTGAGTCTAGCCATATGTTTTTCTTACTATTCTAGATTTTTTGGGTTTTTTATTATTAATTTTTAAGTTATTTGACACAGTTCTGCCAAAAATTTGACATAGGGTTTCTAGATGGCGTTTTCTAAATGGCATCTTTCTAGATGGCGTTTTAGAACACATTTTCTAGATGGCGTCTTTCTAGATGGTGTTTTCTAGATAATGTTTTCTAGATCACGTCTTTCTAGATAGTGTATTCCACCGGATTTGCCCTTGTGGCGTGAGTGGGAGGGGGGAGCTGGTTGGTGGGAAGGGAGATCAAGTCATCCCAGAAGATCTTGAAGGCTCTGGTGTAGACTTCAGTCTTGGCACCAGGAAGGAGAAAGAACACAAGAGGGTTAACCTGGTCATTAAAATGTCCATGTAGGACCCAAAGCTGCTTAAAGAGGGTTAGGCAAGTAGCAAATGTGCTGTCACACAGCCAGATGGTAGCAGTATTGAGCTGCTCCAGGTTTTGGGTTATGGTGTAGGCTATAATCCTATACTCCACTTCCTGCCCATTGTCATGGAGCAGGAACATATCACCATCCTCAGTCTTCTTGAGGGTTTCTGAGAGGACCAGGTCTTTGAGGGTTGTGGCGCTGTTGGCCAGGGGGTTTGAGGCTTGGCACCTATCACTTACAAACCTGATCAACTAATTGTGGGTTGACACCCTCTTCAGATTGGTGGGGGAGAGGTGCTTACAGGCAAGCACAGCCAGCTGGGAGGGTGAAATATCTTTGGAGGTGGGCATCACCTGGATGAGATACCACTTGAGAAAGTGGGCTATGGTGGTATTTGGCATGATGCAGGTATGCTTGCCCTTGATGGTTTGGACCAGGTCCCAGCACTCAGTGTTGAGCTGCACTGGGCAGGAGCGGTCCTTGCAGGTGTAATGGCGGCTCTTGAAGCCCCAGTTAGCATTGTTGCAGCTGAAGATATACCCATTGGCCACCATGGCCGGCCCACCCTTTACACTCATAATTGGAAAGTATTTGGGCAAGGAAGAAGGAACCTTAAATTTGCTGTCAGTGTTGCAGATGTTGTGGGCCAACAGAGGATCCCAGGGGTCAGCAGGAGCATGGCAGACGCCAGGAAAGTAATTGGGGTGGGGCTTTGAATCATTACCAGATGAGCTTGAAGGGGGAGAGTTAGGTGGTGGGGGAAGAATAAGGGGGCTTATTGTGGTGCTCCTCATGTACAGGAGACTTATCTTTGGGTGAGGACTTTTGGGCTGAGCGCTTCTTCTTGGTTGGCTCCTTGTCAGAAGCCAAGTTGTAAAAACTGTGGTTTGTAAGGGAGCCATCAGATTACTCTCCCCCAGTGGAGTGAGCAGGGCTCTTCTCAGGAGAGGGCTCAGGGGAGGGCTTTGATGAGGGCTTTTAGATGGGTTTGGAGTGGCCTTCTTTGATGAGACAGGCTTATTTTTGGTGGGTTTGGTTGGCTTCAAAGGACGCTTGGTTCCTTAGACTGTTTGGAAGTTTTTTTGTCCTAAAATAATAATTAAAAGGGTTTAAAATAAAGCAATGTATTTAAAAAACAAACAAAACAACTTACTGTAGATTCAGAACCTAAAGGTAAAATTGCGGAATTGTCAAATTGATTTTGTGTGAACTCACCAACTTACTGGAACACTTTTCATCCTTTTATATAAAAAAGTAAGTTTTTCTGGGATGAAAATTACTCCATTAAGTTGGTGAGTTCACACAAAAACAATTTGACAATCCCACATTTTTACCTTTAGGTTCTGAATTTACAGTAAAAGCATAATATATAAAAAGTAAATAATAGATGGCTTTTCTTGGTATTTAAAAGTTAAAAAATACTTGTATAGGTTTTAATTTATTATAGTTTTAAGAAAATTAAAAGTTAAGATATTTATGTGAAATTATTATATTTAGATATAGATTCTTTTTAAAAATTAAAAATTAAAAAATATGAAAGAGGAAAGTTAAAAATACAACATATCAAAAAATGAGAAGTTTTTATTGTGTAAAACATAAAGTTTTATATGTGAGAACTGAAAAGTGTTGACATTATGAGTGGCAATTAGTAAAAAAGCTAAATTCTCACTATCTATTAAAAAAATTGTAGACATTATTTTTGACAACATTGTCACTGTTGACATTTTTTTAAAAATTTACTATGTTTTTTTATATTACACTTAATTAAATTTACGCGGGCTAGCAAAAATTAACTGTTTTCTGTGTGTTTTTGTTAACATATAAAAATTAAAAACCATATGAAAATAAGTAAAAAAAGTATCAAGGTTCTTTATTCTTTTATTAAAAAAATATTTGGATAGTGGTAATATGATATTTTACCATTGCGTATATGTGAAGCTGTTAAGAAAGTTGTATTTAAGTATTGAAAAGGGTAATGTGTTGAAAACGTCACTTACAACATTCTTTATATGAGGTGACATATTAATCTAGGCTTAATTGCGCCACTAATTTGCTTAACTCCACTCTGACAGATGATCACAAGCAAATAAACAACATTTACAAGTGTCAACATTATTTTTAATAATAAATTCTATAGTACCTTACATAGTAACTCATGCTTAAATTATTGGATTGCTGTTAGCACCAATTTACCTAATATATTAAAGCCGTAATAAGTGCCAACATATATATTTATAACATGAACATTCCAACAATCAAATGCATGCACAATATCTTTTTCAATATAATAATTAAATAAAAAATATTTTTAAATGTGCACTTATTTTTTTACTGTATATTTTACAGTTTTGTTATTAAAAATAAGTTCAGCTTAAAAAGTTGTCGCAACATCTTTGATTACTCCCTCTTGGGGAATTAACGCCCTGAGTAAATCACCAAGAGGCTCACCGAGTGGTTCACTGCCCAGCCAATAAGCCAGTGGCACCTTTATCAGTTAACCATCTATGATGGGGATCCCTCAATCCAGGTACTAAATGGAATACAACTTGATTAAGCCTTGTGACTCAAGAGGAACATTACTCAGATAAGCCCCATGTCCTCAATGACGTAAATGGACAGTGTGTGGCTTGTCATGATACTATATATTAACCTATATTAATAGTCAATAAAGTATCATTCTCTTCTTAATCTTCCCCTTTATTTTGTTTATTATACTTCCCAGAAGTATATACACGACAGTGGTAGCACAGGTAGGTTATCCATACCTACCCAACTCAAAGGAAAAATTCCTCCCAAGAAAAGAACCCAAGCAATGTCACTCCCTAACGGTTGGAGAGATTACAAAGTAGGACAAGACCTCCCCCCAGGAATTGTCATCTAAAATAATCTCCTTGTACCCATTGACCAGTACAACGCCCTCAAAACCCGCAGTCTGTTCCCTATCACGCCAGCCACAACAGTGTCTACGCAACCTGAGATACCCAACATTGTGTTTCAACGCTTACGTACCACTGAGATTGGCGCCTTTGCAGGACTACGCTGTGAGAACGCCTCTCTTTGGATCAACAGCACTGAGAGCAATTTTGCACAAATGGAGTACCCTCAAAGACTCTGGGTTAGTGAAGTTGCTCTCCGCACAACAGGAACTGCCTCACGTTTTGTTACCAAATGGCTAGCCCAACACCCTGATCAGAAGGAAAACTGGGAAGTGTTCAAAGCTGCATTCCTCAAAAGATTCTCCATGAAGGATTCAGATGTAGTGATCATTACCAAACTATGGACCTTCAAAATGACAGGAACCATCAAGGAATATATTGCCGCATATGAAGGACTACATGACCGTGCACCCAACACCATCAGCTTTGATGAACCTGGACCACACCTGGACTTCTACAATGGCCTTCCTACATACATTAGACGTCAGTTTGACATGACCTGCTGCAAGAACCTTGAGGATGTATTCCTAGAAGGGAAATATGCAGCTTAGAAGTCTGACAATCTACACGCTACCAACAAGCGTAAAGAAAACCCCGCAGTTAAGAGAGAGCCTTGCCCAAACAAGCAAAACAACTGAGCCAACAATACCCAACCTTGAAACAGGAATTGCACTGCACAAGCCAACCAGGCTAGAACTGAAGATACCAACAAGGAGGAAAAACTCAGGGGAGTGCTTAGGCGAGCCGCCTTCCCCCTATTCACAAGACTCATACAGAGAACAGGACATGGACTCAATCACCATGATCCAGGTTCCCTCCAGCAACCCTCTACTGTTTTCCGCCCAATATGGAAATAAACTCCTTACCTATTCTTTCTGTTTTTGCAGATACCAGGGCACAGCGCTATTTGACACTGGAGCCAACCAAATGCTTATTAACAATAGTTTTGCAGACCTCATGAAGTTACCTACTATTCAAAGTAACATCAAAAGAGTCATCATGGCAGACAACCACAGCACACCAGTTACCCGTGAGACCAAACCTTTCTGGGCCCAAATTGGAGATGTCCAAACAATAATTAGTGGCCCCATCATCCCAATCCCAAAATACAATATTATACTTGGATTAGATTGGATGCAAAATACAAAACCTCACATAGACTGGGACAGTGCCACCCTCACAATCCAGCAAGGAGAAGTCCACCATCACGTGTACCCAACACACCTTGACACTCTCATGAGGGACCACATATTTGTAAAGGTCATGGAAACAGAAAAAGAAACTGACATCAGCAAAATTAATTGGAGCACGTGTACATATGAAGTCATCCACTTCAAAAACACAGAAACCCAACACAAACAGAACCCAATTAGAGACCAGCTAGTCAATGAGTTTCCCTCTGTATTCCAAGAATCACTACCCAGACTGCCCCCTGATTGGGGTATCTAACATGAGATCAACTTAAAAGGTAGTGTGCCTAAGGTGTAACCCATCTACCGCCTCACACCATAAGAAGACGACGCTCTGAAAGCCTACCTTGACAAAGCACTCAAGAAAGGCCTCATCAGACCTTCAAAATCACCCTTTGGTGCCGCTGTCTTCTTTGTGGCAAAGAAAGATGGAGGCCTCTGCCTAGTAACAGACTACAGGCTCCTCAACGAGGTCACAATAAAGAACAGGTATCCCCTGCCCCTAATTGATGACCTTTTTGATGCCCTGGGGGGGTCCCAAATCTTCACAAAAATTTATTTGACAGCAGGTTACCACCAAATTTGTGTGAAACCTGAAGACATCCCAAAGACCGCATTTGAACCAAGTACAGATCCTTTGAATGTGTTGTTCTCAACTTTAGCATGACAAACGCCCCCAGTACCTTTTGACCTTCATGAACAAAGTTTTTAAGGAACACATTGGAAGAAGAGTGATTATCTACCTGGACAACATCATCATTTATAGCCCCAACCTACAACAACACTGGGAAGGCATCTGCGCAGTCCTCTGTACCCTGAAAGAAAACCAACTGATTGCCAAATCATCCAAATGCAAGTTCTTCTCAACTGAACTCCCCTTCCTTAGTCACATAATTAGCAAGGACGGTATCAAGCCCAATCTGGACAAGATATGTGCTATAACAGAAATGCTAGCCCCAAGAAACAAGAGCAAGCTCTGCACTTTCCTTGGAATGATAGCATATGTACACAGGTTCATCCCTGACTGGGGCGCTCTAAAAGCCCCCTATCAGCCATCACTGGAAAAACAACCAAGTTTGTCTGGACAGCTTTACGAGATCAACATTTCTGCCAGCTAAAAGAGCGCATGGTCACTGCTCCCATCTTGCAATATCCAAACTGTGAGGGTATCTATGAGCTAGAAACCAATGCCTCTGATTATGCCATAGGAGGAGTCCTCCGTATCCAAATGGCCCAGAAAGACTTCCTCCCCATGGCATATGAATCCAGGAAACTATCAGATGGTGAACAAAGATACCCTATACACAATAAGGAGTTGATTGCCATCATACACTGTCTCATGAAATGGCAATGTTACCTAGAAGGAGCTCAGACGTTCAAAGTACTCACCAACCACAAGCCATTGGTATTCTTTAAAACACAACAACACCTGTTAGGAAGACAAGCCAAATGGATGAGTCTCATATAGAGATACTCCATGCAAATTGAATATAAACCAGGCAGAGAGATGCTTACTGCAGACGCCCTATCAAGGCTATACAATAAACACATCCTCTGCACTGATGGTGACCCCAACTGGCCCATGTTAATCATGGGGAATCTCCAGGAAGGGTTCTCACCTGGCACACCAATGGACATCCAAGAGAAAGTCCTCAAGAACAAACATCTGTTCAAAAACATATATGGTACCCTCCACCAAATCCTCCCAAATGGTGACACAGTACCCTACATTCTGTTAACACAAAAGATTGACACAATCCTCCGATATCACAGAAACTTGGGACACACCCGTAGCAGAAACTTGTATGAATATCTCAAGACTTGCTACTGGTGACCCAACATGCTAGATGATATCAGAGAATTACTAGAACAATGCAAGGTCTGTGAAAAGTACACCCAAACCAAAGCTTCACCCAAATCAGTGGTACCCGTATCCATCACACAGCTCATCAAGGCATGGCCGTTGAATATTGTGAGACCTATGCCTGGTGAAAGAAAAGGCAAGAAGTACATTATCACAGCCATTGATTATGCAACCAGATGGCCCGTAGCACAAGCCACCAAAGAGCACAAAGGCAATGACGTGAGACAATTCATTGGCAAGGAAATCATAGCTAAGTTTGGAAAACCCGACCTCTTAATCACAGATGGAGGCACTGAACTCAAAGCTATTGACACCAACATATACCTCACCAAAAATGGAATAAAATACGTCACAGCCAGCCCATATCACCCCCAAGTAAATGTACGCGTAGAACAACTAAACAGCTCTCTAGTGGAAGCCCTCAGTAAGCTATCTGCCAACAATCCAAAAGCCTGGGTTGACATGTTACCAACCGCCCTTATGGTCTGCAGAACACGAGTCAACCGCAATACAGGCAAAAGCCCCTATAAACTTGTCTATGGTTGGAAACCTTCACTTGTCAGTACAACCACGGGACCACAACTGCCACTTCCCAAGAAGATCCCAGACAGCAGTGACCCAAAAGTACTACAAGCCAGAAAAGACCAAGAGATTATGGAACAACAAAGGGTTCAATGAGAAGCAATCCTGTTACAACAAGAAAGGTTCCAAGTCGGAGACAAGATCTGGGTTGTCAACCACAACCAGCACAAATTAGACCCAGGATTGCGCGGACCAGGCATTGTCATGGAGGTGAAACCCAATAACACATACCTCATCAAAGGGATTGGAGCTCAAACTGAACTGAAATGTATGCATCATGATTGACTTTGTCTGTGTAAAGCAAGAGCAGCCCAACAAAATTCAAGACTCCCTGTTCCTAACGCCAAACTGGATCAATACCAGGCCCGTATTCCAGATACCCTCAAGAAGATTCCTAAGGCTCCGCCTTCCAGCACTCCAGGGGGAGATGTCGTAACATCTTTGATTACTCCCTCTTGGGGAATTAACGCCCCAAGTAAATCACCAAGCAGCTCACCAAGTGGTTCACTGCCCAGGCAATAAACTGGTGGCACCATTATCAGTTAATCATTTATGACGAGGATAACTCAATCCAGGTCCTAAATGGAACACAACTTGATTAAGCCTCGTGACTCAAGAGGAACATTACTCAGATAAGCCCTGTGACCACCATAACGTACATGGACGGCATGTGGCTTATCATGATACTATATATTAACCTATATTCATAGTCAATAAAGTATAATTCTCTTCTTAATCTTCCCCTTTATTTTGTTTATTATACTTCCCAGAAGTATATACACGACAAAGTGTTGACTTTGACACTTTTACGTTGTGAAAACAAATAAAAATCACCTAATTTTTATTAGTAAAAATAAAGGAAAAATATGATTAAATTGAGTTTTTTATTAAGTATAATATTAAATTGTGTCAAGATGGCCACAATTTTGTTGTGTTTTCTGGGTTTGCACCCCTGAACGCTTTTTAAAAAAAAGAATTAAGCTAGCACAACTAGCAAAAAACATAGGAGATTTAGAGTTTCAAGTTGACAGTGGCCATGTCAACAAAGTGTTGACATGGGTGCTGTTGCCATAGATATTGCCTTCCTGACATTGGCAGGTTTGAAGCAGAAAACCAGAGGCAAAATCTAAGATTTAAAATAAACTTCAAAGTAGCCAAAATCAAAGATTTTTTTAAAAGCTTGTGTTGATTTCTTGAAAAATAGTAGGGTTTAAATACTCTTTAAAAATATGCATTTTCTTGATTTAAGAGGGTTTAGAGGGATGGTTTAAGATCGAGTGGATACTTTCAAAAGATGAATTTTAAACCAGAGGTTCAAACTGAAGTTCAGGTAATTGCCGGTTATACCACATTATATTCTATAAAAATTGTTATTTACAACTCATAATGTTTTCATTTTATTTTATGGCAGTTAATTTAATTAGATTTTTAAGGAAAAGATTTAAAATTAAGTCTCTTAAAGACAAAAAATAGAAATAGTTATATCTGTAAAGAATTGCTTTTATTAGTGAATAGAATATATGTTTTTTTAAAGTTTAATATTTTACATATGAAGAAAAAATAGTTGGTTCAAAATTGACGGAATATCTTCCTGCCCCGGGAAAAGACCTGTACTCCATATTTGAAACTATCTGGCTGTGGTGTCTAGCTGACGGGCTTGGTTTGATACCTCCTGGCTACAGGTCTTGGGAAGGTCAAGCTACAGTGCTTCTTTTCTAATTTGTAATTCCCTAGGGGTTCCTTGTACAGTTTTGATAGCATATGATACCAGTGTATTATGCAACCATGACTCCCGCAGGTACCATCAACATAGGATCTGAATTTCTAGAAAGAAAGAAATGGGGCTTCCGCCGAAGCCTGATGAAAGCAGCATTTGTCTAAATCCGCGCCAAGCATTGGGATTTTTAAAAAAGTTGGTCATAGAACTTTGATAATTTAACGCTTAGTCAGTATCGTAAAAAAGCTTAGGTAACTTCTACCTTTAAGCTCAAGGGTATGTAGATTTTTGGTGCTTGCTAAATCTGTACTCACTTTTTTACATCTGGAATTATGATAAATGTGGGTTCTGACTACTTTGGGCTCGCCAAGACCAAGCTTATAAGCTTGCTATACTAATTTGACTCACAAATATCTTTAAATCTAATATGTATATTACCTCCCAACGATGTACTTTAAAGGATATACGTCTAATTTTAACAAATCTCCCAACTTCGTTATAGTAATTCTTTTGAAAATACTGGCTACTTCTTGGTCAGCTGTACTTTTAACTCAACGCTAAATAATGTCTAGTTTAATTCAAAAGAGCATCTATTTGCAAATAAAAGAAAAGTATACCTGTTCTGTGTAGCTTTGAACCAAATTCCAAATAAAAACAACGACAATCTATTAAATCTTAACACACTACCTTAATGCATTGGAGCATTGGATTAAGCACTAGAGTTTCTCAACTTATAGGCAGCTGATTTCTTTTTTCATGTCATTCAGCTTGACGGAGAAAAAAGAGAATAGCTATAGAATCAGCACCAATCAAAACAAAACGTTACATCGAAGAGACCAATGGAAAGGACAATTTTAAATGTGTGCTTAAACTCTTCCCCCTTATCATTAACATTATAGATAATAACATAGATGGGCCCAGCAAGTGTCGCCACTAGTAACCACCACACATACGCCTTGACCAAATGAACCATATGCTAAAGGTCAGTATAATATATATGTCAATTACCTTGTAGCTGACATAGACTCCCAAACTGTTAGCCAGACTCGCAACTGCCCCTCCAATCATAAAATGGATTCCTTCATCATTTTGCTGCTGGAAGAACAGGACACCCCCAAGTATAACTGCACCAACAGATGCAATCAGGTTGACTATGGCAACCACTAAACCATATTTGCACAGTTTGGCTTCTTCAGACATTATTTTTATAAAATATACAACCCTACTTCCACAGCTAATGGCTTAAATACCAAAGCGGTTGATTTCAGCTGCGAAGTAGCAGCGCATTCCCAAGTTAATCACCCATTGGCCACTTATCACGCGATGCTTTTGTGCCACAGTCTCTAACAAGCCAAGCAGAATATTATAATAGTTGCTTTTTATCAGGTTCGGCGCTACATGCAATATATTTTTATGTGTATTTTTAGATCAAAAGTATCCAGAACTAATTCTGCTTCAGGTGGCTAGATTTAAAATCCATTCGTTAAGTGGCCGCCAAGACTTGCACACTCTTTTCAACAAGGGCACCATATTTCTCCGTGCCGAATAAAAACTAAAGTCCTTGCATTGTATGAATTAAATCACTCCTTAGAACAGTGAAGTGGGGAACTAGTTCAGAAAGTTCTATTTAACGTAAAACGACATAGCAAATCATCTCAGCTTAAGCACTTTCTGCGTAAAGGCCTGATTATTTAGAATAAATTATGTGGCTGTATAAACTGGAAGCTTTGAAGTGGCACCAGCTGAGGAACCAATGAATACAAGTGTGGAGTGAATAAAGGAGCCAGCTCCAAAGTTCTTAGAACAGAAAATTACAAAATGGATTGCCTTTTAAACTTTTAATTGGAATAACCACATCTGCAGATATATTTAAGTTTGCTTTAGATAGAATAAATAGTCAGCTGGGCATACCAAGTAATGATGTCATGGCTATGTAAATAATTAAATTCATCAAAAACAGTTTGGTGCCAAATAAAAATGACTTTGGAAACATTTATCAATCAAATAAAATCTAAAATAAATTCTTTTGCAAATAACTAAATGAACCCAAATTACTTAAACTGATACCAAGTTAAATTTAAAATTAATTAATGTTAAATAATAACAAATATAACCTTAAAAAATACATAATTTAATGCTTTTTATTTTGATCCTCAATCCTACCAAAATTAAAACCTCGTGAGTAGTCACCCCATCTTCATTAAAAATGTAATTAATATCAAATTACATCAACCATATCAATTAGAACAATAAATAAAAAAATTGGTATTGATAGTTTAAAGTCAATATTTTAAGCAATAATATAAACTTATAATAAATATCCCATTTTTATTTAGCTAATAGCATTTGAGATTAATTAGATTTTTAACAAAACTGTGTCGATTACTAAATGGGTTTTTATTTGAGATATATCTGGTTAGTATTGGTAAAGTATTATATATGAATTTATTTGGTTGAAACTAATCAAAAGTACTTTTATTTACCTCCAAAAAAATACTAAATTTAATATTTTATATTGCTATGATACCATTACTAGGTATGTCCAGCTGGTCATTTATTCTATCCAAAGCAGACTTAAATATATCTGCAGATGTGGTTATTCCGATGAAAAGTTTAAAAAGCAATCCATTTTGTAATTTTCTGTTCTAAGAACTTTGGAGCGGGCTCCTTTATTCACTCCACACTTGTATTCATTGGTTCCTCAGCTGGTGCCACTTCAAAGCTTCCAGTTTTTACAGCCACATAATTTATTCTAAATAATCGGGCCTTTAAGCAGAATTACCTGTGTAGCTTGGATGATTCAAATCGATTTTTTAGTTAAAATGGCTTTTTATAAATCATGATAGGCTTGCTGCTGCAGACACTGATTTTAGCCCGTGCTTGGGGCTGCTTCGGCCAAGCCCTGGGCAGCTGCGGCCAGTTTCTGGCTCCTGACTACTCCATTCAAATATTTATTTAAAATGTTCAAATATATGATAATTCCGGTTTAGCCATAGTGGCCTAGAGCCGAAAGCTAGCCGGGGCTGAGCCGAAGCATCCCTACCCATGCTCCAGACATTAAGCTTATGTGGATTTATATTTGACATGTAGAAATATGGTGCCACTCTTGAAGCATTATGTAGCTTTATGTTGCAGCATATTTCCAATCATAGGGGATAGGTTTGCTCATTTTAAATAAGGATGTAGACAAGGTTTAAACCCTGTGAGCGCCCTAACTCCAAGTATGGCTTGTACTAGTAGTGAAATCACTATTCGCGATTTGTACTTTTCGGCGTGCATCGTCAACCTAGCTGTTTCAGGCGTCTTGATCTTTGCTGGCTATGCTACTCACTTTCACCAACAGCAGCCAAGAGGGATATCTTTCTTTGTCGCTGGTGGGATACTTACGCCTGTCAGCTTCGTGGCCGTTATTGGTGGCATCGCGGTACGAACATCCCAACCAACTAACCTTTAGAAAATGCGGCGTATAGTAAAGATGTATTCAATCTGGCTGTATCTTGTTGCAGTTGCTGGGCCCATCGGCATCATCGCCTTAAACTATGACTCGGGTACATCGGAACTATTCAAGTGGATTGGGCTATCAATTTTCTTATTTTCTGTCGAAGTAAGTAAATGTGATTTATTTCTAACCCACTAGTGCACTCTAGCCAACTTAGCTCATTCTTATGCAAAGTATATTAAGGAGTCATATCATGACAAGACTGCTGCTTGATTCCGCGCCAATGTGGGGATCTTTTCTGTTAAATGGGAAAACGAAAACCCCTCAGTTGACATTATCCACACTTTTTTATTTGCGAATAAACACCTACAAATATTTGATGCTTTTCAGAAGCATCCCTTTTGTCATATATGCGTCAAGTCAAAATTGGCCTTTAAAACATTGTCAGCATCCACGTAATTGAGAGGTATCTCTCTTTATTTCAACAAAAATTCCACTTCCAGAGTGAGTTAAAATAAACGGCAACAGCACCCATGTCAACTTATAAACTGAATTTTACAAATTTTTTTGCTAGTTGCACTAGTTTAATTCCCATTTTTTAAAGCGCTCAGGGGTACAAACCCAGAAAAAACGTCAGAATTGTGGCCATTTGACACAATTTAATATTAAGCTTAATAAAAACTCAATTTAACCAAATTTTTCCTTTACATTTACTAATAAAAATTGGTTTATTTTTTATTTGTTTTCACTATGTAAAAGTGTCAATGTTGATACTTTTTAAGCTGAACTTATTTTTAATAATGAAAATAAAAACATCTACAATAAAAAGAAATAACAGCACACTATAAAATATTTTTTATCAAATTAATATATAGAAATAAGTGTCACACATATAGCAGATTGTTGAAATATTTATCTTATAAATCTATCTATGGCCTTATTCTGTCTTTAATATTCTAAATTGATTGATGGCTAACAGTGATCCAATAATTTAAGCCAGATTTACTATATAATTTAATATAGAATTTAATATTGATAATAATGTCAACAATAGGAAATTCTGTCTAGTTCCTTGTGATTATACACCAGAGTAGATTTAAGCAAACTAAAGTAGTGCAATTAAGCCTAGATTACTATGCCACCTCCTATTGAGATATTGTCAGTGCTAAATCAACACTTTATCTTTTTCATACTTCAATACAACTTATTAACAACTTCATATAAGCACAATGGTAAAATATCATATTCCTACCCCTAAAACATCATTTTTAATCATAAATTAAGAAATTTTATGATTTTATGATTTATTTTTATATTTTTTTATTATGTGAGCAAAAACACACAGAAAACAGTTAATATTTGCTGGTTTTGCTTAAATTTAATTAAGTGTACTATAAAAAACATAGTGAGCTTTGAGAAAATGTCAACAGTGCCAATTTTGTCTCTGAAAAGTCTACATTTTTCAAGTTGACAGCAGGAATTCAGCATTTTTTACTAATTGTTATTCATAATGTTGACGCTTTTCACTTTGCATATATAAAACTTTATGTTTTACAAAATTAAAAACATCTAAATTTTGATATATTGTATTTAAACTTTCTTTTTGATATTTTTATTTTTAGATAAAACTTTTTCTAAAGTTACTACTTTAGCATATCTATTTGGACTTTTAAATTGTTTTTAAAAGCTCTAATAAAATAAAAACTTTTACAGTATTTTTTATATTTTAACTTTTACTGAAAGCCCTATAAGTATAAAGTTTAGATATGAGTATTTTTGTTGTAACTGAACCAATGAGGATTCAGTATTTGGAATTGGGGAAGACAACAGTCCAATAGAAAGGACAGGAATGCTAAGAATAAGGTATTGTTTATTATGGAATACTGTGATTGATATAATGTATGGGGAAAGTCACCGGGCCACAAGGGGGTGGCATGTTCCATGTAAGGGTTGAAGCCAAGGAATAACTTGTGGGGGATCAGCAGGTCAAATTGTAGTGCTCCTAATTAGGAGAAAGTGCCTGCAATTTGACATTGCCATCAGATTGGTTCATGTTGTTAAATACGTCTAGGGGCAACTCATTGAGCCCCCCTGTGTATTTTAAGATATGTTGGCGGGCGAGTCCAGAAACTCTGTTGCAACATTCTTATAGTTATTGTAAGAACTGTGCTGTTTTAGCAGAGTTACAAAGGGAAAATATTTAGAAGCTAGATCTAATCTTTATTGAGAGATAGTGATTATATATTCAATATGAATCCAGGATAACAGGAACATGATTCTGTTGATCACATGGTTGTATGGTAAAAGGGGGTGGCTTGATTCTGGTAATGAGTCAAGCGCCAAAACAAGGTATTCACCGTGAAGGATCATCATTTGCTCATGTTGATGGATTTGGTCATGTGATTTGACTTCCTATTTTGGCTACAGGTTACTGAAAGGTTGGGTTGCAGGTCACAAACCTACTTAGTTAGAACCTTGCTGGCGGATCAAGCCTGCTGTTTTGACATTATTTTGTTTTTAAATAAAAGGCTTTATTTTAGAACTTGTTACTTATTATTTTAGGACAATAATACTTCCAAGCAGAAGAATAGTACCAAGCGTCCCTCCAAAACCACCAACCCCATCAAGAAGAAGGCAGCAACCACCAATAAAGCTGTCCCAAACCCTCCCAAAAGCCCTCCCCTGAGCAGAGCCCAGCTCACTCCACTGGGGGAGAGAAATCTGATGGTTCACTTACTGACCACAGTTTCTACAACTCAGCTTCAGATGAAGAGCCTACCAAGAAGAAGCTCTCAACCCAAAAGTCCCTTCCCAAGGATAAGTCTCCCACACATGAGGTGCACCAGGACAAGCTCCCTTCTTCTCCCCCTGCCAACTTCCCCCACTCCAGCTTGTCAGGGGATGACTCCAAGCCCCGGCCTGACTACTTCCTTGGACTCTGCCATGCTCCTGATGGCCCCTGAGACCCTCTTGTGGCCCACAATGTCTGCAATGTCAATGACAGGCTCAAGGTTCCTTCCTCTCTTCCAAAGTACTTCCCCATTATGAGTATGAAGGATGGGCTGGCCATGGTAGCCAATGGTTACAATTTCTCCTACAATAATGTCAACTGGGGCTTCAAGAGCCACCACTATACCTGCAAGGACTGCTCTTGCCCAGCGCAACTCAACACTGAGCACTGGGACAATGTCCAAACAATCAAGGGCAAGCACACTTGTGTGATGCCCAATACAACCATAGCTTGTCTCCTGAAATAGTAATGTGTACAGACCATGCCTACCTCCAAAGATCTTTTGCCCACCCAGCTGGCTGTGCTTGCATATAAGCACCTCTCTCCTACCAACTTGAAGAGGGTTCCAACTCACAACCAGCTGGTAAATTTTATTGGCAATAGTTGCCAAGCCTCTAATCCCCTGGCCAAGAGCGCCACCACAATCAAAAACCTGGTCCTCAGTGATGCCCTCAAAAAACCAAGGATGTTGAGATTTTCCTGCTCCATGACAATGTGCAGGAAGTGGAGGATAAGATCATTGCCTATGTTTTGACCCAAAACTTGGAGAAGCTCAACACTGCTGTAAAGTTATGCCTCCACCTTGGGCCTCCACTTCAATCCTCCACAAATGCTTGGGGATCTCTGCCAACTTAAGCCAGGATATTTTCCAAAGATTTACTGAAAAAAACCCAAGGAAGTGTTGAGGGTCTGGATGTACAAGTATTCCGGCTATTGCCATCACACCTAACATCCAGTCATTGCCCAATTTGGTGTTTTTCCAATATACCATTTGACATACCGGAAATGACAACAAACCAATATCACATGACTGTCCAGGTATCCAGCAACTTGAACCCATCCAGCACATGACCAGCCCCTGGGTTTGATCCAACTAAAATCCCCGCCACAGCTAAAGCTATATAAGTCTAAAGTAATATTCAATAAAACATACTTCTTCTCTTCCTAATTCTATATTTGAAGCTTTCCAAAAGGCTCTCCTTATCACTAGTAGCACTACGGGGTTTGACCACGCTGATGAAAGAGAAAATGACTGAACAGAACCCACCCACCTTCACCCACATACTTAACCAGGCCACATCCCAGGAGACAGGGAAAACTTACTTCCGCGCCCACAACATTGACAAAGATATTCCTAGTGGATGCACCATATTTGAAGGACTGGTCATGCCCAAAGCATGCACCAAGATAATTCAATACAGTTGCTCTTTACAACCACAAAAAAACACACAACCACCTATCACAGATGAAGCTACCAACACCAAGTACATTGGTATCAACAATTTCTTTTGTAAAAACAAAGAAAACGTCATCAACTGGCTAGACCACTCAGCTGCAAAACTCCAACCCAGCCGCATTTCCCACAAAAAATGGGTCCAAGAAGCCAGCAAGCGCCTATACAAGGCCGCAGCTAACTGGTTTGCCACATGGGTTGGCTCACAAACTGACAACCAGCTTGACAACTGGGAAGAGTTCAAAGCCAACATCACCTACAATTCCTGCATCACTGAATCTCTCCAAGACATTGCAATACAGCTCAGTGACCTTCCTCAGAAGACCACTATCACAGATTACGCCAATGAATTCAAAGAAATACACTGTAAAATTCAAAACTCAGCACAATCTGACAACATACACACTAGAGCCTCATTCATCAATATAATGAAACCCTCTGTTGCTGCCCTCATCTGCCCAGAGGCTAACACCTCAATGCCTGCACTCATTGCAGAAGTCAAACACGCGGAAAAATGCGCAAACATGGAATATGCTGCATGCAACGGCAAACGCTCCTCAAACGGCAATGGCAGAGAAAACTCCAATGGCAACAAGCGCCAGAACACCAATTGTAGCAACAGCAACTCCAATTGTAACAATGGCAATCATAGCCAAAGCGCAAACTGCTCCCGTCCCAAGAAAGAGGACACTGCCAAAGTTAGCAATGCTGAAGTAGCAACCCGCTATGAATCTGACCCCACATTCTCTGAACTCAAAGGACTTGAAACAGAGGAACAGGGAAAATAGGAGGGGAAACAGGCCTAAGTGCCCCTGTCTCCCCCCAACATGACAAGAAGAAGTACCAAGGCACAAACTTTGCTGCTCGCATCCCCCGTGTCCCACAATCCCCCATTTTTATGAACATAAAAATTAAAGATCACTCACAACTTCTTGTCTATCCATGCACTTACAAATCACATACACATAAAATTTTATTTGACTCTGGTGCACAACACACTATGGTTAGCAAACCATTTTTAACCAAGTACAAAATACCAGTTGTCAAATTCAACTTCAAATATGCCAGAATGGCAGACAAATCAAAGGTTCTACTCAAAGGCAAAACAGCGCCCTTCAGAATTGACTTCCAAGGCATACAAACTTCCATTAAAGGGCTTGTCATAAACAATATAAACTACAACATTGTAGCAGGCATGGACTGGTTCACCCAAGTGAATCCCAGAGTATGTTGGAAAACAAAAACCATGACAATAAAACGCAATGGAGTCAATTTCAATATTCTCAAAGAACCCAACAACCTCCTTCTAAGAGAAACAGTATTTGTCCAAGTCATAAATCAAGATGACTCTGAACATATAACCAAAGACAGTACCCTCCACATAATGAGGTACTCTGAATTTAATAATGTACAAACACAAAAGATCTAATGCCCAGAACTTGCAGCACTCCTAAATGAATATGCTCATGTATTCAAGGAAGAACCCACCAAGATACCCCCAAACAGGAGGTCAAACATGGCATTTACCTATGTAAGGCCATGCTTAAACCTGCACTCCTCTACAGAATCTCCCCCATGGGGACCCAAACCCTCAAAACCCATATTGAGGACAATCTAGCAAAAGGATTCATCTGCCTGTCTGAATCCCCATGGGGGACAGCAGTGTTCTTTGTAAAGAAAAAGGAAGGCACTATGTGTCTAGTACTGACTACAGAGCACTAAATGCAAGCACAGTAAAGAATAAATACCCTCTCCCACTTATAGAGGATCTGTTGCAAGACTCTCAGGAGCTAAATTTTTCTCAAAAATTGACCTCACATCTGGTTATAACCAAGTTGAAGTAAAGGAAAAGAACATACCAAAAACTGCGTTCTGTACGCAACTTGGATCCTTTGAATATAGTATAATGAACTTTGGGATGATCAATGCTCCTACAAAGTTTGTCACCATGATGAACCAAGAACTAAACAGTCTCTCAAATACATTATGCTACATTGACAATATCATAATATTCTCAAAAACAAAAGAGGAACACCTCGCGCATGTCTTCAAGACACTCAATTGACTTGCAAAGCACAAACTATATGCAAAACCAAGTAAGTGCCAATTTATGGAAAAGGAACTCCTGTTCTTGGGCCACATTGTCTCTGACAGTGGCATCAAAGCAGATCCAGACAAAATCAAAGCCATATTTAACATGCAACGCCCTACCTCTGTTAAACAAGTTAGATGCTTTCTTGGTATGGTAGCTTACCTAAGGAAATACATCAAGGACTGTGGAAAACTAACCACACCAATTAATAACTTAACCAAGGGTAATACCAAAAGGAAATTCATCTGGACACCAGAAAGTGCCAAGAATTTCCAATTATTAAAACAAGCTTTGATTGAAGCATCAATCTTGCAATACCCTAATAATAACAGGTGCTACAAGCTTGAGTCAGATGCCAGCAACACTGCCATTGGCACAGTCCTGTGCATCCGTCCGCCAGGGCAGCAAGACTTCCTGCCAGTATTTTACAAAAGCAGAAAACTAACAAACACTTAGCAAAGATACCCAATACACAATAAGGAATTGCTAGCAATATACCACAAATGCAAGAAACGGAGATGTTCTTTTGAAGGACACTTAAAGTCCGAGTGCTAACTGATAATAAATCCTTAATCTATTTCAAAACTCAGAACACACTTGCGCGGCACCAAGCCAAATGGATGTCCTTGCTGGAACAGCTTAACCTGGACATCCAATACAATAAGGGGGCAGAGCTGGTCACGGCAGATGCTCTCTCTAGACTATGTCAGCCTAGAGAGGATCACCCAGACCACCTGGACCCTGACTGGCCAAACCTGTAAAGCACTGAGTATAAAACCAAAGGGAAAGACCCCTCAACACATCAACTGACCCACAATACATTAGTAAGGAACAAAAAGTATTTCCATGTATTGAATGGCACGGTATACTGAATCATCAAGGATAAACACATTCCATACATTCCACTTGCACAAAGAGTTGACAACATACTAAGACATCACCACCTACTAGGACATACAAAGGCTAAAACCTATTCCTCACACTAAAAGAGATAGTATGGTGGCCCAACCTCAAACAGGATATAGTTGATGTTCTGAAAAATTGCACAGTGTGCAAGAAATATACCAGTACAAAGGCTCCTCAGCTAACGGTCAACCCAGTATCAGACCCTGAACCATTCAAGGTTTGAGGACTGGACGTAGTGGGCCCCTTCCCAGAAACAAAAACAAACCAATGTTTCTTAATTGTAGCTATTGACTTTGCCACACGCTAGCCCATCTTCTGGGCAACAAAGAACCACAAAGCAGAAACCATAAACTGATTCATTAATAAAGCAATCATAGCCAACTACAGCACCCCAGACTACATCATAACTGATAGAGCAACCAAGTTATCAGGTCACATAGTAAACAACAACTTAAAATCCAAAAACATTAAACATTCCACAACCTCTCCATACAGGCCACAGGCTAACAGCAGAGTGGAACGCCTCAACGGCAGCCTTATCAGGACCCTAGAGAAAATAATGGATGACAAAGCCAAAAAGACATGACCATTATACGTGAAACATGCATTACTAGTATCCCAAGTCTGCATCAACCAAGGGACAGAATATTCACCGTTTGAGCTAACCTACGGGTACAAACTGGAAATAATCACCCGCAACATACAGCCATACATAAAGATCCCCCAGGGAAATCTCCCACAGTAGAACAAGCACCAAATCTACAACACATCCGCCTCAAAGCTAAAATAGCAGAAATAAAGAGGCTCAAAACCCAAAAGGTAACCTCCACAGAGGAACCACTTCCCATCAACTCCCCCATCTGGATTCTAGCTGACAACAGAAAGAAACTAGACTCAGTACACCAGGGACCAGGAAGAGTCATCAAATACAGGCCAGAACACAACACCTACCTAGTAAAATTCCAAGGTGCCAAAAACCCAATTATCAAGAAATACCACAGAACCTGTCTCTGCCTCAGTAAAGGAGAGCACTCAACCAGACTGGTTCCAACTAGTAAACAGCTCCAGGAGCATCAGGCGGCAGCCGTGAAAACAAAGCACCCTCCTGATGCGCCAGAGTAACCTCTTAAGGGGGTGTGTGTTGAGGGTCTGGATGTACAAGCATTCTGGCTACCACCAACCTACTTAACATCCAGCCATTGCCCAATTTGGTTCCCTTCCAATATACTGTTTGACATACTGAGAATGGTAACCAATCAATATCACCTGACTGCCCAAGTATCCAGTGGTTTGAACCCATCTTGCACATGACTAACCCCTAGGTTTGATCCAACTAAATCCTTGCCACAGTCAAGTCTATATAAATCTAAAGTATTATCCAATAAGACATACTTCTCTTCTTTCTTAATTCCATATTTGAAGCTTTCCCAAAAGGTGCTCCTTATCAGTAGAAAAAACTATCTGAAACAGGCTTTCAAAGGGAAAGTGGGAGAGAATATAACTCAGCCGGGGGAGGCAAACTCAAATATGATTGGCTGTCTGGAAATATTTTCACCTCTTGGTTAGAGACCACTGTTAAAACGTGTATGACATCACAATATGATATTTTTGGGCGCCTGGCTGGTTGACTGCCAAGCACCACAGGGTTGTAAGGTCTGGGCTATGGGGAAAATTATTATAAGCTAAAGCCTTCAGTCCCAGAATAGTTGTATTGGTTTGATATAGAAAGGTAGGTAAAGTTTGTAACAACAACTAAATTGAGGCTCCTAATAACTTATAAGAAGTAAATTAAGGACTAAGGTGGTTGATTAAACCTAAGAAGATAAAATAAATTCCAGTATTAATAACAGAATACTAGGTTGAAAATTCTATTTCTAGGTTAGGGTACTGATCACTACTAACTGGTGGATTGAAACTATTCACTATCAAAGTTTGGGTATCACTAAAAAAAGTGTCCAACTATTGGGAAAGGTAATCAAAAGAGATCATCAAAATAAGCTAAGATTCATGATGGAAATGAAAGAGAAGAAAGATTTAAGAAAAGAAACACACACCACAAAACCTAACAAGCATCTTTTTGAGGTGCAAGTAAAAAAATATCAACTTGAAGTTGAGAGGGAAAACTTAAGCTATTTATTCTACTTAAGTTTTTGAGGTGCAGTGTGGGGCAGCAAAGTAACCAAACTTGGTTAATGGTAAAATATTGCTAAATTGGAGGTGTGATGTGTGGAAGCATCATTTTTTACTTGAAAAGGTTGAAGTATGAGGCAGGAGACAGAAACAAGCAAGAACAGATGAAAAAATGCTTAAGATTAAGCAAGAAGACCAGAAGAAGAAAAAAACAAAGTCCAAAGCCAAGTTGGCTTAAAGAAAAAGGTAAATAGTTTCATATGATACAGACTAACGTTGAGTGTAAGATTCCAGGTTTGAAACCCATAGAGAAGGTGGGTAAGCTTTGGAAAATCAAATACTAACTTTAAAAATTAAGTATTTAGATAACTGAATCAGGGAAGAAAGGGTTTGTCAGGGGGAAGTGTAGAGTTTTTTGTTTGAAGTATGTGTCATAACAAGATAAAAATTACTGCAAAATAATCTTAGAGAAAGAAGAGTCCTGAAAAGGGTAGTGATATCTTGTAATCTTTGGTTAATAATTATTTGTGCGAAATTCTGGGAGATGCAAGTTGTTGTATTTGGCTCCTGGGGACGACATCCAGGAGGACACGGCGGGAAATCTTTATAACAAAAGATTTGAGGTTTGAAGCTAGCCTTGGGTTAGCCTTCAGGGCAAAATTAAGGGTACATACCTTAATTTCCTGGAAAACAAGAAGAGAAAGTCATTTTGGCAAAAAGGACAGGAAAAAGCTTGAAGATTATTAAAGCCAACACAAATGTGGATAAACTTGTCTTTATTAGGAGAAATGATTCTACTTTAAATAGTAGACAAGGAACAGTGATAACTCATTAGGAAGACAGAGTGGCTGAAGGGGTCACGTTGGGATGAGGTCATACCAGGATCATTCATAGACATGTACAATAATCTGGAATGGGTGGATATTAAACCAGACCCATTTACAGAAGGCAAGGAATTTCCAAACTCAAAAGCAAAATCAGCCAAATCTTTGCAGCTATCAATATTCAAAGGCCATATCAAAATAGCATTAATGGCGTGATTTCCAACATCTCCCCCCTCAAGATTGGACACAGGGAGTTGATATTTGCGGAGAAATCTGGAGTGAATGTGGGCAAAAGGACGTCCAGAAGACAGCAATTCCACAATATACTTGACACCCTTTTTAAAGGTGACCTCACAGGGCCCAACCCAGAGGGAATCCAGCTTTTGAGCTCTACCACTGGTATAATTCTGGTAGTAGAGAACTAGATTGCCTGTTTGATACTCAGGGAGGGGGGCTCTAGCAGCATTGAATGGGGAGAGCTCCAGAGCCTTGACCTTGTAAGCAGTGGAATAAGCTGTTGCTTGGATGTCAATGATACAATTGGTTAAGTCTTTAACATAGGCCTCAGGATTTGAAGATGCATCAACTTCAATCAAGGGGGGTCCCAAGATTAAGGGGTGGTGGCTTCACACCCATAAAGCATGGCAAAAGGGGATTGACCAGTCACTTGGTGTCTACTGAGGTGGTAAGCAAAGAGAGCAGCAGGGAGGAACATATCCCAATTGATAGCGTCAGAGAGCGTGAGCTTCCTCATTATGGACACAAGGGTGGTGTTTGCTTGTTTGAAAGTTCCATTGGTTGAGGGGTTATATGGCACAAAGAACAATTGGTGGTTCCCCATAGCCTTGACAATAGAAGTGATGAGGCGAGCATTAAAGTTGGTACCATTGTCAGAAAGCAGGACTTGAGGGAAGCCATGTTGATAGAAGATGTCTTGCAGCAAGAAAGTAGCCGTGGTCTTGGCAGTTATATCTTTTGTTGCTCTGGCTTCAACCCATTTGCTAAAATGGTCTACAGCAACTAAGATAAACCGTCATCCCAACCTAGACCAAGGGAAAGGACCAACAGCATCAATACTCACCGTGTGGAAGGCATGCTTTGGAGGGATGAGCTTGAACTGGTATTGGGACAGGCAAGGGCTTTTGTAAAGTTCTGTGGTCCACCTTTGGCCCTAGATCAGGATGTATTTCCCAGACCATCAAAAAAGGTGGCCCGTGTGCAGGCAAACCCCCTCCAAAACCTGGAGGACTTGGCTCACACAGTAGATGAACGCTTTTTGTTGGCCTTCCCGGCCAAAGTTCTCATTTCCCCTTTGGAGTCCCCTCCAACTGCAGAAGAGACATTAATTCGGTTGGATTGCTTGTTGTCCTGGTGTTGCCCGGTCCTGAAACAATTAGCAAACCAACAAAAAAATGCAGGTCACATGAAGTTGGAAAGGTCAAATCTGCAGCCCAGGGAAATTGGGTACCAAAACCCGCAACCAGAGGTGTCCCAGGTAACTAATTCCTCCGGCCTGGGAGTCCCCTGGCCCAAAACAATTGGGTTCTGGAGCTCTCCAGTGGAGACGTCAGAGGAAGGTATTAGGGGAAATGTGCACCCTGAGTCCTCGGAAGGCTCCTAGCCAATAAAGGGGCTGATTCTTACATCCGGCCCCACGGCCCCTATTTTCTGGGTCTCAAACCAAGATAAGATTGGCTAGTACTCTTTAATAGGCTCCCCTTTAGATTGCACTCCAATAGCCCCTTTCATAACCCCTCCCGTCCTATCATCCCCCCTTTGCATAAAATGGAAGCATGGGCCGTCAGGTCCCTTGCTTACCAATTCCAATTGTTGAATAAACTCCTGACTTTGCAAATCTTTTGTATTTTAAAGTTTTTTAACAATAAAGGTATTTATCCCAACTCCCACTGTCGATCCCGCCTCCCGCTTTCTCTGGCCTGCCTGCCTGTCCGCCCGTTGTTTTTTGTTGGGAATTGTTCCAAGAACAATAAATTGGACCATTCCCTGTTATTTACCCAAGCACTTAATTGTCCCTGCCAACTGCCGTCCCTGGCCCACCTGCCCAACTGCCCGTCCGCCCGCTGTTTCTGTTGGGAATTGTTCTGAGTAATAATTTGGATCATTTCTTATTATTTACCCGTGCACCTGGTCTGTCCGCCCAGTAGTCTTAGCAAAAGAAGGGTACCCACTGGAATCATGTTGTCACCTTGGTACAAGATGGCTATGTGGATACTGGTGCCCATTTCCCTCTTGTTCTGGTCCTCAAACCCAGTCTTTTGGAGCAAACTTTCCTTGATTTCTTGATCTTCTGAGTTTATTCCTAGTCATTTTACAAATGTAATTGAGCATCTCACCCAGATTCCCTTCAAACTGGGATCCTATGGGTTGTTCTCTTGGTTGTCTTCTCATCTTGAAGAGTTGTTGCCACCTTTGGAATCTGTGACTACTGAAACTCCTTCTTCTGACTTGGTCAATCCTTCCCCCTTGCGCCAAAACCCTGAGTCAAATACAGAGGCCCCTTTCACTTGGGATTGCTCTCTATGGCTACTTACTGGAGCCATGGTCATGGCTTTGGATGCATACTTCCCTCCCCTTTCACATCCAGTCTCCTTTGGGAGGCCCCTCTAAGCGGCTATCCCAGTCTTGCACTGGATGGCATCCTGGTGGTTGGTCCCACCAGGATGGGAGCCAGACTTTGTTAGTCTAGCCCCCCTCTCTTACAGCTTTAGAGCTGACAGGAATGACAGGAGGCAAGGACATCAGGAATCAGGAGTTGCATGTTCTTCTAATAGAAGTTTTTGCACAACCAGTCATGAGTCTTTGCTATGCCTCCATGTCCAGTGTCAATATGAGCTTGGATGATGATGGCTATCCTCATGATGAGGTTAACATAGAGTAGGTAGGCATTGTTAACCTTTTTGAAGAGCTGTCTATCACAAACTACAGTGTCCTTAGATAGGGTCTGTAACACCAAGCAATTGTCTTCTGGCTCAGTGGTCCAAGAGTTAGGATACCCTATTAATTTGTATAGGCAATTGGCATCAGCGGGGTGGATAGCTAGAATTGGCATCCTTGACAGGCCATCAGTGTTCTGATGTTGGGCCCCAGAATGGTGTATCGCAGTGAAATTATATCCTTGTAGACGCAGAGCCCAACACACTAATTGACCTTCAGGCTCCTTTAGGTGTTGCAGCCATTTGAGAGAGGAGCAATCTGTGACCACCATGAAGTGGGTCCCATAAATGTAGTGCCAAAACTGTTTTACTGCGTGCAGCACTACCAAGCATTCCTTCTCAGTGACGCTGTAGTTCTTCTTGTGCTTATTAAGGACCTGCAAAGAGTAGGCTAAAGGTCAATCCACGCCTTCATTGTCAAGCTGGGCAAGGATGGCACCCACAGTTACTCCACTAGCGTCAGTATACAAAATGAACTCTTTATCATAATCAGGATAGACCAAGATAGAAGCCTCTTTGATCTTGGCCTTCAACACTTTGAATGCTTGTTGTTGGCTGTCAGTCCATTCAAAGGGGACGTTGCAAAGCAACTGAACAAGGGGTTCACTCAGTTCAGCAAAATCAGGTATGAACTGTCGGTAGTAGCCCATCATACCAAGGAATACTTGAACCTCTAAAAGATTTGTGGGAGGTAGCATTTTGTCAATGGCTTCCACCTGGTTATTCATGGGGAAGATCCCAGTTTGAGTGGCCTCATGACCTAAGAATTCAAGACGTTCCTTAAATAAGGAGCACTTGGAGGGTTTGAGTTTCAAGCCAGCTTTTCAAATCTTGATGAAGACAGCCTTGAGGTGTTCCAAGTGGTTGGTAAAGGTAGCGCTGAATACGGTGATGTCATCAAGGTACACAAGGACATAAGAGAGCTTTAGGACTTGTAGGATGAAGTCCATAGCCTGTTGAAATGTAGCAGGGGCATTGCAAAGTCCCTGGGGCATACAAGTGGGTTCAAAAAGGCCTTCTGAGGTGATAAGTGCAGCCTTTTCTCTATCTTCAGCAGATAAGTCAACTTGCCAGTAGCCAGAGGCTAGATCCATGGCTGAGAAAAGCTTGGAACTACCCAGATGTTGGAGAGCATTGTCAATCCTGGGCAAGGGGTACAAGTCTTTCTTAGTGAGAGATTCAGGCGGTGATAGTCCATTACAATGTGATGTCTGCCATCTTTCTTCTTGAGGATCAGTAACAGGGAAGCCCAAGGACTTTGGGAAGGAGCCAGTAACCCAGCGTCCAGAAGTTGCTTGAGTTCTTTAGACACTTGAGCATGCTCTACCCTACTACAGCAGTATGGTTTGGCACAAAAAAGGGGTACATTCCCAGTATCAATCTGATGGATGACTCCCTTAGCCAGGCCATAATCCGTAGGTCCAGAGGCAAAGATGTCGCTAAACTGATTGAGCAGGTCCAACACGTCTTTTTGTTGGACAGGAGGCAATTGGGGGAAATCAGCAGTAGTGAACAAGAAGAGAGCTTGAGGATTGTCTTCAGGTAGATTGAAATCACTAAAAGTTCCAAAGGGGTAGAGGGAGGCCACTTGTTCTGCTCCCAGTATACGACCATGCCCTACAACCTGGCCTTGGGTCACCTGCATGAGCAGGGCTGTCAGGTTGGTAAGCAATAATTGTACGGGCTCTTTCTGGGTTTGATCTAGAATCCCAGGACACAGGTGGGGCTCTTTACAACTTAGGGATTCAGGTGAGTAGAGTTCCAAAAACAACTTTTCAGGTAGCTCATAAGAAATCTGGGAATCAATCACCACTTGAGAGCCCAGGGGAATGGTGATAGCCACTGGTGCTAGTAGAGGTACCCCTTCTTCTGCAGGGCAGGAAGGAGGAGAGGTACACATGTTGGAGGAGTGAGTCCTATACTTGAGAGAGAAGATACCCGTAGGGTACTCAAGCATGCAAGTTTTAAGACGTTTTCCTGGAAGGCGCAGAGGTTCCTCAAAAATCAAGGGAACCTCATATCCTAAGAGCATAAAGTATCCATCTTGTAAGTTTAAAATCTCATTATATTCTTGGAGGAATTGAGTACCAACCAAGAGGTCATAGCTTATATTCTCAAGTACTACAGCAGGGGAAGCAATGAGGAGTTTCCCAAACCTCATGGGTAGAGCAGAGTAGGCACCAATGGCCCGCATTTGTGCCATGCCAGCAGTGCCATACAACTGAGTGTAGTTGAGGTCAGGGGCCAGCTTGAGTTTCTTCATTAATTTTGAAGATACTACGTTGACTGGAGAACCTGTGTCCAAGACGGCTTTGATTTTAACCTTTTGGATTGATACTTCCACACAGGTTGTATCTTTCCCAAAGGGGGAAATAATGCCAACACATCTTATGCAGCCTCTAGATCCTTTTCCCATTTAGCTAGCATGCACCATAACACAGGAATCTCCTTATATACAGTCTGTAACGGGAGAGATACAGTTACGTTTTAGAGGAGAGCTTTGGCTAGCTTGGCTGCTTCCTCAGAAGAATCAACCAAGACGGGAGGTCAATGTGCTTTAACTAGGTAAGGGCGAGCCACCATGGATTTAGCTTCACTTGCAGGTACTCGGGAAGTGGTGGTCTTCCCAGATCAAAGCTTGTATGGGACAGGGATAGTTTCTGGAACAGCCAAGACGGAATAGCCATAACTATCAGAATCTTCAGAGTCCAAATCACTGGACAGATTGTGAAATAAATGAAGGATAGTTGGGCCAGAGGAAGAGGGAGCTTCCTCATCAGACAGAGGATCAGGGGGAGACAGGGGAGATTGGTCAGCAGAGAGTGTCTCTGTTTCTAAGCCAACCTATCTTTTCCTGCCTGTTCCTTGGGATCACAACCTTCCACTTGGGGATTAGTACAAGTACGCAAGTGGTGCCCAATTTGGCCACATTTATGAAAACCTTGCCTCTTAGCCTATCCACCAGCACCCAGGGTCATAATGTGTGGTGTATGAGAGGTAGTCCCAGCATTGCTGGCTTTATTTTCACGTACCACCGTACCTTCATGGGTCAAATGCATGTCTTGCAAGAGCGTCTTAATGCTCTTCATGGAAGTGAGCAAAGCCTTGTGTGCCTTAAAGTGTAGGCATAGAAGCTGGTTCACCTTCAAAGCATTTGAACAAGCCGTGTAGGCTTCCCGGGGAGTTAACTGTTGACTAGTGATTAACTGCTGGCCTTCAATGTAGAAACAATCCGCAAACTCAGCCAGGGTTTCCTTGGGCTTAAAGGCAATTTGCATAAATGCATCCTTCTTGACCTCCAAGCTGAGATCTCCTCCAAACTCCTCAATAAGGAGGCGCTTCATGTCCTCCCAAGTGACAATGGAGGGGAGCTCAGGGACTACTACTTCTTGGCAAGTGGGATGGAGACAGGTGAGGATATGTTCCTTTTTGAGTTTTTCAGTAGCCCTATGCATTGAAGTTTCATAAATGGTTAGAAAGGCGGCAATGGTAGAGGTTTTTGGATCAAATATTTGCTTGAAGGTTAGTTTGTAGTTTAGGTCAATAGACAAGGACAAGGACTGACTTTTTTCACCAGGGTTGAGGACGTCAATATGAGGGTTGCCTTCAAACTTGGATTCAGCAGCAGGTTGTCTAGCCCAGAGGAGTCAAAGGCTTTCCTCTAGAGTGTCCAAGGTAGAGCTTGTTTTGTCCACTAATATCCCTAGCAGTGGCAGCAGCAGTCCTAAATTTGTCAATATTGATTTCTTGTACCTCCAAGGTGCCAGCAATCCCATTGACACAAGTAGCCAGAGAAGTGGCCTGAGCAACCAAGGGGACAACTTGTCCATTTAGGGTCTTGGTAAATCAGGAGAGGTTTTGGACCTCTCTTTCCAATGTGTCTTGTCTATCAGCTACATCATTTGTCACCTCTTCAAGTTGATATAATGCACACACACAGTTGACCCGGGGTTGACCTTTCAAACCAGGGCAACAACCATGATTCTCATGAGAAGGAGTATTAACAACTTCACCTTCCTCTTCATCTTCAGATTCAGATTATGAATCCTCAGAATTTAAAGAGGTGCTGTCTTAAGTACTCAATTTCACCTCGTAAGGTAGCCACTTGATCAGTGAGGGAGGCAATACAAGGGTCAGGCATAGATTTGACTGGAGGGGGGTTCTACACAGAAGCTTGACGTCAAGTGGTAGCCTTGAGTTTGGAAATTACCTCCCATACCTTGGTTTCAAAATCAGAGGGGGTCTTGACAGGAGGAGCAGGAGGAGTCACCTCAATAGACGCTATCCTATCATCCACATAATTTTGCACCTGGTATAGAGTGTCGCCTAGTGCAGCCTTACCCAGACCGTATTGATGCTGCAGATGGCAGCCCCAAGTATCAACATGAGCTCCTACCAATTCAAGTTGCAAGTTGACATGCTCCCTGAATTGATTAAGTTCACTAACCAGAGTCTCAAATCCTGGCAATGGTTTAGCAGAAAGGCCTCAATTTTCTAACACCATGCTGCCTGATGTTCATCCAATTTGCATAGTTGGTCCTTGATGTATCCAGGGAGCAAGGAACAAAGGGAGTTCAGGGAGGAGGCTAAGTACTTCTGCAATGCCAGAGAATTGCGCTGGTTGTCAGAAATACACGCAAAGAGACTGTGGGAACATTCTTGATAGGCCATATTTTGAGCATGGTTATTTGAGACAGCGGTGGCTACAGCATTTAATAGTTGATTCTGGGATCCTAAGGTGACTTGATGGTGAACTAGGGCAGGTTGGATGAACTGGTTAATCAACACACCAACTGTATCCATGGATTCCATCAATGCGGGGGAGACCAAAGTCCAAAAGGAAGGAGTACAGGTCTTCAGAAGCATGCCCAGGAAGGAGGCCAGGGATAGTGTGTATTGCCACAGTGCCAGAATGGAGAAGGGAGCGGGCGGCAGCACAAGCTTCCTCATAATTGAGAAAGAAAGCTGGAAGGGGGCCCACACAGGCCCGGGAGACAGAACCAATACCATAAGAGTTGAGGGGGCATCAATGATGTCTTCTTCTAGAGGGGGACTAGAGACTTTAGGTTGTTTGGGTACTTCAGAAACAAAGGGAGAAGGACCAGAGAATGCACATGGGAACAGGGTAACTGAGGGGCTTGCAGCCCCTGTAGTGAGCACCATTTTATCGTGTTTGGCTCCTGGGGACAACATCCAGGAGGACACAACGGGAAATCTTTATAACAAAAGATTTGATGTTTGAAGCTAGCCTTGGGTTAGCCTTCAGGGCAAAATTAAGGGTACATACCTTAATTTCCTGGAAAACAAGAAGAGAAAGTCATTTTGGCAAAAAGGACAGGAAAAAGCTTGAAGATTATTAAAGCCAACACAAATGTGGATAAACTTGTCTTTATTAGGAGAAATGATTCTACTTTAAATAGTAGACAAGGAACAGTGATAACTCATTAGGAAGACAGAGTGGCTGAAGGGGTCACGTTGGGATGAGGTCATACCAGGATCATTCATAGACATGTACAATAATCTGGAATGGGTGGATATTAAACCAGACCCATTTACAGAAGGCAAGGAATATCCAAAATCAAAAGCAAACCCAGCCAAATCTTTGCAGCTATCAATATTTGAAGGCCATATAAAAATAGCATTAATTGCGTGATTTACGACACAAGTTATTTTCTTCACCCAAAATAAGAGCTGCCTTAACCTATTTTTTATTAATGACTAAATTTAAATCATCTAATACTTTTAAGGGGTTTGCAGATTTCTTTTTCCCATTCTTATTTCTTGGGCAATCTATTCCAGGCAAAAAATGACACTACCATGACAGTCTCTCTGTCCAATCCAATTGACTGATTGTCAAAATCATGTTCCTCCTAAAAAAATTTACCCAAACTATATAAATCATATTTCTCAATAAAGATAGTTACCTAGTCTCTGAATATTCCCCTCTTGTAGCTTGCTAACACAGCACATTTATGATACATTTAATTCCAAGATTATTTAAAGATTAAAAGTTTGATCATACTTGTAAAGAATGACGTTTTGATTCTAGTGTTAAAATCCCAAAAATAAAACCCTGGTTCTCAGGAAACTTGTTTTGCCAACCAGGATGGATGAGACCCAGCAGCCCGCTGAATTTCAGACTCAAATTGATAGGCTGCCCCACAACCCACCATCTTAGTGTTGTCAGGGCCCAGAATGCCACAGACAATCAGCTAGCCTCCCTAGAGATAAAGCAACCAACAGCATGGGAAACATTAACAACTGCCTTCCTAGGAAAAAAACCCCTTTCTGGTCATAAATGGCCTAGGGTTTTCAAGGCCCACAAGCTGTAAATCCCTGGAATTAAATCTAAGCACAAATTTGGGCTCATTTAAAATTGGGAAATGGTACATTGGGAAGGTGATTGTTAGATTGTGTGATTGGACGCTCAATTGCTCACGGGATCTAATAATAGCTGTGGCACCTTGGAATGCTGCAGCCAAACCAAGGTTCCTGTTATACCAGCCAATGTCCTTCCACCTCAGGCTCAAGTGCACAAATTCTGACCCCAAACACAAGTATCCATAAAAATGATGCCACCAGGCCTCTGGTGGCACAAAAGGCTAAGTATTGCACAGTAAGTATAAATAGTGAGGAGGAGAAGCCTTCCTCACTGTTGACATCTTAAAACAAAAAACTTTATTCCAGGACCCATTATTTTCTTGCAGGAATTATCTATTTTTGCACCAATATAATCATTCTGTTTGCATCTTTTTTTTGAATCCACTACACAATACAACCACGTCTATCTGTTCCCTCCTGGTTCTGCTCCTGTCACTTTGCTTTAGCCACCTTGCGCCTTTGACTTGGAGTTCTTCCATCCTTATCACTTGGATCTCCCTCCTGGCCACCCTAGAGTGACCATTCCACCTATCATGAAGGAGATTCTTCTCACTCCTCCCTGCCCAATGTGCCTCCTGCCCAGGACTTCAGCAAGTTGGGGTTAGTTTACATCACATATTGGGGCTGGCCAATCAGGTTGTGCTCATACTGAAAGTTGGTGTCCTCTGTCACAGCTGTGAATTACCTTGTCAGGATAGCACTAATTGTGTACATGGCCTTTCAGGCCCAGCCTGCCTCCCTTATGAGAGTCCAGCTGGACTCTGGTAAGGCTGTGACAAGTGTAGAAGATTCCCCAAATGGAGACCAGATTACCGCCAAATGCACACCACCAAAAGTTCAGACCTACACAGAAGTTGCTGCTTGCCAAAAGGAGGTTAAAAAACTAAAATCAAATCCACCAATAAGCACCAGCTGAGGCCAGTCCCCAGTGTAAAATTGATGGTATAATTGGCTGACTTAGGCAACACAAAGAATAGAGGCGGCAAAAATAATGTCACCACTTCTGTTCACCAGAGCCAGCTAACTTGGAATTAGCTGCTCTTGAAGCCCTGCCCTATTGTCAACGCCCTGCTGGCAGAATGCTCACAGACCTAAAGTCTGCAAAATTTGGGGAAGCAAATACTGATAATACAGTAATTTTCAAACTTGTTGAGATAAACAAAAAACGCAGTCTAAGAACAAAAACAACTTGGTCTAAAAGCAAAACCAAATCAATTCCAAATCTATTGTAGTTCAATATGAATTCCTTGGTTTTTGATCTTGTTTTTAGACTGAGTTGTTCTCATTCTTATACTGAGCCTTTTGTTTATCTCAATAGGTTTGAAAATTACTGTATAAAAACCCTGGTAGTATGAGAATGGCAGCATTGTCATTCTGATAATAAAGTTCAGTGAACCTTTGGCTCAAGAAAATTTTACCCTATCTAGTTCTAGTATTTTACCACTTCCACTCTAGTCCCTCAGACCCCAAGGTGCCTGCGCTTTCTAGTGACAATACCACAGCACCACTGCCCTTCTGGATCACTCTTCAGACCTGCATATTTTACCAACTACCCTCTGAATCCCGCCTACTCTGAGTTTAACCTGGAGAATATACTTATTGCTGACCCATTGGTAAGAACCAGAGTCACTGAAACCATTGGCTGTGAAGAGAAGTGGTACATAAGGCTACCCAGATTGTTCCATGATAAATACAACTACTTGCCTGCTTACCTTGTACCAATGACCCCTCGTCTAACTCCACAGCCCGACCACTTGCTAGAACCTATTGTAGCCGCCAATGCTACATCCACCCAGCTGTTTGAAGTACTCTATATTACTCTCACAGGCTTAGTGGACTCAATGGTGCCAAACTCTGGTCCCAGGTCCTTGCCTAGGTGATCCTTATCTTATGTTATCAAGTTAGCACCCATATTGTGGTGGGCTCTCCCAACTGGCCCAGCGGTTCCCCACCCGTGTCCTCTACTGCCTCTACCCATGCCTGTCTTCCTGACAATACTTGACATATCTTGAATAATTTGAATATGAAATCATGTAATTATTTTATAAGATATTTTATCTGGTGCCTAGGCATAGCAAAAACCAATGACCCATGTGTTGGGCCATTTTGCCCACTAGCACCCCGAATTCCTGATAGCAGAGGATATGCTTTAAACGGATACTTGAATTTGAATTTGAGTTCGTTTCGTTTAAATGTGAGTTACTTTTGCTTAGCGCCATGGCTGTGAAAAATACTGTACAATTAAATTTTGCAGAATGTAAAATAAGTCGATAGACAGGTGAGGGCTAAAAATAGAATGGGAAGAAAGTTCTGAAGTAGTTTTCATCCAGGGAGCCCTATGATAATATGAGTTAATCGATCCAATAAAAATTTCGCTTTTTTGGATGCTAAATATTTGAAGGGATTAAACTAAGCCCGATTCAACGCTCAGCCTTTTAAAAATCAACTTGGATATAGAATCGGAAATCTAAGGATAATACCGAAAGCTCAAGCCAGAGAAAAGTCAAATGTTTATCGCTGCAAATATGCTTGCTTCGCAGTAAACATTTTTACTTCTGAAACTTCAAATACCACAAATTAAAAATCACATCCTTGTAATTATCAAATAATTTACCTCTTAATAAATCTCCCATGAGAATCTGTAAACGCGAAAGAATTACCTTTCGAAAAGAACGTGAAGCCTTGCTTGTTGAAATTGAAAGGGTATAAAAGTTTCATTTCAACACCAGTTAGTTATATCTCATTTACTAACTTTACCACTAGGAGTTAGATCAAGCTATTGTTGGTTTGGCTTTACTTAATAGAAATGCAGAGCAGGTTGAAGGGCTAAGCCGAGAATTCATTCAAGTTTCAGGCTCCTGGTCTTATTTCATGTCCGAAATCGTCAAATCCAACAGCCATGCTTCTTCAGCCCAGAATATTCTTTTCAAACTTTCCAGAGATCAACTTTCTTCACAAGAAAATATTTTAGATTAATCAAGTCACAAAGGGATTGTATTGCTTTGAACTAAGTTTTTCTCAGCGAGTATCCCTTATAAAAGGGTATCTTGTATTGTTTTAAAGCCTCTTTTCTCTACTCAAAAGGTATTTCAAGCAGCTCTCTATTTTCAGCTTTTACTTATACTCTCTACTCGGTTGTAAGTTTACTAGCATTTGTTAGTCAGGTGTTAATATTGTTTTTTTTGAACTTATATATCTGAAGTTTGATTGCTTTTTAGCTTTAAAGTAAAAAATATTTTAAGTCATCTCCCCCTCTACAGAGTTTCTTTTTTCTTGCAATGTTTCAGCGTCACAGTATTTTAGATTACTTGCTTCATGGCAGTTTCTAATGATAGCATATTCTTCAGATAGTTCACCTTTATAATTGCGGCCAAGGTTAGGGAATCAACTTTTACAGCACCCTGCAACCATTTTAAATTTTTTAGCACTCAAGGTTATGACTTGATTAGGGATGAACTTAACAAAAGAATTAAATATTATATTCTAAAAAGGTTACATTAAAGATATAGTCTTATTTACATCAGCAATATCTTTTTTGGACAAAAGAGGATTTAATTTTTGGCGCTAAAATTTATTTTACCACCAAAAAAAGTTTCAGATAAGTTCTCGTAATAAATAAAATTTTCTTTAATTAAAATATATCAGTAACTATCATTATTACTTTTAAAAAATACTGGCGTATTGTTGAAGTTGACTATGTTTGACTACTGGGCCAAGTAAGAGAGAACGGTATATACATTTTTCTTTGCCACTTTTTATTTAACTTCTTTAAAACAACGTTATGCCTATTATTTATTTCATTAATACATTTCATTTACAAGAGTTCCTAAAGTGACATCAATCTTCAAAATAATTTTAAGCACAAGCAGTCTGGGGTTCAAGTCGAATGATGCAATTTAGACTTCAGCTTGTAGCTTCTTAATATTAGGTCTGTGATTTCTCTTTGCTTTATAATTAAACTTCTAGCATATTTACGTCTGGTTTAACATGATTACTTTAATATTTGATGTAATGCGACATCTTATAAAATTACTCACCATATTTTAAGAAAAATCATAACTGCGAATAGGATAGCAAATGCAGAACATAGGTTCGCTATCAACCTAGTCAAGCGCCGTAAAGAACGGCGAAAATGAAAAAAGTTTTTAGCTTCAGTTTAAGATTTTAAAGCATAATCGAAGTTAAATAGGATACAAATATTTGTATGATTATTTCATAACTTAAAAAGGCTTATGATATTGTGATACAAAATATCAAAATTGCAAGTGCACCCTCAAGAAGTCTTCAGCTACCATGGAGATCACTCTCACTTGATCGAAACCCTATCAGACTTAAAGATAGGATCTCCGTCTGACCAAATTTCTCTCCAGGGCAGTTGAACTTCAAACTTGCCAGAAAAGATCCCCAAGCACTTTAACTAGAACCAGTTCCAGTTTTCTAGGGTTGTGGATATATTTTTGGATAAATTATTTAAACGGGTAAAGGAAGAAATTGAGTGATATTGATAGTTTCATTGAAGATATAAAAGCTTTTAATATTGAATGATTTACCACAAAGTATCATTATAAATATAGTAATATGAGCAAGGTTCTTTTAGAATTTGATGTTCTGTTCTGTAGTACATTAGACTAGGATTAAAATTCTGAACCTCATTTCTGGTAGCTTCAAAATAGATTCTTGGGAAATATTTGCATAAGTGAGAGGAATAAAAAATTGCAACAACTTCCCTAAGGCACTAAAGGATTTAATTTTTGGTAGCTTTTGGAGAGTATCAGGTATCTTTGCTTGATATCTGTTCAGAATGACATTAGGATACCAACATGTGTACCTCATGTTGCAATCTTTTAGCTTTACAAGGGCAGATTCAATTGTGTCACATTGGCTTAGAGTGCCTTGGGCCCTAATTCTTTTGACAAGGTATATGAAATCCAGCTTTTTCAGAATGATGAATGGCCTCAACGATCAGATGATAGTTTGGCCAGGTCATAGGACACTGTATACATCTGTTTATTTACATAAATTGACACTTTGTTGATGTGAACTTATCACATCAACTTGGTCATTTCCTTTCTGTCCTTGGGTTTATCTTGCTGGATTTTCATCTGAATTCAGGTTGTTGCAGATTATTTAAACCAGATCCCAACTTTTACCTTATTTAGGTAATAAACATGGATGTAATATGAAACTGTGGATTCTCCTAACATGGAGAATCAAACTTTTTCAGAAAGGGTCTATAGGAAGAAGACTTTTCATCCCTCTGAAAAACAGTATCACCCACTTGGTATCCAGTGCAAAATCTCAGGCTGAAACCCAGTGGTATGCCAGGAACAACGATAAAATATACAACATATTAGTACATGAAATCTATAGTAATTATCTATCCCATTTCTTTATAACGTTTAACAAATGCAATTTAGTGTCAAGTATATACTTCTGGGAAGTATATAATACAATAAATGGAAAGATTCAGAAGAGATTACCAGTCTTTATTGAAATAGAAGAAGAGCTTTTGATGAGGTGCAACTTTTGGGGAAGCTTCAAATATGGATTTGGAGAAGAAAGAAGTATATTTTATTGGATAATACTTTAGGCTTATATAGCTTGCGCTGTGGCAGGGACTTAGTTGGATCAAAGATAGGAGAGGTCATGTGTGAGTTGGATTCAGATTGCTGAATACTTAGACAAGTCATGTGATATTGGTTTGTTGCCATTTCTGAAATGTTGAACTGAATATTGAAGTGGCACCAAACCAGGTAATGACTGAATGTTAAGTGTGTCAGCAACAGCCAGAATACCAGTACATCCAGCTCCTCAACACTTTATATGGCTGACAATATGCCACATAGCATTCATTTCAATCATGTACTTTGAAGGAGGGAAATCCCTCTAGAAAATTAAGAGGTAAACCCAAGTATGATATCTGTATTAAGTCCTGGGGCCACATTTTAATTAATAGTTTAGTCATTTCTTGGGGAAATATTTTCTTAGGGAAATCAAAAAAGATGCTACAACATTAAAATCATTTAATTCTGCCCATGAATTAGCAGAATCAAACACATAACAGACCCTTAGGCTCCAGCTATAATAAGGGCCCAATTTCAGTGAAGTTGAGTGTCACCTAACTTCACCAGAACCAGGTCTTTTTTTATTCCAGAAGGCTGCTTTATAAAAAAAGCAGCCTATGCAATCAATCTTAAATAATTCTAATATAAATCATTAGGATTAGCTAATTCATTTTACAGGGTTAGATGTGACCCTTGATATGTAGCTGTCATGATACTTTTAAGACTGTATAATATTTTTTGGGAAAATCAATCTGTGTTGAAGTTTAATTGTGTGGCATGCTGTCACAAATGACAAACTGCTATCAACTATGCTTATTGAAAGGCCTCAACTACAGGATTTGAACCCTGGCTCTCTGCGGGCCGCCAGCTTGCAGGGCCAGCCACTCGGCCGCCCGCAGTTTTTTGGGCTCAAACCAGAGTAGGATTTGACTTCAGAGAATCCTTTGAAGCTTAACAAATCAAATTCACCTACATCAACACCTCCCACGCCAAAGGCTCCTGACAACTCAACCAATCAGCAGGCAGGTCCAGCCACAGATCCTGGGACAACTTGGGCCCACGCGGAAGGGAAAACCAAGAACCTTCCCATAGAACACAGGCCACCCAGAGACAACCAATCCCACAACCTGACTAGGAAAGTCAAGAATTCTCAGTTGAGCCAGCCAATGGAATAACTCCCGCAATTGATGCCACTGAAGACTGGGAAGACCTGGTGAACGGAAAAACCCAGGCCAAGGAAATTTTTGAAAGTTTTACCATGACAGATGGGTATACTTATACCATGGACCACCAGGAAGATGCCCATTGCCATTCTTGCAATTAAGTGACATGAACCTTTGGTTCAACCAGATCATACCATACTTGTTATTAGTTCTATTTCATTTCCAGCCTACGTCTCGCAGTTCTGCACCCCACACCTGTCTACCCCAAGAAACCGCGGACCAACTGCCCGACCTTTACCGTCCACCAGGAGCTCCCTTTGGCCCAGTACATTTCACCGAGTACCCATCCAACCCGGCGTATTCTGAGTTTACTCTAGAGGAAATCCTGATCCACGACCCCAAAGCTAGAACTAGAGAGACGGAAGTCCTTTACAGAGAGGGTACCAAAATCATCTGGCCCCCTCTGCTATTCTGAGACAAGTATAATTTCCGGCCCGCATATTTGGTTCCAATGACACCGCCCCACACCCCGCGGCCCAACTGCCCGCAAGAATCTGTTGCCACTAATGAATCCACTTCCACCCAGATATTTGGGGTGATGTATATCACCCTCACTGGATTGATTCCATGGTGCCTATGAGTGGACCTTGGGCAATCCTTGGAAAATAGTTATCTTATATTGTAAAGTTAGCCCCAATATTGTGGTTGGCTCTCCCTGCTGGGCCCGCGGGCCGTCCGCCTGCAAGTTCTCAGGAACTCCCCACAGGTTGGATCCCTGACATATGCCATAAAAGCCCATGATAGTGGTGTGTAAGGAAATCCTTCCCTTACTTCACTCCATTGGGAACAATATCATTAGAATTAACAAATAGTGGCAGTCAACCAGAAGCTTCATCCAACAATTAATTGAATGAAAATTCAATTGATGAAGTAATGGGGAAAAATGAATGTAATTTTAATCTCCAATGCAGAAATAGAAATTAAATCAATCTTCCTCAATTACCAACCAACCAGATGAAGCAAGACCCAATTTCAAATGCAAATTTTTTAACATTAATAGCAACACATTAAGCGCTAGCCAGCCAATCAGATCAAATGAAATCATACTTCAAGTGCAGGAGTGATAAAATTAACAAAAGTAAAATAACCTCTGACCAATTAAATCAAGTGAAATCCAGATTTAAAAGAAGAAGTGATAATGTTAATAACCATGCATATGTGACAGAAATTTTATGATAGTATGAAGCCATGTCTAAATGGTGAGGGATAAACACCCAAATCCACATAGAGCTGATAATTAACCACCAATGTGACTTCAGATATTGTTTAGTAAAAATTCCAAAGGAAACACTAGGATTTAATAGGAATATTAAGGCTAGCCAGAGTAAACCTAGGTAGATTGCCTGGGAAAAGATCAGGGAGTCTTCAGAATAAAAATCTTGACATTGAGATTTAACAATGGTCTCAGTTTTAATTTCTGCAGTGAAGACATCAGCATTGGGAGGTATAGGAGTAACATTGGGAGGAGCAGAATGGGCAGAACTTGGAACCAGACCCCATCATCTTGTGACAATACAATTTAGAATCAGATTTTAGGGAATGTATCAGAGCAGGCCAACCATCAGATGCATTGGTATATGTTGAAATCAAATAGGTAAGCTTTAGGTTTATTGAGAATTTCAGAGGACTCAACCCTTAAGAGTTGAAAATGAGGGAAAATTCAATATGTGCCAAATTTATTGACTCGCAATACCACCTGAACCTATGGCTCCTAGCCTGTCTCATCATTGCAACATGTACCTAGTACAGCAAGCAAAACCCCCCTGAATGATTAATTTATGATGACCTTTCTGACAAGTGAGGTTGTATTAGGTGACCCTCAGATTACATATATTTATCAGTGTCAGTTTGGTAGGAATGATCAGCTTCTGCTGATTAACTGGAGATGCTGTGACCCACTTTTGATAACAGTTTGATTCAAGCCTGTTAATTCTGTTAACTTTATCAATGGTTTCCAGATTCTCTTGCCGTCTAACTGGGACAGTTTATTTCTGGAATTGCAGAAACTACATGGACATTCACTTACTATGTACTGATGTACTTTGTTAGTAATTTTGGTTAATTAAACATCCATTAAAAGGTGTTTTTTTGGGTATTGAGGGTATACCTATGAGGATTGAATAAGATTTTGGGTTGAGGTACTTGTAAGCCCACATATAGATAAGCAGCTATGAGCTGGTACATTCTCTCTGAGCCCATAAAAGAGATATCATGGTGAGCTCATGGGATGGGCAAAGCGGTATCAGGGAAGGCTTGCATAACAGAAGGTTGGTAGAAGGAAGGAGTATTTGGCCAGTTTCACCTCCTGTTCCCCCACCCCCAATCAGGGGATCCTTGATGTCCAATAAAGTTGGTCCTAAGCAGTGGTGGTTGGTCAGCTGGGCTTTGACACTCTTGGGACTGACTCCTTTCTTGGGGTGGGGGCAACTATTTGTTATATTGCTACCAATTTAGAATCTGTTGCTTCTTTTATCTCTTCTCTTGGAGTTACCATCATTTTTGAGAGTAAATCTATTTAGTTATTCTTTTTGCCTTTGTTGTACTTGCCCTTGCTCAAAGAAGATTCTAAGTTGGCCCTCTTTTCATAATCTTTGCCTGGGAAATAGTGGCTGGCATATAGGTTTTTCCCTGGGGGATAAGTGAAGATATCAAAGTCTTCATGTGATTGATGGGGAAATCATGGGCAAGTGCATTGTTAGACTATTCTGGGTTATGAGTTCTATTTGGATTACTTTGCATCCATTGGTATGTGCAGAAATGGTTGCTGTTTAGGGAAGTTGCTGGGCTGGATGACAGTATTCTTAATAGGTTCTGAGATGTAGAATTTGATAGCAGTTTCTGTACATAGATCTTCCAGTTGGCAAGCTAAGCATCATTTTAAGAGATCAGCAACATGATAAACCAGCTAAAAGTCCTTCAATGAGATACTAACTGGCCTCCTGAACCCAGCACCTCCAGGGAATATTTCCAGGGAAATGTTTAGCTGTTGGGTGAGTGGGCCAGTTTAGGACACACTATCTGTTTTTATCAAGAAGTCTCCAAAAGCCAGTGTGCTTGGTGAAAGCAGGTATACTGGTGGGAGGTGCAGCATTAGGGGTCCACGTACAGCTGTGGTGAATGGTTTTAGCAAATGCCTTGGGAATGATGTACCCTTTAAAGACAGTTTTACCTGAAGGGATGCCATTGTCAATGGTATAGGGGTGAAGGATGCTCTTTCAGGTGTCTGCAGATGTGGCTTGGTTAAGATTATTCACAATGATGAGGAGTGCAGTTGTATTTGGTATTTTCTTTGGGTATATCTAAAAACAAGGTTCTACCAATGACAATGAGGAGGCCATGAAGGAGAAGCAATAAATAAATGAGATAGTAGTATTTTTTATTGAGATATGTATTTGGAGTTTAAGCTAAAGATGTTTTTGAGGATCTGTATGTACAAGTGTTCTGTCAATCACTGATACAAGTAACATCCAGTCATTTCCTGGTTTGGCGCCAATCCAATGAAAGGTTCAACATTCCCAAATTGGAAGTCAACCAATATCCCATGACCTGTCCAGATATCCAGCTATTCTAATCTGACTCACACCTGACCTCCAATATTTGATCTGACTTGAGTTACCACCACATCAAGCAAAATATATAATCCTAAAATATTGTCCAATAAAATAACTCTTTTTCTCCAAGCCTATTTTCAAAGCTTTCCCAAATTTTTGCTCCTCATCACTGGTAGCAGCTACATATTTTTGATCATGCCTATGAAAAAAAAAATAAAAAACCCACCTACTTTCACCCATGTATTTAACCAAGCCACATTCCAGGACACCTGGAAAATGTACTTCTGCGCCCACAATATTGACAAATATATTCCAAGTGGGTGCACTGATTTTGAAGGACTAGCCTTGCCCAATGCATGCACCAAGATAATTTGATAAATTCTCTCACTACAACAACAAACACACAACCACCTACCACAAGCAAAACCCCCTAACACCAAGTACATTGGTATTGCCTAGTTCTCTGGAAAAAAGAAATAAATTGTTATAAACTGGCTGGACCACTTGGAAGACAAACTCTGTACCAGCCGCATTCCTCACAAAAAGTGAGTCCAGGAAGCCAGCAAACGTCTCTAAAAGGCTGCAGCTAACTGATTTGCTACTTGGGTTGGCTCACAAACTGACAATCAGCTTGATAACTGGGAAGATTTTAAAGCAGAAATCACTCACAACTTCTGCGTCACTGAATCCCTCCAAGACATTGCAATAAAGCTCAGCAATCTTCCTCAGAAGACCACTATCACAGCCTATGCCAATGAATTTGATGAAATACACTGCAAAATTGAAAACCTCATGCAAGTCAAAAAAGTACACACAGGCCTTCTTAATCAACATAATGAAGCCCTCTGTTGCTGCCCTCATCTGCCCTTAGGCCAAAACCTCTATGTCTGCCTAATTGCTGAAGCTAAACATACAGAAAATGTGCCAATATAAAATATATGACACACAATAGCAACTACTCCTCCAATGACAATAGGAGAGACAACTTCAATGGAAACAAACACCAGAATACCAACCTAACAACGGCAAATCTAATTGCAACAATGGTAATTGCAGCCAAAGCGCAAACCGCTCCCGTCCCAAGAAGGAGGACACCGCTGAAGTTAACAATGCTGAAATAGCAACCTGATATGAATCTGACCCCAAATTCTCTGACCTCAAAGGTCTTGAAACAGAGAAACATGGAAAAGATGAAGGTGAACAGGCCTAAGTGCCCCTGTCTCCTCTTAAACTGAAAAGAAGGTTTACCGAGGAGCAAACTTTGCTGCTTGCATCCCACGTGTCCCACAATCCTTCATTTTTATGAGCGTAAAAATTAAAGATCTCTCACAACTTCTTGTCTACCCATACACTTAAAAATCACATACACATAAAATTTTATTTGACTCTGGTGCACAAAAAATCATGGTAAACAAACCATTTTTAACCAAATACAAATACCAGTTGTCAAATTCAACTTCAAATATACCAGAATTGCAGAAAAATCAAAAGTTTTAATTGAAGGCAAGCCAACCCCCTTCAGAATTGATATCCAATACATAAAAACGTTCATCAAAGGACTTGTCATAAACAACATAAACTAAATCATTGTAGCAGGCATGGACTGGTTCACCCAAGTGAACCCCAGCGTATGTTGGAAAACAAAAACCATGACCATCATACACAACAGAGTCAATTTTAATATCCTCAAAGAACCCACCAACCTCATTCTAAGAGACACAGTATTTGTCCAGTTCATAAACCAAGATGAATCAGAACGTCTAACCAAAGATAGTACCCTCCACATAATGAGGTACACTGAATTCAATAATATACAAATAACAAGAATCCAATGCCCAGAACTTGCGGCACTCCTAAATGAATACACTCATGTATTCAAAGAAGAACTCACAGAGTTACCACCCAAACGGGAGGTCAAACATGGCATCAACCTGTTTAAAGCCATGCCTAAACCTGCACCTCTCTACAGACTCTCCCAAATGGAGACCCAAACACTCAAAACACACATTAAGGACAATCTAGCAAAAGGATTTATTTGCCTGTCTGAATCCTGGTGGGGAGCAGCAGTGTTCTTTGTAAAGAAAAATGAAGGCACTCTTTGTCTAGTAACGGACTAAAGGGCACTAAATGCAAGCACAGTAATGAATAAATATCCCCTACCACTTATAGAGGATCTGTTTGCAAGACTCTCAGGAGCCAAATTTTTCTCCAAAATTGACCTCACCTCAGGTTACAACCAGGTTGAAGTAAAGGAAAAGGACATACCAAAAACAGCGTTCTGTACACAATTTGGATCCTTTGAGTGTAGGGTAATGAACTTTGGAATGACCAATGCTCCCACAAAGTTTGTCACTATGATGGATCAAGAATAGAACGGTCTTTCAAGTACATTATGCTACCTGCAACAACATTATTGTATTCTCAAAACCCAAAGAGAAATACCTTGTGCATGTCTGCAAGACACTCAATTGACTTGCAAAGCACAAGCTCTATGCAAATCCTAGAAAGTACCAATTTATAGAAAACAAGCACCTGTTCTTGGGCCGCATTGTCTCTGAAATGGATAAAAGTAGGCCTGGATAAAATTAAAGCCATACACAGCATACAAGGCCCCACCTCTGTTAAACAAGTAATAATTTTTGAAATGGTATCTTAAATAAGGGAATACATCAAAGACTGCAGAAAACTAATTTCACCAACCAATGACTTGACCAAGGGTAGTGCTAAAAAGAAATCCATCTGGACATCTGAATGTGATAATAGTTTCTAGCTACTAAAGCAAGCATTGGTTGAAGCTCTAATCTTGCAATATCCAGTTAACAACAGGTGCTACTAGCTTGAGTCGGATGCCAGGGTTATTGCCATTGGCGGAGTGCTATACATCTGACAGCCAGGGCGGCAAGGCTTCCTGAAAGTATTTTATGAGAGTAAAAAACTAACCCTTAGAAGAGATACCCTATAAACAATAAGGGATTGATAGCAATATACCACACATTCAAGAAATGGAGATGCTACCTATGTTGAAAATCAGCGTTCACCAGCAGATTCAACAGAAGGATTGGAAGGCAGGGGCACACACTCACTGTATGTCTTTGAATGTGAGGATCAGAGGACATTTGGCCAATTGATTTATAATGGATACTTTTATTTAATCCTATACAAGTAGGTTCCAAAATCCGCCCCTTGGTGTTTACTGCCAACACCTTATATAGGGGTATTCTCATATTACTAATCATAAGTCGCTGGCAATGTCTTCTAGGACATTCCAGCGCACTGTAGAGACTTGGTTGTGCTGGTGAAAAAGGGACGGCTTTCCATTTTAGGGCACAATCCCGCAATGCTGTGGCACCTAGCACAAGGGTGCCCTCTGCTAGCGCACCAGATAACACTCATATTTGGTATACAGAAAATTCTATATTCAGACCTTATTTGGTATGAAAGTTGAACCAATCACTTGACTTGAATCTGGTGTCTTGGCGCTATTTCCTCTCAAAGCTGGCGCCTTGGTGCTTGATGTTAATTATTGCGGCACTCTGGCGCTTGCAAATAATTGTGCTGGCGTCCCAGCACTTAGTATCTGGGGTGGCGGCAACGTGGCGTGATAAATCCTTGGCAACAGCATCATGGATCACTAATAATGCATTTAACTATGGGATGAAGGACACTGATTTATGAAAGGGTGGTTGATTAGCCCGGGTTAATTGCTAATAGTTGCCTAATTAATTAAGCTTTTCACAGTCCCTGGGCAACAATTCTTCACAACCTAAAAAGACACTTAAATACCCACATACTAACTGACCATAAACCCTGGATCTAATTTAATACTCCGAAACACTTGCACACTGTGAAGCCTAATGGATATACTTGCTTGAACAGCTTAACCTGGACATCCAGTAAAAAGGGGGGAGAGCTGGTTGCAGCTGATGTTCTCTCTAGGCTATACCAACCTAGAGAAGATCACCCTGACCGCCTTTATCCAGACTGAACTAACCTATACAGCACTGAGTATAAGACCAAAGGCAAAGATTCCTTAACCCATTGGTTGACTCATGACATGTTAGTGTTAGAGCTGTGTAAATAAGGTCCAAGCTCAAATAAAAGCTGTGGGGATAAATTGCCCAGACTAAAATCAGAACCGGGAACAAAGATGGGCACTGGAGCTTTAAGCCTACAGATCTACAAAGGGAAGGAATAAACTGTGAAGTGAAGATAATTAACAGCAAAGAAAGCAGGAGATGGGAATGGCCCACCAAAAAATGATTCTGAGATGAGGGGTACAAAACCTGCTGGTCCTGGGTGGAGACTTTTCTCAACCGTGCCAAGACAACGGCGGCCATGGTCTGAGAAGGGGGTATTTTTGACCCCAGGGTAGCTTTTATATATCGGAGAATGGCTTTATTGAGAGTAGGTAAAACTATCTGAAAGCAAGTTTTCAAAGGGAAATGGGAGGGAAAAAGCTCACCTGGGAGGGACAAACTTGAATCCAATTGGCCAGCCAGAAATATTTTCACCCCCTGGTTGGAGACTTCTGCCAAAGCGTTGACGGCGCCATAATCCAATATTTTTAGGTGACCGGCTGGTCAACTGCTAAGCCCCACTGGGTAGTGATATCTTGTAATCTTCAACGCATAATTGTTGGGGCAAAATTCAGGGAGATGCAGGTTAATTCCTTCACTGTCAACAGGGGCAGCTTTAGCCCATTTTTTGCCAATGACTAGATTTAAATCATCCAATACTTTTAAGGGGTTTGCTGCTTTCTTGTTCTCATCCTTCTTCTTCAGGAAATCTATCCCTGGAAAAATGAAACTACCCTGGTAGTTGGTGAGAAATAAGAAACACTTTCACATGTCCAATGGTATAGTGTATTGTATCATCAAAGACAACCCCATCCCCTACATCCCCCTGGCAAAAAGGGTCAATACCATCCTCAGACACCACCGCTTATTAGGACACACTAGAGCCAATAACCCATACTTCAAAATAAAGGGAATATCATGGTGACCCAACCTAAGATAAGATATCATTGATGTACTAATAAAGTGCACAATATGTGAAAGATACTTCAGCCCCAAAGCACCACAACCTATAGGTGATCCAGCACACCCTCTGAACCATTCAAGGTTTGGGGATCAGATGTAGTAGGACCTTTCCCAGGCGCCATAGCCAGGCAACCCTGATTAACTGTAGCCATCAGCTTTGCAGTGGGCTGGCCAATCTTCTGGGCAGCCAAAGACTGCAGAGCTGAGAAACCGACTGCTTCATTGACAAAGCAATCATCACTGACTAGGGTACTCCAGACTACACCATCACCAATGGAGCCAAGTAACTATCCAGACATGCCATGGATAACAGCCCAAAAACACTCCACAACCTCACCCTACAGGCCAATGGCAGGATCAACCCCATGAACAGCAGTTCCATCAGAACCGGTGAGAAATCAATGGCTATTAAAGCCAGAGACACATGGCCACTATATGTGAACCATGCATTATTAGTATCTCAGTTTTGCACTAACCAGGGGGCATGCTCCTTGCCATTTGAATCAACATATGGACACAAGCCAGAGATTGTCACCCACAATAATCAACCCTGTGTGAAGATTCCCTCAGGGAAACCCCCCACAGTGGAACAAAACCAGCATTACAGCAAATAGGCTCAAAGCCAAGATAGCAGCAAGCAAGAGACTCAAAGCACAAAAGGTAACCTCTACAGAAGAACTGCTCCAAACCAATTCCCCTGCCTGGGTCCTGGCCAGAAAGGGGAAGGGACTTGGCTCAGTACACAGAGGTCCTAGGAGAAGCATAAAAAACAGACCTGGCAGGGACACATGGTAGTCAGGTTCCAAGGCTTAAGGACCCCATCACCAAAAAGGATTGTTGGTCCTGCCTTGGCCTCAGCAAGGAAGACACTCAAATTGGCTGATAACCACCAGCAAATAGCTTCAGGGATATCTGGCGGCGGCTGTCAAAGCTAATCCCCTCTAGATGTACTGGAGTAACCCCTTAAGGGAGGGGGGTGTTGAGGATGTGTATGTCTGAGTTTGCCTTTTCTGGCTGACACCAGTATCACCCAGCCGTGGCCTGGTTTGGCACCAATCAGATATGGAGTACCACGTCCCAGGGTTGATGGCTGACCAATCTCTGGTGATGGGTTGTGTTGTGAATAACAGCATTCACCATGTTTTGATTTTGCCTTTGTTGGGTCATTTTGAAGACAAATCTCTTGCTTTTGCCTTTGACTCTCAAAATGAACTGGCTTCTGCTTCAGGAAATATGATTGTTTGGTTTCCTGACTCTGTGCAACTCACTTGCCCCACTCATGCTTTTGGCAAGTGATCCTACCGTCCTGGTAGTGTTTTGTGGTATTCCTAACCACTATATATTCCATTTCACATTCACCAATAAAAATTAAGTTCTATTCACATTTTTGTCTTTGTGTCTTCTGTACTTCTGCGCCTCTCTCTAGCCATGCCTAGTAGAGATTATTCATCCAGGGCTGCAAGGTAAACACATTTGCTTCCCTGTCATCTAACCGAGACTTAGCACAAATCCAATCCTAAGGTTAGGATTCCCCGTTGTGTATCTGAGCTGCGCCTAAGGACACAACAAAAACGGTGCTCACTACAGGGGCTGTAAGCCCCTTGGTTATCCCTTTTGCACCTACGTTTTCAGGTCCCTTGCCTCCGCCTATTTGAGAGTCGGCTTTACCTGAAATTACCAGCCCTCCTATTGAGGAAGACATTGCCAACCCGCCTATTGTCCCTACTGTACTGAACCTTGGGAATGGTCCCCGCCTAGCTGCTTACCCCATGGGTACCCCTGACTTGGAACAAGTCATGGCGGTAGCCCTTGGGATAGCTCAGGATGGGGCCATCCCTTGCCTTCAGCTACAGTTTAGCCGTGCCAAATACTATGAGTTAATTGTGGCCCCTCAGTTTCCACAACATCTTCTCTCAGCGGCTGGCTCCACTGAACACCTGCTGTCATCCTTTGTACAGCCCGCCTTGGCCCATCACCAGATGGTGTTGGGACTCCACGTTCAATAAATCTTGTCTCTACAAGCAGCTGTTACCCATCATTGGGACCAGTTTGCCGCCTACCAACAATGGATTCATTCCCTGTTCTCCCTGATATCTGACAATCAGCGTGATTTGGTTGCCTCTCAAACATGTTTAGTCAATTCCATCAAGCAAATACGCCAGTCCATCCCTGAGTACGCTAGGGAGCAACTACATGAGTTTCACCAGTTAGAACAACCCTGGCACACTCAAGTAGACTCCACCCTAAACGCTTATCACAAATTTTGAGCACCTAGTGCAACAGCTCAATGCATTCAGTGTCTATTCCTTTGAGCAATTGCAACAGGTAGCTGACCTTGCTGCCCAAGGTCTAAATGAGCTCAGTGAGGAATTCAATCAAAAGAGCTACCACTGCTGCTGCTATAGCAAAACTTCAGAGTCAGGTGAATGATCTGTCCTCTCCCAAACCTGATGTTCTGCCTTCTCCTCCTGCTGATGATCTGGTGGACAGAGAGCAGAGAATCTGGGAAGCCATCTGGGAATTATGTGCTTCCACTTGTAGCCAAGCACGTCCTACTTAAATGCCTCAACCTGATCCCCATGTTCTTGCGCTGACTACTCAAGTTGCTGAACTACAGCAGGAAGTTGCTGCTTTATGTGAGGTAGTGACGGCCGCTGCTAGTCCACTTGGGGTTAACAAGGGAGATAGATGTTGTCCTGGTTTGGCAGGGGCTCCTCAAATCCACTGTGCCAGGGAGTTGATTGCCCTAGATAATGAGGTGGACCATTTGAAACGAGATCAGACTGAGTTGGACAGAGACGTACAGGAGATGAGTGAGCTGATAGATTTGGTAAACAACAGATTTGCCCCTTGCCTATCAGTGGGGCCATCCCTTACTTTGCGACTGGCTGAGCTCTCCACGGTTGTCACTACCCAAGGACAACACCTAGATGTTACTGAATGACAAACTGCTCTAGCCAACACTACGGGTGCCAGAACCACCAAGACTCTGACGACCCTTGAAGAAAGTGTTCAACAACTGTGGGCTAGACAACCCCCCTCCAAATCTGAAGCTGAGTTCTCCCCGCGCATAAATGTACTTGATAGCAACAATGGTGGTCCAACTCCTGAGACACACTTCAAGCCTACTTTTAAGCAAGTTTTTGATCCTAAAACCTCAACAATTGCAGCCTTCTTAACTATTTACAAGACTGCTATGAGACAAGCATCAGATAAAGTTAAGAAAGAACATATTCTGACTTGCCTACACCCGACCTGTCAAGAGGTAGTTGTACCAGAGCTGCCCTCCATTGAGACCTGGGAGGACATGAAACAGCTCTTGATTGACAAGTTTGGTGGTGATCTTAGCCTGGAGGTGAAAAAGAATGCTTTCATGCACATATCCTTCAAGCCCAAAGAGACATTAGATGAATTTGCTGACAGATTTTACATGGAGGGACAACAGTTAATAACAAGCAGACAATTGACGGAGCATGAAGCATATATAGCCTGCGCCCAGGCCCTCAAGGTGAATCAACTCCTATGCCTCCATTTCAAGGCCTACAAGGCTATGCTGTCCTCCATGAAAAGTATAAAAACACTGCTCCAAGATATGTATCTTACCCATTTGGGGGCAGTTGTTTGGGAAAGTTGTGCCGCTTCCAACTCTGGCTCCTCTTCTTGTGGCCCTTGTATCCTCACTATGAACTCCCAAAATCCTCCTCAACGTCAAGGTTGCCACAACTGTGGTCAGATAGGCCACCACTCTCGCGTCTGCACCAATCCGCAGGTTGAAGGAGCTGACTACAAGGATCAGTCGGGAAAAGATCAGTCAACCTAGAGGCGGAGACGCTCTTGGTTGACAATTCTTCCCAGTCAACTCCTACACCTCCACCTGCTACTGAATCTGAGCCTGCTGATGATGAAGCACCTTCTATCCTCCTCCTGTTCCATGACATTTCTGACAATTCTGATGTGGATGAATCTGATGTTGAAGACCATGATGCATACAGGTATTCTGTTCTTGCTGTCCCTGAGACTATTGCTGTTCCCTACAAGCTACAATCTGGGAAGACTACAACTATCACCAAGCCCTCATCTGAGGCCAAAGCAGTTGTCTCCTGCCCCTATCTTACTCAGGCAAAACGGTCCCCTGTATTAGTGAAATCATCAGAGGAGGCTGCTGAAGTCGCAGACGCCGTTTTCAAGAATGTATCTGTCTCACTCCCTCTCCAAACTGTATATAAGGAGTTTCTGGGACTACAATGCATGATTGAGAAATGAGACAAGGAACTAGCTGAGGCACAGGATATCTTGGCTGTTCTGTCACCCTTTGGACACACCACTACCCGAGTAGAGATATCTATCCAGAAGTTCAAGATCAAAGCCGTCCTGGACACCGGCTCTCCTGTCAATGTTGTTTCTTCTAAACTGGTGAAGAAACTTAAGCTGGCCCCTGACCTCAACTATCATCAATCCTATGGCACTTCTGGTCTCTCCATGACTTGCGCCATTGGTGCGTACTCTGCCTTACCAATGCAATTTGGTAAACTCCTGTTGGCTGCACCGGCGGTTGTTCTAGAAAATGAGAGCTATGAACTTTTGGTTGGTACCCAGTTCCTTTGGGAATATAATGGGATCATCAACCTAAAGGATGGTTATCTTTCCATCCTAGGGTATGAAGTCCCTCTGATCTTTGAGGAGCCAATCAAAGTTCCTGGTAAACGTTTGAAGACATGTACTCTAGAGTACCCCACTGGAGTTTTCACCCTAAAATACCAAACCCATTCCAACAACATGAAGTGTCCTCCCATGGCTTGTCCTGCAACTGAGGGAATCCCTCTCATGGCCACATCTGCTATCACCATCCCCCCAGGCTCTCAGGCTATCCTAGACTCTCAGATATCATATGAACTACCTGAACAGACTTTCTTAGAGCTGTACTCCCCTCCTTTGCTAGGGCGTAACAAGCCTTACCTTTGTCCTGTAATTCTGGACGTTTCCCACAAGGATCCTGTTTAATTACTAGTTGCCAACCTTACTGCGCTTCCTATGACAGTATTAATAGGACAGGTTGTTGGTTACAGAAAGCTGTTAAATGCTCCTGATGTCTTGTCTCTTCACCCTTTTGGAATGTTTCAAGTCTTTAACCTACCCAAAGATGAGCCTCAAGTCCTATCTCTGTTCACTGCCCAAGACTTCCCTCAGTTGTCCCCGGTCCAACAGAAGGAGGTGCTTGATTTACTAGATCAGTTCTCAGACATCTTTGCTAAAGATAGTACTGATTATGGGCTAGCCAAAGGTGTGATTCATCAGATTGACACAGGAGATGCTCCCCCCTTTTGTGCCAAGCCATACCGCTGCAGCTGAGTGGAAGATGCGCAGGTTTCTAAGGAGCTCAAAAAACTGCTGGATGCTGGACTGCTAGCTCCCTCTCAAAGTCCCTGGGCTTCCCCCTGCTCATCTTAAAGAAAAAGGATGGTGGACACCGGATTGTGATGGACTATCAAAGGTTGAATTCTCTAACCAAGAAAGATTCCTATCCATTAACGCACATTGATGACGCCCTTTGACGCCTTGGAGGTTCTAAGTTTTTCTCTGCCATGGATTTGGAGTCTGGCTTCTGGCAAGTTGGCCTCTCTCCTGAAGACCGTCAGAAAGCTGCGCTCATCACATCAGAAGGATTGTTTGAACCTACCTGCATGCTGCATGGGCTCTGTAATGCCCTGGCAACTTTCCAGAGGGCCATGGATTCCATCCTGCGTGATTTGAAGTTGTCGTGTGTCTTAGACTACCTAGATGATATAACAGTCTTCAGCGCAACGTTCACAGATCACCTAGCCCATCTTAAAGAGGTATTCATAAAGATCCGAGAGGCTGGCCTTAAGTTAAAGCCCTCTAAGTGTGCTTTCTTCAGAGAGCGCCTTGAATTCCTGGGCCATGAAGTAACCCAAACGGGAATTTGTCCAATAACCAAGAAGGTTGAAGCTATCAACAAAATGCTTCTGCCCACCAACCTCTGAGAAGTACAAGTCTTTCTGGGCATGATGGGTTACTATAGACAATTCATCCTTGATTTTGCTGATACTAGCAAACCCTTGGTCCAACTATTGCATAATGTCCCTTTCAAATGGACTGCCAGCCAACAGCAAGCCTTTGAGACTCTAAAGCAGAAACTCAAAGAAGCGCCCATTTTAGTGTATCCCAATTATGATAAGGAATTCATCTTGTACACTGATGCTAGTGACCTTGCTATTGGGGCTATCTTGGCTCAGCTCAACAATGAAGATGTGGATTACCCTGTAGCCTATACTTCTTGTGTGCTGAATAAGCATGAAAAGAATTATAGTGTTACAGAGAAGGAGTGCCTTGCTGTGCTGCATGCAGTCAAACAATTTTGCCACTACATGTATGGTACCCATTTCACTGTTGTCACTGATCACACTTTGCTCAAATGGTTACAACAACTTAAGGAGCCTGAAGAACGCTTAGCCAGATAGGCTCTCTGCCTGCAAGGTTATAATTTCACTGTGCTCCATTGCCCAGGGATTCAACATCAGAACACTGATGGGATGTCCCAAATGCCCATCCTTGCCCTACATCCTGCTGATGCAGACCGCCTGTACGAGCTAATTGGCTCCCCTTCTTCCTGGGAAAGTGAGACAGAAGAGGTTCAGCTTGCCTTTTCCAAATTGTCTGAAGATACCCTCATACACAACAACCAACTCTTCAAGAAGGTGTGGGGTTAATACCTACCATACGTGCGCCCCAGTCTTTGCCTCTCCTTGGTGTCACAAGCTCATAAAGAAACTGGCCATGGAGGCATTGCCAAGACCTTTGACTGGCTTCAGAAGAATTACTTCTGGGAGAATCTTTGCCTGTTGATCCCAGATGTCATAGCTAGTTGCCATAACTGCCAACTTCAGAGGCCCCGAGCTGCTTCTCACGAGTTCAAATTGGTCCCCCCTCAACATGCCTTTCACACTGTCAGCATTGATGCTGTAGGTTCTCTCCCCCACTCACGCTCTGGATGCCGCTTCATCCTGATTGCCGTTGACCACTTCAGCAAGTGGATAGAAGCTCGCCCTACTAAAGACATCACTGCTAAGACTACTGCTGCCTTCCTGCTGTAGGATGTTTTCTACCGCCATGGCTGTCCTCAAGTGCTGTTATCAGACAACGGAACCAACTTCTATGCCAAACTTGTAACCTCTGTTGTTGAAGCTCTAGGAACTCACCAGTCTTTCTCTGCCCCCTATAATACTTCTACTAATGGGGCAGTTGAGCGTGCCAACTCGACACTAGTTTCTATCATGAGGAAGCTCACCTACTCTGACGCTGCCAATTGGGATCTATACTTACCTGCTGCACTCTTTGCCTATTGTCTGAGCAAGCATTGGGCCACAGGGTACTCCCCCTTTGCCATGTTTTATGGGAGTGAAGTCACCACTCCGTTGCTCTTGGGGGTTCCTCTACTCTCCTCTGATAAGGCCATGAACCCTGACAACCATATCAAAGACTTAGTCAACCACATCATCAATATACAGGCTACTGCCTACACTTCTGCATATAAGACTAAGATGCTCGAGCTCTCTCCTGACAACGCTGGACGCTCCCCTTGCCTGAGTTTGCTGTTGGTGACTATTTTCTATAATATCAACACCGTGTGGGTGGGCGCGCGCACAAACTAGACTCCCTGTGGATTGGCTCTCTAGAGGTAACTTGCAAACGAGGGTCATAGTACACTGTAAAGCTTCTCTTCAGTGGTCGCCCTTTTGCTCGTGTACACGCCAAGTTCCTCCGCAGGTATCACCCCCCAAAGGCCAATCTAGAGGGAGGCAATGTCGTGAATAACAGCATTCACCATGTTTTGATTTTGCCTTTGTTGGGTCATTTTGAAGACAAATCTCTCGCTTTTGCCTTCAACTCTTGAAATGAACTGGCTTCTGCTTCAGGAAATATGATTGTTTGGTTTCCTGACTCTGCGCAATTCACTCGCCCCACTCATGCTTGTGGCAAGTGATCCTATCATCCTGGTAGTGTTTTGTGGTATTCCTAACCACTATATATTCCATTTCACATTCACCAATAAAAATTAAGTTCTAATCACATTTTTGTCTTTGTGTCTTCTGTACTTCCGCGCCTCTCTCTAGCCACACCTAGTAGAGATTATTCAATCAGGGCCACAAGGTAATCACATAGCCTTCCCTGCCACTCTAACCAAGACTTAGTACAAATCCAATCCTAAGGTTAGGATTCCCTGTTGTGTGTCTGTGCTGCGCCTCAGAACATGACAGGTTGGATATCTGGCTACCCGGTCTGGCTTAAGTGCCTGGTCCATCAAATGTGATTTATAAGCCTAGGATGGTATCTGATAGGGTTCCCCCTCTTCTTCAATCCTATCTTAGCTTCCCTGGAAGTTGCTCCTGGTTGATATTGTGGCTTGGTCCAGCTAAGGAAGAAGGATTGAGTGTATATGAGGGATGGTGTGGTAGATTGCCATGTGTGGAACTATCTTATTGATAAAGGTAATATTGAGAACCATAAAGTATGGGGGTTGGGAGGTTCAAAATCTTCTCCCAAAAGGATCTAGAGCATATCAGGTTAAGAAGTAATTGGACATGTGTAAATGAGAAAGGATGGAGTCTTCTTACTTGAAGGGACAATAAGTATAGGAGAGAAGTAAAGGATGCATGCATAGAAGTTCATATGGGTCTATTGTTTAAATGCAATGTATAGTGGTGGATATGCAAAGTTTCATGATTATGAGTGTTGGTTAGCACAAAGAGTGCTGGATCCCACCCTCGATTTAAGAAGGCGGTGAGGGTTTCACAGAAACTCTGGTGCTGTTGACAATCTACATAAGTGGTGGTATACTGGCTTGGGATGAGTTTACGCTCTTGGTTGTTCAGCTCTACCCCTGGGTTGGCCGTGGGTGAGTTGTAGATGTTGTTTCTTGTGGATATAGTTTGTTATAGACTGTAGAGTGATATGTTAAATTGAAGGATTGCTGTTGACGGCAATTCGATATACGGGATTGAGATGCCACATTCAGGTTTAGGATGTGATGATTTTAATAACTTGTAGATGTGTTTGGTTATTTCTAAGTATATATTTCATAAAAACGATGGTTTGTAAGTACATGGGATAAGTCTAGCTAGGAATGATTCTGGTTTGGATTGTTTTAAGCTGGTTGGATTTTAGGGGGGTGGTGGCGAGACATCCCTAGACTTGACTGAACCTCTGCTTCGCATGATCGATGCTGGTGAGCTTATTGGTGCTGAACCCCAACCCTTGCACAGATTTCTGGAGATAGAAGGGTGGTATTGCAGCAAAAGAACTTGGCTAGCTTAGGAGATACGTTTAGGAAATGATTTTAGTAAACACGTGTATTAAAAAAGCTTAGGGAAATAAAGTTTGGGAGATGATTTTAGTAAATAGATTTATTGAATAATTTGAGGAAATAAATTTAGGGAATAAAGTTTATTAAACAAGTTTAGGAAATAAGTTTAATATCAGTAACTGTTGTAGCGATTGTTTTGCTGGGTAAAGCTGGCATAGTACTTAGCGACCCCGTCGGGATGGTAGACAAAGTTGTATTCGGGGTTGATGGGTTCTTGGCGCACTGCCAATAGCTTGGGGCGGGGGGAGTTCCAGTGCGAGGTGCAGATGTAGCCGTTGGAGTAGACATTCTCTACAACGGCAACGTGGCCAGGGCTGCTGTGGTCCTCGGGGGGAGGAGTCAGGACCAGGATTGATGGGACGATGGGGGTCTTGGAGACAATCCAGCCTTCGTAGGGGGCGTACTTTGACCAGTTGCCGGCGTGGTCAATGAATGGAACGTGGATGCCAGTGAGTTGGTAATAGCGTCCATCGGCCCATTCCGTGCACTGGCCACGCAGTTTGTTCCACTGGCAGTGATTAAGGATTGTGTGGAAGATGCGGTTGGGGGTTGGGGCCAAGGGACAGGTTTGAACTTGCTTGGGATCCATGTTTTTGAGCACGTCAATGTCTCGGTATCCTTTAATGCCAACGTCCTTGAAACGGTAAGGGCAGGTGTTGACGTTGGGATCCCAGTTGTTGAAGAAGGGATCGATTTGGAACTGCGGGGTGAACGGGTACTGCACTTGAATAGTATCGTTGTGTATGGCGAAGGTGGGGATGAACTTGTCAAACAAGGTCTCGTCCACATAGAAATTCATGGTTTGGCTTTTGTAGAGCACTTCCTGGATTTTCAGCTGCCTCAGCTTCCATTGGATCTGTTGTTGGCTACGCAGGGTCTGTTGATTGAAAAGCTGCTCTCTTTGCTGCAAATTAGCTTCCCATGAGTCCAAATCATCTTTACAGTAGCTTTGGGGCTGACTGGGATAGTACATGGCTTGGGCTGGTTGATCCCAGGCCGCAGCGATGGCTAGGAGAAGCCCTGCGCAATAAAACTTGATATTCATTCTACAAATTGTTGAAATCACTTATTTTCCTAACCTCTTAAATAGCAACCCTAAAAACCATCCTCGATGTTATCTTTTTGGTTTTTATTTATAAATGACATTGCAAGATTAACTTAGAAAAAAGTAAATCAATCCACATCTCTTATTCAAATATCCCTTGATCAAGTTCGTTGCTTTGATACCATTGGTCATAGTTAATCTCCACAACAATCCTTGGAATTCGGATTAAATTATGCTTGTTGCCGCATCGAGAATGAATTGCTTTATGATGGCTTGTAAACATTGCTCAATGGGTTAGAGACGCTTACTAGATATTCTTAATTTTATTTATCTAAAGGTTGTGGATGTGATATGTTTGATTAACGAATTTATAAGAGACTGGTTGGATATCCGCAAAAGGAATAACGCCGTAGTTGATAAAATTTAGAATTCATACAAGACAATAATTGCTACTAAAGGCAGCAAATGAATCTTGAGTCCAGTTATACAATCATGGATACAAGGATTAATTTATACCTATGATGCTTAGCTTCTAAGTAAAATCGAAGTCAGTTTAAACCGCTTGGTAAACCACTTGGTAAACCATTTGGTCCCAGAATGGCGGGGTTTGTGTAATATTGCTGCAAGTTATGGGGTTGGCCGAGTAGGGCTGCTTTGGCCAAGCCTCGGGCAGTTGTGGCAAGTTCCCTGCTCTGGGTCACTGATATCAATATTTATCTTATAATGTTTAAATATATTGTATCTCCGTCTTTGCTGTAGCAGCCCAGAGCCGGAAGCTAGCCAAAAACATTACAGACCTGGTTGGTGGAAATGGATAGAATGTCATCGCCTTAATTCCACACTCGACCAATTTATCTCCAGCTCCCTAAAGCCAACGTTTTTTCGCAGGTTTAGCCCTTATTTTAACTCCTGATGCGCCTATTGATTTTAAATCACTCCAATTCCTGATTTTCTCTTAATATATTGCCAAACCAAAACGTATTTTTGAAGGGATCGGATAAATCCATTCAAGCTATACTCCGACTGGCTAAACGGATTGTGCGGGGCAGCCACTTTGAGTAATTGGGCGAACGTTTTCTAGTAAAAATTATTGCATCCCTTCGTTTGGCATAAACTTTATGGCCGGCCACCTCAGCTGAAAACAGCCAAGTTGATGAAGCTCATGTCTCTGGGAGTTTGGACTATCAGAGCTCTAATTAATTAACGGTTCTGGAGCTTCTTGAGATCCTGGCATCAAGGATTTCTGCATCTGGGATGCACGACCCGAATCGAAATAATAACTATTGACTCTAAAGTTGAATGTGCGGGAAGAGGAACTTTACCAAACTTCAAGGCTAAGTATACTTCTGATCAGCTTGGCCAGCACTATCACGCCGCCCAAAGGTTAATTAAAACTTTTATCAACCGTTTGATCCAACATGACGTCACCGCCAACCCCAGCTCGCTTCCAACTAAGACTCCATTCCGATCGTTCAAAAAGAATATTCCAATTTAGAATTTGTTGATGTATTTCCCCTCTTAGTCACAAGTTTAAACTGACACTTTATATTGTTGTGCAGCAGATTCAAACCTGATAGAATTCCATGCCTGTGAAGGATATCCTCAGCATGATTAGAATATGCATCTATCCAAGTCAAGGCATTGGAATTGATCCAATCATTTTACTGTTCTTACTTATTTATCCAATCATATCATCCAACGCTATTACACATAATCAATAAATACAACCAAAACCCCAACAACCCATCAAGATGTTCGCTCCCCTCGCCGCCTTCCTGCTCGCCAGCGCTTCTGCCCAGGGGTACTACCCTGCCAAATCACAGCAACCGGTCTACTATCCGAACCACCACCGGCCCCCCACAAGCAACTGGCAACCCAACGTCTACGTACAACCCAACTGTATCCAGCGTTCATCCGCCTCCTACCAGGAGCGCAAGGCAAAGCTGCTGGTCGCCGAAAACCTCTTGAGCTTCAAAATGCTCCAGGAGAAGCAGAGACTTGACCAGACTTGGCAACTGATCAACCGGTTCCAAGCCAACCTCAACCAGAAACTTTACCCCACCCAGTACTATTACAACTGACATCCATAAAAGATAATAAACTAAGATTACTATACCTCTTTTAATATCTCCCTTGAATCATAGCCATGCTCCATCCTTATTTCACATTCACCTACCCTCACTTCCAAATAGTCAACGGGACGCTGCTTAGGATCAACTTCAACTATTTACCAACTCAAACTAGATTGACTAACCAGCAGCCCTTACCCTAACATAAAACCCATCCCATGAATGCAACCATTGAACACTATTCAAACTTACACTAGATACAGTTCCATGTATAATCTGCCCCCACCTATTCTCCAACTACACAAATAATCCATCCCCCATCTCCAATCCCTCCCTCTCCCTTGATCCCATTGAAAATCCCTGCCTTTTACACCACCAGCCCAATACATCTCACCCAAACCTCATCAACCTATCACCCTAGATCTCTCACCCCATCTGAAGTATCAGCCCACCCCAAAGAAAAGCTTCATGTCCCCCAAACCCCTACCTCTACACTGGTCACCCCTAAGGAAAATTATAACCAATAGATCTACCAGAACCCAGTTTACTTTAAGATCCAGTTAACCACTACAATCCCCTACAGGGGAACTGGATCTCTTCAGAAACTTACCCAAACTCACTTACCTACCGGTCACAGGTCATCTCTATAAACTCCCACCTCTATATAAGAAATAGTTGGTACCCAAGATCAACTCTGAGAATCTGTATCCTGGTTAGTTGGCAGCCAGGTAGCTTCAACCTTCTCTAATATGGTATTAGCCACTATAGATACCCACCAATCTACCCAACCAGGGGGTGAAAGCACTTCAACCACATTTTACCAGAAATAAGTACATGGAGGAAGGGAGGGCAAGCTATCCTTGATCTGAGAGCAGGGGGGTGTATACCTACAAGGGGACCAAACCCGCTTAGCAAATTGATCCAGGACCCTATCAATAGTTACAGGGGTAGCCAATCTACCCAGTATAGACCAACCCCTTTTCAATAGCTATGGGGCAGCCCCAAGTTTGCCAAAACCTATCCAACCCCCACCAGGCAACTGGGTCCTATTCCCAGAACTCAGCTGGACCCAGAAGACCCATCCCAGCTCAAGGTCAGTTATATGGGGATGGTGAACACCTCTGGCCATGAGACAGATAAGACCTTAGACAAACCATAGGGTACTATGATGCACAACCCTGGCTAGAGGGTCAACCCCAACCCATTGCTTAGCCCCAGCAACTGGCATCAGTTCAGAGAGGCATACCATCCCCATGAATATATTCAATTGAATCCAAACTGGCTGGATAATGTAAAGCCCCATAAAATGAGGGAGTATTTTAGCTAGGTAAGGTACCAAGTTAGAGACTTGGAATCCCGTAAGTGCTGTCAAGATGGGATAGACCGTCATCATCCATCTAAAGACTTTGGCATGTACGTTAAATTGTCCGAAATTACTGGCAAAGTACGTAAGCACGTAGAAGACAAAGGAATAGATTGCTACGTGCTGGGTGGAGCGGGGCAACACCAGTATGGGCCAGGAGTACGTCTCAGAGGAGTTGAGCTGCGCTGGCTCCTCGTAAAAGTACTCATCAGGCGGTTTGTTGTAAGGCCCATGCTGATGAGAGTGTTGGTGGCCCCCAATCCCAAGGCAGGCTGTGAGGACAGCAGAAAAGATTAAGTGGTTCATCTTCAGTTCCTGGGAAAGGGCAGACAAAGCTTAGTGTCTTAACTTTCTTTAGTGTAAAAGTTTTCTTGGATATTGATTTATGTGATACTATTGAGGGGTAATTTCACTCAATGATAGCACAAACTACTATCAAGTGATTGAGATTTATTATATACTGTCATCCTTAGTAGGGCATGAATAGTACAAAGCATTGGACAGGGGACACCAAACACTTGGTGTTGTCTGGAATTACCTTTTGGGAGTGGAATATGGGAGTGGTTTTGCAAGCAATGAATTGTTATCCTTGGCATGGCATGGGATTGGAGCATCTTCAGGCACAGTAATGCATTTCAATCCAGCTTTTGCAGTTGATGCATTATTTGTAATGCTGGACTGCTTGTCAACCCCCTCCAGATTTGGTAGATTCCAAATTTGGGCAGCAGTTCCCCCTCCATTTGGGCTTGGGGAAATTGCCTTTTTGGGTTTCCCCTTTTGGAAATTTCCCCATTTGGCGGGTGGGGTGGGGGACTGGCTGGTAGTGGTGGACAGGGGCTGGCTGGCAGGCGGGTGGCAGGTGTGCGGCCCGCAGACGGGGTATAAAACCCGTCCAAATTAAAAAATTTATTTTTAATTCCTGTTTTGTTACCTTGGCTTTCTGCAGCAGTTTCCCCAATAAGGGGGAACTGCTGCCCTTTTTGTTTTGTTTGTCATCCTGCTGTGTGCTCAGAACAACTTCCTGAACTCCAGTGTTGTCAGGAATATTCCTGACAGATAAACCTATACCCCATCTTTCATTAGCCAGGGATAAAGTTTAACCAATTGGTGGGACACTTCCCTGGACCCACTGGACAACGTTTCTAAGATCTTCAACCCCAGCTTGATCCACCTTAACTAAGCCTAGTGGGATCAGAAACCCCACTGGCAGCTGCAGATGGGGCTACCGCCCCAGAGAGAATGGTTGCCAGGGCTGCAGCACATATGCTCAAGCCCTGCAGGGAGTTAGTCCCCAAGAGATGATTTGGCTACCAAAAAAATTGGTGGCACCTCTGTCATCCACTCAAGCTGTACAGGGGTTAGCCTACAATGTCTCAAAAGGAAAGCTAACCAAACATGCCCCATGCCTGCCATAGGGTGTGTAGCAATGACAGGCTTCCAAGGCACCCTACAGTATCCTACCTTAGTACCAGATGGATCACCCCATGCTCCTGATCCCCTGCTACCTTGCTTTATAAGCTTCCTGGAAGGTGGACTTGGCTTGATAGATGGAGTTAGGACCTTGACCTAGGCACCCTGAATTGAGCTCTCCAAAGTGAAGGTCTCAGAAGATGGCCCTTCACTTTACAGAGAGCTACTGGGAGGGGCAAGATACCCTCCCAAGGTAAACCGGCTTCAAGAAATTTCTGGATCCCATCCAACCTCTTAACCTGCTCAGCGCTCATTAGGTGAGGTGACGGTGTAGCTTCTAGGTAGGGTGATCTGGGTAATACCACCCTTTGCTGGGGGATCCATAGGTTGGGTGGTCTATATAGCTGGGGTTGGGGATGCTTCAGGTAGGGCCAGAGTATTTGGTCTATGTATGATGAGAGGGTTGGGAACCCTGGGAACCAGTTTAACTTGCAGATCAGCCGGGTTGGGCTGGTTCAATCCAACCCATCTCACATGCTCAGTGGCCCAAGGACCGGTTCATTAACCTGGAAGGGTAACTGAAGCCATAGATGGGGAACCAACCTGACAGCCCCTGGAATGAAAATTTCTTGGCAGGCCCAAGATGCCACATAGAGCTAAGGTCATTTGACTCCAGGTATGGTAAGGAGGTTGGCAAGTGTAGGGTTGAACAAATAAGGCTTGGTAAAATAAGGGTGTTGCTATATCTAGGTTATTGGCTGGGTACTGGTAGGAGCTTGTAAAGGCTTGGACCATGGATTAGCAGCAGGTCATCATGGTAGAATTTGTAGAAGGTACTCTGAGCTAGAATAACAATGCCCAGGTAACAGATTATGGGGGTCCTAGATAAAGGTCAACCGTGCTCTTGCCAGATTAAAGTTAAATCTTTCCTGCCAAAGGGAGATCTGGGTTCTGTGGTAAGGTTATTGGCAGAGGTTTTAGGGAGCTCCAGGTAGGGCTTTGAATTAGGAGGGGGTTCAGCTGGGTATGCATAGTATGGGATATAGACAGAGATAGATGTGATAGATAAAATAATCCTATTGATGGGTAGCACTCTTCCTGAACTCCTTTATAGGGTTCCTTATGCTGGGACTGTCTAATCTTAAGGAGTCTGAGCTGGGACTTTCTTGGCTGGATACTGATGCGCTGAAGAAAGAGAGCCCTGAGGTTCCATGAAAGGCTACTAGGAGGTTCCAGAAGCGGCAAATAAACTTCCTGGCAGTGCTTTGACAGAGAAGGAGGCAGTCTTTGAGTAAAGGTAGACCAGCTAGTCTGATATAGAAGGAAAAACTGCTCTCAAGAATAAGGTGCTGGCATAAGACTTGCTGAGCTTACTCATGGGTTTGATGAGAATTTGAGCCAAATTAAACAAGCTTCTGATCAAGTAATGGAGGTTTTACAACCAAGTTGAGGCCTGAAATCCCTCCCAGTATGGGCTGTTTATGTGGCTATTGGTGACCCTTTTTTCTTTTAAGATGGCCTAAATTGACTCCATAACCAGTTTCCCTCTTTTAAATCCAACCACCTATTCCTAAACTTAGTTTCTATTACAACCCCTTCCAGGTTCAACATAGTGAATTGAATGATAACCTATTTTAAGTAGAGATAACGTGCACAAACCAAACAAACTACATTTCCTGTCCAAATCTAAACATCAAAAGTGTTAATAGTAGATCAGACTCTGCATTTAGTTGCGGAACACAAAACAGAGATCCAGGGTCATCATCTTATACAGAAGATATAACTTGGTGCCACAAAGGAAATAATCATAACCATCAAGTTCAGGATCAACCCTATAATTTCCATCTCCAATACAATACTTTATAAATCCCAATGAAGATAACTTCAGGGCATATTTTGAACCAGTATCTTGTACACTAAGCTTGATAAAAACAACAATTTAATTTTCTCCCTTGCTTCCTTGAATTCTACTTTATCCCCTTTCCAAGATCATCAAAAGCATGCTGTACCCAACTATTATACCTAAATCTGAAATGTGGCCCACAATTTAAACCATAGATGATTACATTATTATCCTGGCTATTCAAATCCGGTAAGAAATCCAAGAAAGCTATACAGAAACTGATCCGGGGTCATATATTAGGCCATGCAACCCAAAAAACAGCTGATCACCGGCTAAACTTCACTAAACATGCAGTTGGGTGGGTAAATTCCAACCAGATAACCGTATCCCACATAAAAGCAGAACTTGGACTGTGGGCTGTAGATTAACTTAGCTTGCTTCAGAACTCTATCCTATAGTTTAAGTGGAAGAGCACAACTATAGAGTGGCAACCCAGCCATTTTTCACCCTAGTTGAGTCATCCCCATATGTCAAAAGATCAAGCAATCCCAGCACACACAGCTACCCAAGAAGGAGTCAAAGGGACAGCAAATACTGTCGAGATTGACCTGACACAACAACCTGCTTAAAGCCCACAGGAGGGGAGGGCACATAGGATGTATTCAAGGGTGCCCCAGATATCTTAAAAGGCCACCAAAGCCATCACTACCAGGACAGTGAACAACAAACCGGTTGAGCTCACCTCTTTGGTACCTGACCCCATTTATCACCAAAATCCTATTACAAGAAGTTTGAGTTTAAGCATCCAGCCAGTGCTTAGTACTATATACAAGCCTTGCGTAAGTGGCGCCAACCAAGACAAAAAAGAGCCATGATATCATTGAGCTGTGAAGGGGCAGCAGATGCTGAAGAATGTCCCAGCCAACTACAACAAGGTGCTTAAGCTGGGAGTACCAGTTGGAGAGCAGGATCTTGACCCCTCTATGGTCAAGGAGCTGGCTTGGAATTATGTCCCCAATATAGAGCACCCCATCCATATCAAGTTGATGAAGGATGCTGGGGGCCTCAAGAAGGTTGCAGGTACTTTTGAATTGGTTCAAAGTTTGTCAACAAAAGCTCCAAATGAATACCTCAAGCACCTGTCAACCTGCCCACCAAGGAGCTCAGATGATCCATCTCTCAGCAGATAAACTGGGACTGCAATCCAGAAACAGAAAATATACCGTCTATGGGCAAGCCCACTTCAGGATTGCTGCTCCAGTTCCTTTCTCCTGCTGCCTGGCCCAAGGGCTTTCCTTGCCACAGAAAGAGTTTGGTTCTACTTCCTACAGCTGAACCCCCAGCCAATACCAGGACCAGGCAAATATCTGAAGGCATACACTGGTCTCATGGGATGGGGAACCAGTAGGCTCTATCATATGTATTATTAGCCTTTTTCATCAACTATGTGCAATACATGTGGCTATGTCCCCAAGGGTGCCAGAAACAGAGGATCCCTGCCCTGGTCAGGCTGCACCACTGCATATTCCAATATGACCCTCCTCAGTCCAAAGGGGATCCAGCTGTACCAAATGACCAAGAGATCCTATAATAGCAGGACCTACCTAGCACAACTCTGGTTGTACAGATCATCTAAGGCCTATTGGCCTGGGGTTCAGCAAGGTCATTGGATTGGATAAGGCTGGACTCTGTGGGGTGGCAGGTGCCCCTGAGGTTTCCCAGTGATCAGGGCCAGTGTGGCAATCCGCCAACAGCAATAGGTTATCCCGCCTATACACCTATCATATCTTCCTGCCAGCTCCCTATTCCTAGGCTGAGTTGAGGAGGTCCTTGGGTGGCTTGAGCAAGTTGTTGTGGGGGTGTGGGGGGATGAAGGCACCCTTTGATCTTCTGCAGGTCAAGGTCCATACCCTGCCAGCATCCCTTCTGGCAAAGCTTCTGCCCCTTCTAAACTAGGGATCCCATGGTGCATTGATACCCCACCAATACCCCCCAGGTCACCTTGTCCCAAGCGGTATATCCGCTTATACCTCAGCTGGCTGGACCTTGATACCCTTCTTTGCTTCTCTAAAAACTTACACATGCCTGTTCTTTATCTGAAGGGTCCTGTTTTATAGCCTTGAAAGGATCTGGGGGCGCTGGTGTATAAGTTGGTGGGATGCTTTGGTTTAAAGGTGTCTGATGTGGCTTGGGATGGATATTCAACTGCCCTGCCCTGGAGTGATCTATAATCTTATACAACCCCTTTAAAAATGTGTACTGGTGATATTTTGGATGCTATGTAATGTTCTTGTAGTATTTAAGGAAATGCCTATTTAAGCAGCATAAATTCTTAGCTTATATGGATGCATGTTGTAGTTATATATTGCTGGGGTGTAAATTTCATTTCTATTTGTTTGAGATGGTAAGCTTCATCATGGAAAATAAGAGAGCTAAAGGTATAGAAAACTAGGCTATACATGGGAAGAGTATACTTATTGGGTTTCCAACAGTGGGTTTACTTGTATGCCGCCCCTTGGGAATGGAGGCGGCTTTGATCTCTGCTGCTACAGCTTAAACACTAGATACACTGTGATATGAACATTTGGAGCGGCTTTTACAGGGAAGGATAGCAAGGCAGAAGTTCTGGAGCAGCTTCTCAGGCAAGGCTACACCCCATAATCTGGGCCAGGACCAGGGCGTCCTGGATTACGTGTCCACTGAGCCATATCCCAGGGCATCCTTCTTGTCATCTAGGGAGAGTTGGGCCAGGTTGGTCCCCAGTGGAACCCTGTACAGGTCTGCCATGCTGGTACCCATCCTGAATTAAAAAAGAGACACAAGGTAAACAGCAAGATGAGGCCTTTCCCCAGCAAAGGCCTTCATAAACTTGCACAGTTTACTGTATACAGAGCTGGTTTTTTCTGGTGTTTTGTTTTAGATAATGTAAATGCCAGTGTTCTTTTACCCCTGTCCTATCACTTCTCCAGAACAACTAAAGTTTGGCTCAAGTATTCCTGTTACTTTTACTGCTACATTGGTGTTGGCTGATTTAGACACCACATCCCCAAAGTTATCCGCCAGTTGGACTGTATGTTCTTCACCAGGAAACAGAAAATAGTACCCATGGGCCCGCCCCATATCTGGTAGGTTGATCCATCTCATAAACCCCATCTCAAAAAAGGCTACACCAAAAGTAATAGTGCTTACGCCATTCCAATCTACAGCATCCTGGCTATGGGAACACTGGTTTTAAAAGGTGGTTTTGACACAAAGAGCACCAAAAACATTTCAAACTGACTTTTAAACCATCATAATCTTAAAAAGCTTCAGGATCTTGGATCTGCAATAGAACATGGGTCAACCAGTACAACACAGCTGCCCATATCCCAAAAGTCAACGTGTACCCCGTGTGACGGAAACTGTGGGATGATAAGAAGCTGTCTCTGTGTGGCAGGGACTCACCACCCAAATCCACACGGAGTTGATGATTAACCACCACCTCAGCTGCAAATAAAGGGTTGAGAAATTTCCAAAAAAAAGACACTAGGGTTAAGAAAAATGATTCACCCTAACCAAAAAGAGCCTGGGATGAACAGCCTACAATAGAATCAGAGTGTCCTCAGCATAAAATCCAGGACATTGAGATAGAACCAGTGTCTTAGCTTGGAATATAGGGGGAACAGCTCTGAGATTGGCAGGCATTGGATTAACATTGGCCAGAGGTGGCAACAAAGTGCTGATAGCAGGGCCTCATCTTCCTGTAATGATCCAGCTAAGAATTAAGCTGTAGGAAATGTAGCGCAGCAGGCCAACTAAATGATACATTTGAAATAAAATTTAGACCAAGAGATATTTGATTTTATTGAGTAAAATTTTGGGAGGGCTCAACTCTTAAGAGTTGAAGCAGTGAAAGTTATTCAATGTATATAAAAATTTGACTAAGCAATACCGCCTGAATCCTGGGCTACTATTCCTTTCACATTGTCAAGTGAGTATCTAGTCAAGTTTGCAAGGAACCCTTGATTGATCAACTTCTGATGACCGTGCTGATAAATAAGATCATATTAGGTGACTCTCATATTACGTCAATTCATCAACATCAGCTTACAATGGGGAATCAGATTCAACTTGAAAACTGGAGCAGCTGTAACCCATTTATGATCAACTGTTTGATTTAAGTCTGTTAAATTGGTCAATTTTTTTTAAAAAAATCTGGCTTTTTGAGCCTTCCTACTTGACCAAATAATCCCTGGCATTATGGAATTTACTTTGACAACCAGAACTGGCACTCCCTATCAAATAACCTTGATCTATACCTAAAAAGATCCATATACCAGCACTGGATACCAGATAGAAGTAAAGTAATAAGCCTGAAAAAAGATAGAAAAAGAAGCAGCAGGGTTTGCTGAAAAACTGCTCCAACACTATCCAAAAGAGCAATAGAGATAGACTGCAAGTGTTCAAGCCTTCTATACTCTTTGGATAGTATACAAGGGCCGCCTTCATATTTCTGCATAATTTTTCACCGCCCTGATCTGCTGGGGGGTCACCCTTGTTCTCCATGCCGGGGTTGAAGAGGTGGGCTGAGATGGCTTGTTGTGTTTTCTGGTGAACAAGGGTTTTGTTGAACTTGGGCTTCTTGGCCTGGACCCTGATAGCAGATTGGCTATTCTACCCTTCAAGGGAAGAGGCAGTCTTGATCAACCTGTATTTAACCTGCTTAAGGCAGCTACAGGTGATTTATTCACCGCTTTTTCAGATACAGTGTGATCTTTGAAAGACTCCTAATCACAGAGTTTCTGAAATAGCCAATCAATGATGCAAAGGATGCCTGGTTGGCAATGATTTAGGGGTAGAGAAGGAGGATGTTTTAGAGGTAATCAGTATCCTGCTTTCTTACTAGGACAGGGGCGGCAAAACAATTAAACCCGCCCTTGGCTTCTTTGTTCCCTTATGAGTTGATAAGCCCATGGAGATTGGAGAACTTTTTCAGGCAGTGACAGAGTAATTGGGGGAACAGAAATAGATTCCCTGGGGGAGCTCTTGAAGACTTTGATAAAGGTGTTTCCTGAGCCTTTTCAAAGTTGACTACCAGATGAGCATTATGGGCAAGCTCTCAGGCTGCTTCCTGGTTGGTGTGGCATCCTCTTCCTGGGATCAGGTCTTCTTCTTGTGCCCTCTTGCTTCCTTGAGCTCTTCTTTGATGATGGGAAGGATCTTATCCAACTTGTTCTTGAGAATTTAAAGAGCACAGACATATATGTCCTGCTTTTTGGTGGAGATAGAAAAAACACCAGGGGAAGGACAAGATTGCCCACCTGGTCATGGATGTTCCAAAGCTGGCTGAAGAGCTTTGGGAAGATGGAAAAGGTATTGTCTGCAAGCCAGGTGTGATGGTCCACATTTTTGGTGGTTTGCAGGCGGGGCTAATGTTGACCAAGCAAAAGTTTTGTTGTTTGTTGCAGGTAGAGGCCTAGTAGAGAATAATGGCTACTAGGGATGGTAAGGCTAGCTAGTAGGTGTAAAGACTACTAGAGGCAGATGTTGCCTCCACCCAGCAGAAGATATTGGCTGCTGTGGGGTAGAGTTCTTCACCTAGCAGGGAACTGTGGCTGCAAAAGGGTGAAGAATGAGATAGCTAGCAGGGAACTTTGTCTGTTTGAGGTGGAGAAGGTTTTGGACCCCTGGCGGGTAATACAGGCTGCCAGGGAGGGGAAGAGCCCTGAGGGCTCTAAATACCCTGATATGCTTACAGGAGGTCTGTGAGCAAGCATCCTACCTAACAGAATGGTAAAGTGTCCTTGTTTATGTCCCTATGAGAGCTTTTGGGAAGAACCCAGAGTGAGCATTGGAGGGTATAGATTTGCTTGGAGGTGTCATCAAGGAGGTTTGCTTGGGGAAACAAGCTTCAGAACTTGGTGTGATCAGGCCTCTGAGAAGTAGAGCTGATTACTCTGCAACTGAAAACCCAGACTTAATCAACTGATTGAGTAAAAACAACAGCATAGGATTTGAAGATCTATGGTTAGAAGGCCTAAGTGGAATGCCACTTGCAAGGGACCAGTCAAACGCCAGTTCAATGTAGACTCATGCCTGGGTCTACAGGTTCTGGTAACAGGGACTGAGATAAAGAACCAAGGTGGTTCACAGAATCAGCAGAGAAGACTAGTGAAAGGAACTGTTTGATCATAGAGAAGGCTAGTTGAAGGACTGTTGGTTCATATTGAAGTTTGGAACCAAAATGGTTCATTGTACAGGTGGAATCAAGATGGTTCCTAGTGAGGATAAATGGAAGGGCTCAAAGATCATGATGCAGAAGTAGCTGGTCATGATAAAGGAGTAGCCAGAGGACTGATAGGCCGTTTAAAGACTGGAAAGGAGCTGTTCTGTGAACTAAGATGGGCTGTTTGCTGGTTAGGCAGAAGAGCTGAAAGATGTGGTTGAAGAGCTGGCTGAAGAACCTAAAGATGATGGTGAAGAACAGGTGGTCTGGAGAAATGAGCCGAGATTTTGCCAAATTGATTTGCCAAAGTGGGAAGATGTGGAATGTTTTGCCTTGGTTTAGTATTAAAATCAAGAAGGAATGTGGATAGAATTGTGGTTAAGATATTTATTTATTAAGTTCCTATGATAGATAAGGTATTTTGCTATGAGAGCTGGATACAAAGTTGTTTTGATGGGACGTTTTCCTTGGATTTTACAATATTTGTAAATATATGAGGAAAACGTTGAAGAGGTCCAGAAAGAAAATTTTAAATAGTATTCTACTGTTTAAATGGGCTTAGGTTGAATGCAGGGAAAACTGGTGCCAGAATAATGGAACGGTTAACGCTTTGGTGTGCAAAGAGTTGTTGCTTTGAGCGGTTTGAGCTGTGGAAATTATTTTCCTAGTTGGATCCCAGTGGAACTTCAGAAATGGTCTATTTCTGTGCTCTGCATTCATTGGTTGAGTTTTGGCAGGTTTTCTGATGAAAATTATTGGTTGGAAGCCAAAAGCTTAAAGTATAGGCAAGGAAATAGTGAATTGATACCTTAAGCTTTTAAGAAAGTAAGTATGTAAGCTTAAGTTATTATAGGAAAAAGTGAGTGACAATGGTTTAAGCTTCTGAAGAAAGCTATTTCAAAGGCGGAACCATTGGGAAAAGGACACTATAAGAAGGTGGCTGGTTGGAAAGCTACAGGGTCTTTCTGGGTCTTTGACAGGGTCTTTTCAAGGCCTTTTGAGTTTCTGCCAAGAGGTTTTTGGAAGCCTTTTGATCACCAGCAGGAGCTTGATTGGACTGATACAAGTGGAATACCAAGATCAATAACAATATACAGAGAGCTGAATCCCAATATAACAGAGCAGGAGCCCAAGAATAAGGAGCTGGATCCTAAGCGCGGCGCAGAAGTCTGATTCTAAGGTGCCAGAGTCCAAGTTTAAGGAGCAGGAGTCCAAGTCTAAGGAGCAGAAGTCCAAGACTAAGATGCAGGAGTCCAAGACCAAGAACAAGTAGTCAAATATATTGTTGGAGGACTCCAAGTATTGACAAATTCATATTGTTTCCTTGACCCCCTGGCCATATACCAGAAGTTTTCTAAGGGAATCTTCCTTCTGAGAGTGAATAAAAGCCCATTTTGACCCCTATACATATTTATGAGATACATTTTTCCTTACTAGAGAATGACAATCCCTTCTAGCCGGTCCCTGGCTACAATCCAGGACACACTTTGGGGACTGGTGGACAGGAACCCCACACCAGGTCTTGCACTTGAGGAGGCTCTACAAATCTTGAGAGGTTGCAAACAAGATAATGCACTCCTGTGCATTTTGGTCATCATCATACATAAGGAATGGCTCTTCATGGCAGGATAGCTTCAAACCTCAGTTAAGACTAATGGTCAATTGATGTAGCACTAACGCCTTCAGTGCTCAGAGCATACCTCTGACTAGTGAGGTATCTCTGTAATTTAACAGTGTCACCAACAGAGGCAAGTTAGGAGTGATTGAGATTTAGAAGGGCATTGTTGAATTCCCAAGTGAAGTTTTTTCTCCTGATGATGATAATAAATTTTTGGAGGAACCAGAGGATCAGTTGGTAGAGAGAATTGAATGGCACATTGCAGCCATGGCCAGAAGTAAGGACCTTAAATCTAATGAGCCTATAAGTTGTGAGCCTTGATGGACAGCCAAGGTTATCACATTTAAAGTGATGCTGGTGTATTTCTTTATTCTTGTTGTTATAGCTGAAGCTGTACCCTTTATATAAAAAGCTGGCACCCCCTTCTTGATCATAATTGGGTAGCTGGCAGGGTATGTGGTGGGCAAAGCAAAGGTGTCATTTTGATTGCATATTTTATGAACAGTATTCATGTCCCACAGCTCACTCTGGTCATCTACATGAGCACCTGGCTCATGTTCCTGCTCAGGTTCCTCCTTGGGCTCTGAAGTGGGTTCAGAGTGGAAGTTAGAATTGAATATCTTCTCCTGGAAATCAGATGGGGAGTAGGTAAAATGAGAGTGGGGGTAGGACTGTTTTCTTCAGGTTCACGTGATTGTGTGGGTGTTTTGGCAGGCACTTTAGCATTAGCAGGCTGATTATTGGGGGCAGTCTTGGTTTTTTTGGCCCTGGTAGGGTTGGCCTAGCAAATGAAGGCCTTTTAAGCAGCTTTGGGTTTGGATTTGGGAGGCATCTTAAATGAAATTAGTATCAAATTGTGGGAAATTTGGAATCAGTTTTTAAAGGAATAATGAGAAATCTAATGTAAAAGTATTATATGTTTTTACATTGAATTTTAGGGAATATGTGAAAGTATACAATTGAAAAAATGAGAAATGTTTTTAGTTTAAAATTTTTAATAGTAGCAAAAAATATTCAAAACTTTGAAAATTGAATGAAAACTTGCAGTCAAAATGGTGTATTTGAGATGTTGTGGCTCAAAACATGAGGAAATTGCAGCAACTGCCGGTATTTAAACTGTCTGCATGTTGACTGTCTGCATTTTAATTGTTAAAATTAATTTCATACCCAGGTTGACACATTGGAAAAGTCTAGATAAAGTTTTTTATCATGTAGCCTACTGGAAGTTGACACTTTTTTAACAAGCAAAAACCCAAATGCTTAACATTTTAACTAGTAAATCTTTAAGCTCAAAATAGTTTTTTAGGGTAATATTATCATGTAGAATCCAAAAAAATAAAAAATGCAATGTAATTGAAAAATATCATAAAAATACACTTTGAAAATAATTTACAATGAAATTAACTGTTTTTACTATAAAATTATTTTATTTACCTTATAAAGAGTGCTTAAACTATTTTTCAAAATAAAACCCAATGAAATTAATTATATTGAATAAAAAATATAAAAACTTATTTTTAAGATTAGTTTTATAACAGCAACCCAAAAATAAAATAACTTTAGTACTAAAACAACTATTTAATCTAGATAATCCAGGATCTAGCATAAATTTATCCTTTATAAAAACTATTAATTATTTCTACCATTTTAATTTATATTATCTTGTTAAGTAATAATATTAGTTTTGGCGTTAAAATTAACATAATAAAATATCAGAAAGAGCCAAAAATGTATATTATAAACGAAGTTGGAGGTTTGTTGCATGAGATACAGTGGCAATCTTTCATGTCTGCTCCCCAAGCTCAGATAGCTTGTACTTATTATTGACAGCTATCTTTATCTGCTCTTTGTAAATACTAACCTTGTACTGTTTTATCCTCTTTGGAGCCCTTACTGCCATATCACAAAGGGAGGAGCCAGTCTTCCCCTGTCCAGCCTTAAGGTGCTCAAAGAAGGTGTTGTATCTGGGATTCACACCAAAACAGACTTAAGATGTTTATTCCAGACCTCAAGGTTAGATGCTATCTTCATTTCATCCTTGAGGACAACCTGGTGGCAATTCCAGCTTTCCTTTGCTGCTGGTTTGCCCCTGTGACTGACTACATTGCCCTAACCCACTGTGGCTCATAGTAGTCAATAAAGATTTGAACTCAGCTTCATGGCTCAAGGCGTTAGGGTCATTACAGAGAAGCTCAAATCCTTGGCCAACATTCTCAGGATTAATAAATGCAAGAGCAACAAACTTCTGGATCAGAAACTTGAATTTACTGGTTGTATTTTGTTGTGTGATTGAGCTAAGGGGGGTCTTGCCTTTAAGGCGTCTATTAATAGCCTGTCAGTAATGAAAAAAATCCTTGCACCTCGCCATTGAAGTTTTTTAAAAAGCCATTGTATTGGGCTGTCTCATAATCCATGATAATTATTTGGGGCCAGGGGCTCTATCACATTCCTTCTCTTCAGCAGCTAGGGGGACTTCATCTTTATCAGCATCATCAGGATTAGCCTTTGTTGGCGGACCAGGATTCTTTCCAGTCTCAGTGGGAATAGATTTGAGGCCCTCCTGTAGAATCTTGAATGCTCTTAGGTATATCTCCCCTGAGGCTCCAGGAAGAAGAAAATATGCAACAGGGAGGACTTTATCATCAAGCTGAGCATGTAATACCCACAGCTGGTAGAATAACTTAGAACATTTTGCAAATGTCCCATCACAGAGCCAAGTCTCAGTGGACACAGTTGCTCTAGATTCTTATAGGTGGCATAAAATATGATCCTTTCTTTTGCACCAGGTCCATCATTGTGAAAAAGGAGCTGTTCATTGTCTTTGGTCATCTGTAACTCAGGAGTAAAGACCAGGTATTTTAGTTGGGATACACTTTTTCCATTTGGGTTAGCTCTCAGCGCCTATCACAGATATACTTAATAAGTTGTTAATGATCATGGAAAATTTAAAGGTTCCTTTTGCTCAAGTAATTGGTGGCCTTTACTGCCAGGTGAGTTGGTTTGATGTCTTTTGATACTGGGGCCGTTTAGAATAGGTACCACTTGAGCAGCTTCTTGATCAAAGTGGTGAAAGGCATGTAAGCATGTTCCCCCTTTTCCAAGGTAGCTTTGTCCCAACCTTGGGTGTTTAGGCGTGCAGGGCAGCTTCTGTCTTCACATGTGAAATGTTTGCTGTTGATACCTTGCTTTTGATTGCTGCAGTTGAACACATAGCCACAACCAACCATGTTTGGGCCACCTTTGACTGACACTAATGGAAAATATTTTGGGGATTTCTTTGGGATCTTGAAGGAGCCCTTAACATTGCAAAGATTGTGGGCTTTTATTACATCCCATGGTTCAGAAGGAGCATGTTGAAAACCATGAAAGTACTCATGTTGCTCATTATCTTCATGTTCACCAGGGGAGAGTTCATGGGATGGATCATGAGAGGGCTCAGGGGAGGACTTGAAGCTTGCCTTTCTTTTCTGCTTGTTGATGAGATTTTATCTCCCTCTGACTCATACCTGCTACAGGAGGTGAAACCATCATCAGAGTCCTTCTCAGAAGCTGAAGGGCAGGGGTTTTTCTTTTTTGCTCATCTTTTTTTAGGACATATATTAGCCAATTCTTTTAGAAAAAAAGGCCTTGGGCTTAACAGTGTCCTTGGCAGGTTTTTTATCAGGGTTTTTCTTAATAAGATGGGCTTTGGTTTAACTATAAATAAAAGGGGGCTAGAGAAAAAGCTGTGAGCAAAGTATAGAAAATAAAATTTAAAGCTGCAAATATAGCAAGTTGCGGAAGATTATTATAGAGAATATGCAAAAGACCTGCAATGTTATCAAGATATGTAGTGCTGAGGCTTTTTATTAATAAAGAGTTGGAAAAAACTACATTTAAATGTTTAGTGTCAATATTTCAAGTGTTGACATGTATTAATATTTAGATAGTAGACAGTTGGCCTAAAATATTGTCTTAATTCTAACAGTTTACTTGTAGACCTTCAGCATTATTATTGAAACTGCAGGCTCAACCCACCAGCAAGGTTCCAACCAAGCAGTTTGTGACCCGCAATCTGACTTCCCAGTGACCCATAGTCAAACCAGGAATTCAACTCAAATTACCAAATCTATCAACATGAACATATGATGATCCCCTTGCAGTGGATACCTTGTTTTGGAAATTGACTTATTACCAGGATCAAGCCACCCCCTTCTTCCATCCAACTGTGTGATCAACAATCATGTTCCTACTATCCACTGATTAAACATAACTATATAATCACTATCTTGCAATAAAGATTATTATCAAGTTTCTAAATATTTTCCCCCTGTAACTCTGCTAAAACTGAAAAGTTACAACATTGGTAGCACAAGTAGGTTTTCCATCCTACTTTATTCCACAAAATTATGTCTGTTGCCCATACTTGCTGCAGCCAACAAATCCTCAATAGAATCATGTCTGGCCTTCCTCTGGACTAGACTCTTTACACCTCTGTTACTGAGATACCTGATGGTTTTGTCCTGTACCAGAACATGGTGATCCTGCTGCCTGCCTTCAATGCCATGTCTGACAAGGTTTCTTCCAGACGGCCACTGCCATTTCCCAACCAACTGATGAAAGCACCATGCCCGCCTACATGGCCTAAAGACTTTGTAGCACTGCCCTGGAACCCTTTTCTGGGGCCAATGACAACAATGCCGCTGCATGGATTCAGCCGGCTCAAAGCAAGTTAGCCCAAATGGAATGCCCACAACGCTCTTGGATTGCAGAAATTTCCATTCCACTGACTCATAAGGATGGTACCTGGTGCAACAAGTGGCATGAAGAACATACTGTAAATCACTGATATACTGCAAGACCCAGGCAAACCTGTCCTGTCAGCAAGCCCGCTGGATGGAAATCCTGGAAAGATTCAATATGCTCATACAATATAACCTGGTCCAGAGCTTGTCATGGCGGACACACTTTTGCGCCTGTATGTCAGGGCCACAAGAGGTGAAAATGGGCTCAACCCAGACTGGCCTCTCCTGGTTCTCCAAGCAAAGGACAAAGGTTTCCCCCTGGAACCATGGACATAATAAAGGAAACTATCATTAAGAACAAGCACCTCTTTGCTGCTGTGTACGGGACTTTGCACCAAAAAATGTCAGATGGGACTACCATTCCCTATATCCCAACTCATCAGCAAGTTGACACAATTTTATGCCACCACAGAGACCTGGGACACAAAAAGTTTCAACCTCTATAAATTCCTTAAACACAAATATTGGTGGCCGACTTTATACCAAGGCGTACAAGAAGTCCTAGACCAATGCAAGGTATGTGAAAAGTTTGTAAAAAGCAACACCCCACCAAAATCAGCACTCCCTATCCTCACACAACTATCCTTCAAGGTGTGGGTCCTAGACATTGTGGGTCCCATGCCATGGAAGCACAATGAAAAAAGTGCATCATCACTGCAATAGACTTGGCCACGCAATGGCCAGTGGCCCAAGCAATCAAAACACATACAGCCAATGATGTACAACAATTCATAGGGACAGAAATCATCAGCAAGTTTGGAAAGCCAGAGCTCCTGATAACCGATAAAGCAAAGAATTGACCACTGAAGACACCAACATATACCTCACCAAAAATAGGGTCCAGTATACAGTGACAACCCCATACCATCCACAGGCCAATGGACGTGTAGAGCGGCTTAATGGTAGCCTTGTGCAAGCCCTAGCCAAACTCACCGCTGGGAGACCTGAAGACTGGTATAAGCAGCTACCAACTGCATTACTTGTGTGCCAAACCCAAGTGAACAGATCTACTGGAAAAAGCCCGTTTGAACTGCTATACAGCACACAGCCAAATATCATTCAAGCATTGAAAGGACCCAAACCAGAAATTCAAAGTCAAGTCCCCCCTTGCTCTGATCCTCAAGTAATAGAGGCCAACAGCAAACAAGCAGCCAAAGAAAAGGAACTCTTACAAAAGACATTTGTTCCCATCTGCCAGAGACATGAAGTTGGGGACAAAGTCTGGGTCATGAATGTTGACAAAAGCAAACTAAAGCCAAAAAATTAGGGCCAGCAATCATTCTAAAGGTAAAAGACAATAACACTTACCTCATGCAAGGACTTGGGAAACGCAAGCAAGACAAGACCTTACATCACAACCAACTACCACCCTGTAAAGCAAGACAGAAACAACGAGAAACCGCCCTGCCTGCCATCAAACAACAACTGGTTCAATATGGCTCCCGGGCTCCTGACAACCTGCCCCCAGAGGGGGCCAACCTTCAGTTGAGGGGATGTCAAAACAGCAGGCTTGACACGCCAACAAGGTTCCAACCAAGCAGGTTTTTGACCCACAATCTGACTTCCCAGTGACCCTTAGCCAAACCAGGAAGTCAACTCAAATTACCAAATCTATCAACATAAACAGATGATGATCCCCTTGTGGTGGATACCTTGTTTTGGCAATTGACTCATTACCAGGATCAAACACTTCTTCCATCCAACCATGTTATCAACAATCATGTTCCTACTATCCATCAATTCACCATAACTAAATAATCACTATCTTGCAATAAAGATGATTATCTAGCTTCCAAATATTTTCCCCCTGGTAACTCTGATAAAACAGCACAGTTACAACATTATTGAGGCAATTCACTATTTAAAAACATATAATCTTAATAAAATTAAGATCAGGTTTAAAATATAGTCTGAAAATAGGCTATTTGTTGTTTGGGCTATAATAAAGTTATATTCATATAACTTTTAAAAACTAAGTTCTAAATATTGTAATCAGTAGCTTTATGATTATTATGTGAAGTTTTGGGCTTCTAAGCTTAACATTCTTTAAGGTGAAATTGTTAAGCCACATCTTTTGCTTATCAAGCCAGTGAAGGTAGCAACTTTGCTGGAGTTGGCCTTTTTTATACTGGAGCTACTACAGTAGTTTTAAAAGCTATGGCAACAACCAAAAAGAACTCAGATTTAAACAAAATTATTTCAGATTTAAACAAAATCCAAGTCACGCAAGATTCAGGATTCAAATAATTTAAATAGTGTCAGTTAATAAATGAAATGTTAAACCAAAAACTAAATTTTACTTGCCCATTATACAAAATTATATCAAACATCAAGCGGTGTAGTTCAAACCACAAACAAAATGAACTGACACAACAAGTGAAATGGATGGATGCTATTCCGGAGTATATTATAATCCAATCAGGATTCATATGAGACATCAACAGAAGGACCAAAATGAAACAAAATCTGAGTACTCTAGAAGCAAGATTACACAAACACAAAACAAAATGAACTCACACAAGATGTGTAGTATGAGCAGCCTAAAATAGAAAAATAACAGTTTAACAGCCAATCAACAGCTATCCAATTTAGAAACAGAGGTATTTTATTCATTTTCATGGCTCCAGATTTGTATGGAATGGTTTTGAGAACCTTCTAAATATGGACTCAAGATTACAATAAAAATAAATCATTAATTTTTAAAATTTCTACTTTTAGTGATTTTATCCTAGGTTTTAGTTCAAGATGGTTTTCAACAGCAACATTTTAAACCGCGCCAGCAGCCAAGCCAGCTTCAATGGAGGCAAGGCTCAGAACGTGGAGGCACCTGTTTACACCCAAGCCTTTGAGGCGGGTAACAAGGAAGCTGACCTGTTACTGTCCCCCGACCCATATGGCTTTGACTTGTTTGAGAGTCACTTTGTGTCTAGTGCTGCCCCCGCTCCCACACCCACCCCTGCACAAGCTGCCCACCAACCAACCAATCAGGATGGCAACCTTGATTTGGAATAACTTCCTGCCATTGCCCAACCTGCCCCTCCCTCAGTCAATCAGGCTTCAGCTCCCCCCGCCCAGCGCCCCAAGCAACAAATCATCACCGCCTAAATTCTTCAGGAAATTGTGGCTCTCAACCTGCAGGGTCTGTCCTAGATCAGATTGCTGACCAATTGCAATTTACCCGAGCTACTGTCATGCCGGAATTCAACAGCATGATGAACAGAGGGAACCAGGTTGGGGTGGCCAAGAAGGCCCAAGAGTCCCAGATAACTGAGGCATACCCAATCATGCTTGACCTCCTCCAGCAGGACCCCAAGCTTCCCTTGACCCAGGTCCAGAAACAACTTGCTCACCATGGTATTTGGGTGTCTGAGCGCATGGTGCAGCTCTGGATGCACAGAAAGGTGGCATCAATTAGGGTTCTTAAAAATATTGCTGGCAACCAATGGGATGGCGCTGAGGATTCCCCATATGACACCACAATCAAATCAACCCTGGTCAGATGCTTGACAAGTCTAACAGATGACATCATGTTTGTCTTGTACTACAAGTTATCAATTGCATTTGAAAAATTTGGTGAGCAAGGAAAAGCAGACACCAAGAATGGAAGGAAGAAGGTCAAGAAGGGGACATTCATTGGTGCATTTCTGGCTGTGTCAGCCAAGGGTTTTGTCTATTATTGGACAAACCCTGATTTCATCAATGGGTACTTGTACGGCCACATCCTCAGTGGATTGCTCGACTCCTGGGATGGCTCAAATTCCAAATACCGGGGTTTCTTGAGCCATCAGATGAAGGGAAGCTCCACTGCCCTCAAGGTCATCCAGGAACGCAGGCACCAGGCCTCTGTGTACCCAGCTGGTCACACTGACATCCATCTTGCTGATTTTGTGTTCTTTAATATTAGAGATACACTCCAGGAGCGCTGCCCTCAGGCTTTCAACAACCTCTATCTTGGGGTCCTTGACCACAATTCTCTCTTTGGCTGCCAAATGGTGGCTGACTTGTTTGCGCAAATGTTTTCCATGTGAACATGGGCAACCAATCACGTAAGGATAAGCGCCTTCCACCTCGGGCTACTGCCACTTACCAGCCCATCCAGCCAATGACCAATGAGGAGTACAATGAGTGGTATATGGCGGCCATCACGCAAAATCCTCCTGCCTCCACCCCCACCACCAACACCCCTAACCCGCAAGCCCAACCCACCCAATCCCAGACCCCCCAGGCCAGCACTGCCTCTACGTCTTCCTTCCTGCGTTATTCTGCCTCCTAGGCATCACTCTCCCCCACCCCAATAAACCCCTGTCACCAAACATTTTATATTTATATTATCTTTAAATTTACATTTCAATTGTTCATGTTCTCTTTGATTATAGTTGGTCTTATTCTTTATGTTCAGCTTATTTCTATAAAATCATATATTTACTATGGTGTGTATCTAGATCCTGAAAACAGGAATTTTTAGCACCAAACCATAGCCCTCTGTGAAACATTAACAACAATTTGGTGATCAGCTAAATTTGAATTAGAAAATTATAGTGTTAACTGTTTTTAGATAAAGTTGTTACTGATCCAAATTCAAAACCTTAATGATAAAATTTAAGCCAATCAGGAGCCAAGTGATAAAGTGATTGTTGTGACATAAAGGGACATTCAATAATTCTTTGGTGCATGTGCGCTAATTAATATGATTGGCTGGATGTTTTGCCATTGTACGCCATTGCTGCTGTGGCGAGTTGTTGATGGACTAGTGCCCAATCAGCCGCTGAGTTAACACTAGTCCATCAACAACTTGCCACAGCGGCAATGGCGTACAATGGAAAAACATCCAGCCAATCATATTAATTAGCGCACATGCATCAAAGAATTATTGAATGACCCTTTATGTCACAACAATCACTTTATCACTTTTCTTCTGATTGGCTTTAAGTTTATCATTAAGGTTTTGAATTTGGATTAGCAACAACTTTATCTAAACACAATTAACCTATATTTTTCTAATTCAAATTTTGACAACCACCAAATTATTGTTAATATTTTCACAAGGGGCTGTGTAAAGTGTTTAAAAAAATAGTCAATTAAGGAAGCAATGTCAATACAAAGCAAACAACACATATTGAGTTAAGTGTAAAACATATACACAATGGGTAAAAAATGGGATAATGTAGTAAATGGGAAAACAAACAGGAATAAACAAAGAGGCAATAGTATCAGAACAATACAGATTTTATTGAGATGAAAGCTATGAAAACATATAGAAAGGTTAGTAAAAAATAAATGAGAGAATTAGAGAAACTGCTTAAAAACCTTGACTTGGCAATTTCCAAAATCAAAGACATTGACTGCAAGGTCAAGGCAAAAGTGAAGGCCGCCATCCTTACAGGGGACAAGATTGACAAGGTGTTTGCCAAGGCACTTATGGCCAGGATTCCAGAAACCTCCAAACCAACAATCAAACACCTTTTAAATGTCCAGAAGCTCATTGTGGAAGGCCTTCAATTCAAGTCCTTTGCCCTCTCTGTGCCATCTGTCTGGACAGATGACCCAGAAATGTATGCCCACCTAAAACCTGCAAAATGTACCCAAACAGATGACACTGAGCAGCCAGCACAACTGGTTACACCAAGAATAGCAAAGCCTGCCAAGGCTGCAGGCAAGGAGGAGACTGCAGAAGGTAACCTAAAATAATAATTAATAAAAATTTCCAAATACTTACCTTTTTTTAGAAGTCAATGGTAAACTCCGCCGGGTCCTGGTCCCTTTTGTCCCCGCCACATTCTACGCCAACTACGCCACTCATGTGGCCAAGCAGCTTTTCCTGTCCCCCCTGTCTTGCAGGAGCTTGAAGACCGTATTCAAAGGTCCTTTCCTATGTCCAGGGAGACATTGGCTGGGCTGATGCATGGAGAGGGGGCATTCAAGTGGGCAGTTACTGCCTACAGGGATGCTCAACTGGTCTGCCTGGACCTGGTTAACCTCAGTGGAGTTTCTTGTGTAAACTCCATTGAGCTTGTTTGAGACGTTCTGGCAACGCTCCCATTCAAGAATATATTGGAGATGGGCTGGGCCCATGCGGCTGCTTGCTTCTGCTTCCTGGTGGAGCACACCCTGTCCTACTTGCTGGAGAACTTCAGGCGCGCGGTAGAAAAACTGGCTGTTGCGGATGCAACAGCCGTGAAGAAGACTAAAATCCTCCTGGCGGACTTTGGGCTGGCCTGGAGTGCCAACAAGTTGGGGGTCCAGAAGCTATGGATCTTACCTTTAGAAAAACCAAGCACAAGAAGAAGATCAGCGCAGTCTACAATAAGATGTGTGAGTTCACAGAAGCCTTTGCGGGGCAAAGGCTTCACTTGGTGATTTACCTGGGGTTCCTGTTTTACTTCGGAATGAGCGCCAGCATGGAGGACCTGGATGGGGTCCTTCTGGGGATTGACGAGGCCCAACTTGCTCTCAACGGGAAGAAGGTCCCCCACAGATATGACTCAGTTGACCATGTTATCCAGGACGCCCTGGTCCTGGCTGGAATTTACGGGTTTGCGGCCCGCCTGAGAAGCTGCTGCTTCACTCACACCTCACCATCCTCCCTTTCACCAGCAGGCGGGAGTATTTTAACCAGGGTGTATCCACCGTCCACGGTGTGGCAGTGGAGGTTGTGCGCCACCTTTATTGTGGGGTGGGTACATACCACCAAACCCATTATAGGCGCTCCTAAAATATTCTCTATACCAATAAATATATTTACCCTTTAGATTATTTTTATTATAATTAATAATTTTATAAAATAATATTTTAGCAAACATTACTTACAAAATAAATTCCAGGGAAGTTTTTAATAAAAGCATATAATATATGTCAATAAAATCTACTTCTAATTTGTATGATTTACATTTATATTTTTAGTTTGCTTTTTATATTTATTTGCCAAAAATGATATTGATGTGTTTGCTTAATCCATTATCAAGCGTTTGGGATACCCTTGGATGCAATAATAAAAATGATTATGAATAAATAAATTACTAACCTTCATTGATGATGCTGCTGAATGTGATTGAGGGCTTGGAAACATCTAAATATAAAATGTTAGTTAATGAATCTTGATTAGTAAATTAAAGGATATATAAAAAAGTGGGATAAGCTAAGCCTTTAATTGATTGGCTGATTTGCAAGGCACGCAGGGATAAACAAATCAGCGTGGCCATAGAATTTGGCTACAGTCTCAGCTGGGAGGGTATGGATCCCGGCCTGCAGCAAATCAAAAAGGTTGTCTGTCCCAGTTGGGGTTCCTTGCTTGACGACTTGCTTGAGCCACCCAAAGACTTCCTCAATGGGATTTAGGAAGGGTGAATAGGCGGGGAGGAAGAGAAGGCGCATATTTGCTGTGGCCAATTGCTGGGGGCCCACTGCAATGCTTGTGTCAATTGATGGAAATTCTTCAAGAATATCTGCCACCTTGTGGAGACCAACGTTGTCCAGCACAAGTACGTTGGTGAAGCCCAGGCTTGTGCGCCTCAGGTGCTCCTGGACCAATCGGAGGAATGATAGGAAGGTCCGGCTATTATGAGATCCCAATATCATTTGGTAGAGCTCAACCCCCTTTGGACTGAGGAGAGCAACCATCAAATAGGCTGTGGCGCAGACTGCAGCACACCAAGCCACCCTGTCATTGGAGCCTCTGGGGACATACCCATACATATTGCACATCAATAAGGCAAATGCTGATTTTTCAATATAATAGAATTTCACCGTCCCCTTGGCTTTTAGGGCAGTATACGCCTCTGTGTATTTTCTCCGGGTCTCAATATTGGCTGGGCTGTTCCAATCATATGGGGATACCCCAAGTTTTTTCCAGGAAAATTGCATTCCCTTAACCAAATGATAATAGAAGGAAATTGAGGCCTCAACCCCAAAAGCAGACTTGACCATGGCCTGTATATTTTCCAGTTCAAGATGGCAATCTCAGGTTATCCACTGGCAGATTGCCCATTTGTGCTCCTTTGTGAGCATGGTCAACACGCGCAAGGATTTCTCTGCGGCAAGGACTCAACCCGTGCTTAGGAACTTGTTGAAGGTCTTTGAGGCGTACTTGGGATCCACCCCAACAATGGCTGCAGCCGCCTTGTAATTGCCTGATTCACACATTAGATTAAGCAGGATGATGCGTTTGGTGTCAGGGATGCGCTTCTGAGCGGGCTTTTTAGCGGTGGGGATTGACTCATTGGCATTGGGCAAGGCACAGGGCATAGGCACCTTGTTGTAGAAGGCTGCAACTTTCTTGCGCACCAGTTGTCCCTCATCAGTTTGAAAGAACTCAGGCTCCTCGTTGTCCTCCTGATTGCCATTGCTTATGTATGGCTCATAGCTAGTATCAAGTACAGGCTTCACCTTCTCCAGCATGGCTGACAGGACCAGCTCTTGCCGGTACACAGCGTCAAACACATACGAAGTAAGTTCTACCTCCTTGTTTCTAACCATTTTGGTAATGTTGACCTTGGTTGGCTTCCAGGTCAGCTTTGGGACCCAAGAGTTTATGCTCTGCACCCTAGCAGCTTGTGCTCCTTGAACCAGCTGTGTCAGTGCAGCGTCACTATGGAACTCTCCTCTCCTGTCTCCTCCTTGAGTAGGCACTTGTGTTGTACTAAGTCTATTCTTTGACCCGCGGGGCGACCGCAACCGCAGCGCACAACGGGTGCATTGGTACTCTGGTGTTGTGTTCCTTCCATTTTAAAATTCAATAAAATACTAAATAAATTTTAATTAAGTTACTCCCTAATTTTAATTTTTGCTTTTATCTGAATATGGATATTTAATTAGAGGTTTTCCCACCCAATATCCCAATTATAGATTTTTTATTTCTTAATTAGTTGTTTCTGGTTTACAACGCGCATTTTTGAATACCCAAAATAATTACCACCCTTTTTCCCAGATTTTATGCCAAATATAATCACCCAACACAATATTTTTAAAATTTATGTTTCAGATCTTGTATCTTATTTTAGATGCCTTGTTATCATTCTTGATTACAATCTATTGCACAAACTACGTGAGTGATTTTGTTTGTGGTTTGAGTTCCTATTGTGTTTTGTTTTTGGATTGAGTTTTGACGCACCATGTGTGGGTGTATTTTGTCACCAATTTACATAGTAAACATATGTACACCAAAAGCCAACTCACACCATTTTGTTTGTGAATCCATGTATTTCAGATTTCATTTTGAATGGTTTTTCTTTGCGCGTGAGTACTTTGTTGCTGTGTTGACCCATTTTGCCTATTAGCACCAAAAATCCCTGTTAACAGAGTGTATATTTTAACCTGCTAGTTGGATTTTGTTTAAATCTGAGTTCATTTCAGTTGTTGCCATAGCTTTTAAAACTACTGTATTAAATCTTGCTTGAACTATGTCATTGTATTTGCTTAACTTGTTCCCCTTGTCCCACTTTTGCTTCTGTGTTGGGTTTTTTTGTGTTGACTTTGAATGATACTATATAAATCCCAGTTTTAACCTATACAATCTAGCTTAATCCAATGTTTAAGGGTTAACAAGAACACGTTTAATGGTTTCAAAGCTATAATAAACCACTAATATAATATAAAATAAAGCTTGAACTTTTTACCCACTATATGCCAAATAACTATAAAGCAAAAGGCCAATTTAGATATAAATAACTTGTTATAAGTGAAGATATTCCAGATTACATGTATTTTTAAAAAATATAATAAACTGTTAACTTATATTGAAATTGTGTAGAATTATTATTGAAGTTGGGCTTAGATTAGGGATGCTTTGGCTCAGCCCCAGCTGGCTTTTGGCTCTAGGCTGCTATAGCTAAAGCGGAATTATCTAATATTTAAATATTGTTAAATGAATATTTAAAAATAGTGGTCAGGAGCCAGAAACTGACCGCGGCTGCCCAGGGCTTGGCCAAAGCAGCCTTAGCTTAGATTATTATTATAATAATTTGCATTTTTAAAAGCAGCTTCCTTTCTATTTTGTAATAATAATTAAGCCTACTCCCAGTTGATGTCGGCATTGGCTTTGTTTTCTTGTTGATTATCAATTCTGACTTTGGGATAATTAAAAAATAGTTCATTTTCCACTTGTCTAGTAGGTGTTGGCCTAAGTGCTAAGTTAAAGTCAACTGTCTGCAAAGTGTTGGCATGCAGACAGTTTAAATCCTGACTGTTCCCAACTGATTTCTTTGGAATGGTGATTTGAACCAGCTCAGATCTGAAGTGATCTTAACATTTGTTTTTGGTTCAGAGGTTTGGTGGCTTATTTTCTGCCACTGTTTATCAGTTCAAAAGATGTTAATTTAATTAAATAAACTTTTTTGTAGCTATGCTAAGTTTTAGCAGAGTTGCACTAAAGGGTGAATAGTATTGGAATAGATGATGCCTTTGTTTGAAAAAGGATGATCTATATAAGTTTCAATGTGGCATCAGGGGCTAGTTGGAAAGTGCTACTATGTTGGCACAATTCTTGGTCAGTTGGCCATGTTGTGTTCTGCGGCGCGGCACAGATACACAACAGGGAATCCTAACCTTAGGATTGGATTCATACTAAGTCTTGGTTAGATGACAGGGAAGGCAAATGCGTTTACCTTGCAGCCCTGGATGAACAATCTCTACTAGGCGTGGCTAGAGAGAGGCGCAGAAGTACAGAAGATACAAAGACAAAAATGTGAATAGAACTTAATTTTTTTTTTGGTAAAAAAGGAAATGTAATATATAGTGGTTAGGAATACCTTAAAACACTACCAGGACAGTAGGATCACTTGCCACAAGCATGAGTGGAGTGATTGAGTTGCGCAGAGTCAGGAAACCAAACAATCATATTTCCTGATGCAGAAACCAGTTCATTTCGAGAGTCAAAAGCAATAGCAAGAGATTTGACTTTGAAATGGCCCACCAAAGGCAAAATCAAAACATGGTGAATGCTGTTATTCACGAAAGTGCCCCCCTATAGATTGGCCTTAGGGGGGTGATACTTGCAGAGGAACTTGGCGTGTACGCAAGCAAAAGGACAACCACTGGAGAGGAGCTTTATAGTGTACTCAGATCCTCATTTGAAAGTCACATCTAAAGGACCAATCCACAGGGATTCCAGCTTATGCGCGCGCCCACCCACACGGTGTTGGTAGTACAGGACATGGTCACCAACATCAAACTCAGGCAGGGGGGAGCGCCCTGCAATGTCAGGAGAGAGCTTGAGCGCCTTAGTCTGATAGGCGGAAGTGTAGACAGTGGCCTGTATATCAATGATGCGGTTGACTAAGTCTTTGATGTGGTTGTCAGGGTTCATGGACTTATCAGAGGAGAGTAGGGGAACCCCCAAGAGCAACGGAGTGGTGTCTTCACGCCCATACAACATGGCAAAGGGAGAGTACCCTGTGATCCAATGCCTGCTCAGACAATAGGCAAAGAGTGCAGCAGGTAAGTATAGATCCCAATTGGCAGCGTCAGAGTAGGTGAGTTTTCTCATGATAGAAACCAGTGTTGAGTTGGCACGCTCAAATGCCCCATTAATGGAAGGATTATAGGGGGCAGAGAAAGACTGGTGAGTTCCTAGAGCTTCAACAACAGAGGTTACAAGTTTGGCATTGAAGTGGTTCCGTTGTCTGACAACAGCACTTGAGGGCAGCCATGGCAGTAGAAATCATCCTGCAGCAGGAAGGCAGCAGTAGTCTTAGCAGTGATGTCTTTAGTAGGGCGAGCTTCTACCCACTTGCTGAAGTGGTTGACGGCAATCAGGATAAAGCAGCATCCGGAGCGTGAGCGGGGGAGAGGGCCTAAAGCATCAATGCTAACTGTATGAAAAGCGTGTTGAGGGGGGAGCCAATTTGAATTTGTGTGAAGCAGCTTGGGGCCTCTGAAGTTGGCAGTCATGGCAACTAGCTATGGCATCTGGGATCAACAGACAAAGATTCTCCCAGAAGTAATTCTTCTGAAGCCAGTCAAAGGTCTTGGCAATGCCTCCATGGCCAGTTTCTTTGTGAGCTTGCAACACCAAGGAGAGGCAGACTGGGGCGTACATATGGCAGGTATTGACCCTGCACCTTCTTGAAGAGTTGGTTGTCACATATGAGGGTATCTTCAGACAATTTGGACAGGGCAAGTCAAACCTCTTCTGCCTCACTTTCCCAGGAAGAAGGGTAGTCAATTAGCTTGTACAGGCGGTCTGCCTAGGCAGGATGTAGGGCAAGGATGGGCATTTGGGACAACCCATCAGTGTTCTGATGTTGAATCCCTGGGCAATGGAGCACAGTGAAGTCATAACCTTGCAGGTGGAGAGCCCATCTGGATAAGCGTCCTTCAGGCTCCTTAAGTTGTTGTAACCATTTGAGCAAAGTGTGGTCAGTGACAACAGTGAAATGGGTACCATACATGTAGTGGCAAAATTGTTTGACTGCATGCAGCACAGCAAGGCACTCCTTCTCTGTAACACTATAATTCTGTTCATGCTTATTTAGCACACAGGAAGTATAGGCTACAGGGTGGTCCACACCTTCATTGTTGAGCTGAGCCAAGATAGCCCCAATAGCAAGGTCACTAGCATCAGTGTACAAGATGAATTCCTTATCATAATTGGGATACACTAAAATGGGCGCTTCTTTGAGTTTCTACTTTAGAGACTTGAGGGCCTGCCGTTGACTGGCGGTCCATTTGAAAGGAACATTACACAACAGTTAGACCAGGGGTTTGCTAGTATCAGCAAAATCAGGAATGAATTTCTTATAGTAGCCCATCATGCCCAGAAAGACTTGTACTTCTTGTAGGTTGGTGGGCGGGAGCATTTTGTCAATGGCTTCAACCTTCTTGGTCATTGGACAAATCCCCGTTTGGGTTACTTCATGGCCCAGGAATTCAAGGCATTCTTTGAAGAAAGCACACCTAGAGGGTTTTAGCTTGAGGCCAGCCTCTTGGATCTTTATGAACACCTCTTTAAGATGAGCTAGGTGATCAGTGAAAGTTGTGCTGAAGACTTTTATATCATCTAGATAGACTAAGACACACGACAACTTCAAATCACGCAGGATGGAATCCATGGCCCTCTGGAAAGTTGCCAGGGCATTACAGAGCCCATGCAGCATGCGGGTAGATTCAAACAATCCTTCTAATGTGATGAGCGCAGCCTTCTGATGTTCTTCAGGAGAGAGGTCAACTTGCCAGTAACCAGACGCCAAATCTATGGCAGAGAGAAACTTAGACCCCCCAAGATGTCAAAAGAGCGTCATCAATGCGCAGTAAGGGATAGGAATCTTTCTTGGTTAGAGAATTCAACCTCCAATAGTCAATCACAATCCGGTGGCCCCATCCTTTTTCTTTAAGATGAGCAGAGGAGAAGCCAAGGGACTTTGAGAGGGAGCTAGCAGTCCAGCGTCCAGCAGTTGTTTGAGCTCCTTAGAAACCTGCGCATCTTCCACTCAGCTGCAGCGGTATGGCTTGGCACAAAAGGGGGAAGCATCTCCTGTGTCAATCTGATGAATTGCACCTTTGGCCAGCCCATAATCAGTGCTATCTTTAGCAAAGATGTCTGAGAATTGGTCTAGTAAATCAAGCACTCTTTCTGTTGTACCAGGGACAACTGAGGGAAGTCTTGGGTAGTGAAAAGAGATAGGACTTGAGGCTTGTTTTCAGGTAGGTTAAAATCTTGGAATGTTCCAAAAGGGTGAAGGGACAAGACGTCAGGGGCATTTAACAACTTTCCGTAACCAACAACCTTTCTGCTGGATACGGTCATAGGAAGCGTGGTAAGGTTGGCAACTAGTAATTGAACAGGATCCTTGTGGGAGACGTCCAAAATTCCAGGGCAAAGGTAAGGCTTGTTACGCCCCAGCAAAGGAGGGGAGTACAGCTCTAAGAAAGTCTTTTCAGGTAGTTCATATGATATCTGGGAGTCTATGATGGCCTGAGAACCTGGAGGGATGGTGACAGCAGACGTGGCCATGAGAGGAATTCCCTCAGTTGCAGGACAAGCCATGGGAGGACACTTCATGTTGGTGGAATGGGTTCTGTATTTTAGGGTGAAAACCCCAGTGGGGTACTCCAGTGTACATGTCTTCAAACGTTTACCTGGAACTTTGATTGGCTCCTCAAAGATCAGAGGGACTTTGTACCCTAGGATAGAAAGATAACCATCCTTTAGGTTGATGATCCCATTATATTCCCAAAGGAACTGGGTACCAACCAAAAAGTTCATAGCTCTCATTTTCTAGAACAACCACCGGTGCAGCCAACAGGAGTTTACCAAATTTCATTGGTAAGGCAGAGTACGCACCAATGGCGCAAGTCATGGAGAGACCAGCAGTGCCATAGGATTGATGATAGTTGAGGTCGTGGGCCAGCTTAAGTTTCTTCACCAGTTTAGAAGAGACAACGTTGACAGGAAAACTGGTGTCCAGGACGGCTTTGATTTTTACTTTCTGGATAGATATCTCTACCCGGGTGGTGGTGCGTCCAAAGGGTGGCAGAACAGCCAAGATATCCTGCGCCTCAGCTAATTCCTTGTCCCATTTCTCAATCATAAATCTTAGTCCTGGGAACTCCTTATATACGGTTTGGAGAGGGAGTGAGACAGATACATTCTTGAAAACAGCATCTGCAACTTCAGCGGCTTCCTCTGATGATTCCACTAATACAGGGGACTGTTTTGCCTGAGTAAGATAGGGGCAGGAGACAACCACTTTGGCCTCAGACAAGGGCTTGGTGGTAGTTGTAGTCTTCCCAGATTGTAGCTTGTAGGGAACTTCAATAGTCTCTGGGACAGCAAGAACATAATACCTGTATGCATCATGGTCTTCAACATCAGATTCATCCACATCAGAATCATCAGAAATGTCATGGAATAGAAGGAGGATAGAAGGAGCCTCATCATCAGCAGGCTCAGAGTCAGTAGCAGGCAGAGGTATAGAAGGAGACTGGGAAGAATTGTCAACCAAGAGCGTCTCCGCCTCTAGGTTGACTGTTCCTTTCCCAACTGATCCTTGGGATCAGCTCCTTCAACCCGCAGATTGGTGCAGCCGCGAGAGTGGTGGCCTATCTGACCACATTTGTGGCAACCTTGACGTTGAGGAGGATTTTGGGAGTTCATAGTGAGGATACAAGGGCCACAAGAAGAGGAGCCAGAGTTGGAAGCGGCACAACTTTCCCAAACAACTGCCCCCGAATGGGTAAGATGCATATCCTGTAGCAGTGTTTTTATACTTTTCATGGAGGACAGCATAGCCTTGTGGGCCTTGAAATGGAGGCATAGGAGTTAATTCACCTTTAGGGCCTGGGCACAGGCCATATATGCTTCATGCGCCATCAATTGTCTGCTTGTTATTAACTGTTGTCCCTCCATGTAAAATCTGTCGGCAAATTCATCTTATGTCTCTCTGGGCTTGAAGGATATGTGCATGAAAGCATCCTTTTTCACCTCCAGGCTAAGATCACCACCAAACTTGTCAATCAAGAGCTGTTTCATGTCCTCCCAGGTCTCAATGGAGGGCAGCTCTGGTACAACTACCTCTTGACAGGTCGGGTGTAGGCAAGTCAGAATATGTTCTTTCTTAACTTTATCTGATGCTTGTCTCATAGCAGTCTTGTAAATAGTTAAGAAGGCTGCAATAGTTGAGGTTTTAGGATCAAAAACTTGCTTAAAAGTAGGCTTGAAGTGTGTCTCAGGAGTTGGACCACAATTGTTGCTATCAAGTACATTTATGCGCGGGGAGAACTCAGCTTCAGATTTGGAGGGGGGTTGTCTAGCCCACAGTTGTTGAACACTTTCTTCAAGGATCGTCAGAGTCTTGGTGGTTCTGGCACCCGTAGTGTTGGCTAGAGTGGTCTGTTGTTCAGTAACATCTAGGTGTTGTCCTTGGGTAGTGACAACAGTGGAGAGCTCAGCCAGCTCCAAAGTAAGGGATGGCCCCACTGACAGGCAGGGGGTGAATATGTTGTTTACAGAATCAATCAGCTTGCTAATCTCCTGTACGTCTCTGTCCAACTCAGTCTGATCTTGTTTCAAATGGTCCACCTCATTAGCTAGGGCAATTAACTCCCTAGCACAGTGGATTTGAGGAGCCCCCGCCAAACCAGGACAGCAGCCATCTTCCTTGTTAACCCTGAGTGGGCTAGCAGCGGCCATCACTACCTCACGTAAAGCAGCAACTTCTTGCTGTAGTTCTGCGACCTGAGCAGTCAGCGCAAGAACCTGGGGGTCAGGTCAAGGCATTTCAGTAGGACGTCCTTGGCTACAAAAGGAAGCGCATAATTCTCAGATGGCCTCCCAGATCCTCTGCTCTCTGTCCACCAGATCATCAGCAGGAGGAGAAGGCGGAACATCAGGTATGAGAGTAGACAGCTCATTCACCTGACTCTGAAGTTTGGCTATAGCAGCAGCAGTGGTAGCTTTCTCTTGATCAAACTCCGCACTGAGTTCATTTAGACCTTGGGAGGCAAGGTCAGCTACCTGTTGCAATTGCTCAAAGGAATAGACACTGAATGCATTGAGCTGTTGCACTAGGCGTTCAAAGTCGGAGAGATAAGCATTTAGGGTGGAGTTGACTTGAGTTTGCCAGGGTTGTTCTAACTGGTGAAACTCATGTAGCCGCTCCCTAACATACTCAGGGATGGACTGGTACATTTGCTCAATAAAATTGACTAAACATGTTTGAGAGGTGACCAAATCACACTGATTGTCAGATACCAGAGAGAACAGGGAATGAATCCATTGTTGGTAGGTGGCAAACTGGTCCCAATGATGGGTAACAGCTGCTTGTAGAGATGAGATTTCTTGAACGTGGAGTCCCAACACCATCTGGTGGTGGGCCAAGGTGGGCTGTACAAAGGATGACAGCAGGTGTTCAGCAGAGCCAGCCGCTGAGAGAAGATGTTGTGGAAACTGAGGGGCCACAATTAACTCATAGTATTCAGCACAGCTAAACTGTAGCTGAAGGCAAGAGATGGCCCCATCCTGAGCTATCCCAAGGGCTATTGTCATGACTTGTTCTAAGTCAGGGGTACCCATGGGGTAAGCAGCTAGGCGGGGACCATTCCCAAGGTTCAGTACAGTAGGGACAATAGGCGGGTTGGCAATGTCTTCCTCAATAGGAGGGCTGGTAATTTCAGGCGAGGTCAACTCCCAAATAGGCGGAGGCAGGAGACCTGAAAACGTAGATGTGAAAGGGATAACAAAGGGGCTTACAGCCCCTGTAGTGAGCACCATTTTTGTCGTGTTTTGCGGCATGGCTCTGATACACAACGGGGAATCCTAACCTTAGGATTTAATTTGTACTAAGTCTTGGTTAGATGACAGGGAAGGCAAATGTGTTTACCTTGCGGCCCTGGATGAATAATCTCTACTAGGCGTGGCTAGAGAGAGGCACAGAAGTACAGAAGATACAAAGACAAAAATGTGAATAGAACTTAATTTTTTTTGGTAAAAAAGGAAATGTAATATATAGTGGTTAGGAATACCACAAAACACTACCAGGACAGTAGGATCACTTGCCACAAGCATGAGTGCTGTGAGTGAGTTGCGCAGAGTCAGGAAACCAAACAATCATATTTCCTGATGCAGAAACCAGTTCATTTTGAGAGTCAAAAGCAAAAGCGAGAGATTTGTCTTCAAAATGGCCCACCAAAGGCAAAATTGAAACATGGTGAATGCCGTTATTCATGGCAGGCCAGTGCTTTGTATACAAAAGTCCTAATCTATGATGGCTTGTTTTATGGGCTTGGATTGTCTTGGATCTGGGTATTAGCAGGTCGAGTTGGGTAATGGGGTTTGTTTTCTGACTTGGAAGCTTGTTGAGGGGTTGGCTGGTTTTTGACACCTATATCACCTATTTGATTATATATACATGCCTCTAGAGAGAGGCTAACTGGTAGGAATATCTTTTTGCAAGTCTACCATTAGTTTTATAGCTTGGACATCCTGATCACTATGGCTTTTAAAATATTGAATATTTCCCTAATTTAGGAAGGATACATTTACTCCTGTGATACTTTGGGCCTAGCCTTTGCAGACTAGACTGGACACCCTTGGTCCCTGGAAAACGTTATCAAGATGACATCGGAAATCAGCTATGAGTTCCTGTTGAAACGGGGTTAACTTTGAAAGAAGTGGTATGCAGATAGTCCCTTGCTTTAATGATGGACTTGGAATACAATGCTTAATATTTAGGAGAGCCTCCTAATTTTTCAAGTGTTTTGTTTTATCGTTTAGCAAATTATGGCTGGTTGATTTCATGAAATAGCTGATGACTTTGATTCACTATATTCTCTGTAGGCTATCTCAGCCGTGCAAGAAGTTGTAGCACTGCGGAGCCCTTTGTTTGATCTAACTGGAGATAGATATGGCTTGTGCGGAGTTGGTATCGGTAAATCAAGGAAAGGATGCTTAGGTCTAAGATGTAACTCAGACTATATAAGCAGCTTAGCTAGAAAGATTTCTTTTTAAATCATGCCGCTTGAACAGTTCTCAGGGCGGCTTATACCTCTTTAAAAAAGGCGCTGTTGGTTTGATTTTTCAATCTCTACACTGATTGTTGCTTAAATATTTACATCATTTCGAGCACCAAGATGCTTAGCAGTAAAGTGGTGGATGTGTTTATTTTGATTTGGGGTTTATTAAGAGGTTGAATGAGGCAAGGGTGATACCTTGATCCTAAATACCCCACATTCGGTAGTGTTTTAGCTTTGCTTGATTTGAAGTGGCTGCTACCCCTTGTCATGAAGATCTCGCTTCTGAGCTTGGGACGTGTCTGCTCTGTTATGACTATCCTTGAAAAGTTGGTAGATGATGGTTTATCAATACGACGCAAACAAGGGGAAGATCAGTGTAAAGTTCCAAGGGGTTAAATAGGAGTAACTGTTGATTATAAAACCAGTGTTAGGGTTAGGGTTAAGGTTAAGGCATGGGGATTTTAAAGCGAAGGTTTCTGGAAGGGATTGCGGTTCGTGGGATGGATGGTGAATGTACGATGCTTAGTGAGTTGTGGCAGGAGAAGGTGGTGATATTGAAGGTCATGCACAGGTTTCGATGCCCCGTGTGCTGCTACGAGAGTCGGCTGTTATCGGATCTAAAGCCTTACTTGGATGAGTTGAACGTGCAGCTGGTGGGGGTGGGAGAGGTGGGTTTGCAAGATTTTCTTGATGGCAAGTATTGGGAGTGGGATATGTTCGTTGATCCTTCTCGTAGCGTATTGTCCAGGTTGGGGCTGCAAATGCCTCTCATCTCTCGCATTGCAAGCGTGCTTGGACTGGGCAGGAGTGGCCAGGAAATGCAACTGTGTGGAACATTTGTCATAACTCCCACGCGGGGCCTGGTCTACGCGTATCGACAAAGGGCGACACAAGCCTTCCCCTCGGTCAAAAAAGTATTTTCCATTGTTGGTGGGGACCCTAGCCTAGTAGCTGAGAGCACCCCTGAGAAGTATCTGTTTGATCTCCGTTCCAGCCGCTTGTCCTATTGCCTTTGACATAACAATACTTTCAATTAAACTTAACTCCCTATCGATCTACTTCTTTAAATCAATCCTATCGCAACTTAACACCGAGGCATATTTTTAGATTTGTTATCTGATTTGAACGAACCATTCAGAGACATTATAAAATCAGCACATATGATCGGATATATTATAAGTTCCACTATCTGATGAAAGCTTTCCCAATCGACCAATAAAACTACTCTTCATTTATTTCCCCAGCAGCTTTCACGCTGATATTTCCCTTAATCTTACTTACCCATCTATCAGATGAACTGTATACTTGACATGGATAAATTCATTCCCTATCTGATTCCATATCTGGGATCGTTGGCCGACCAAAGCCTTCCCAGCAAAGCTGCCTAATTTCCACCCCACTAAATATAAATGTTAAACTAACTACCTTTTTAAACTTATGTAGCGCTAATTTCAACCAATGATCCTTTTCCTTCCCCTTAAGCATGCCCCTGTTCATCAAAATTCTCCACAAAAGGGAAGCTAATGTTTGGATATCTGATATGTCAGTTAAAACATCCCAACCTTTGACCAATCCCCGCAAAGCATCTCCACCTATAGGCAGGGATCCGACCTCCATTCTAAGAGATCTCCCAGGATTGACCAACCCCACAGAAAATCCCAACATCAAGCCACAGCCAAAGGTTAAGCTATACGAACCCAATAAAAGAAATTCCATAACTTGGAGTTAGGGTAGTGATCTTACGACAGGTAACCCGACCTACATATTACTTTTCGGGTGATGATAAGATACTCTAGGGGCCAGAATCATTCCAAAAGTTATAGCCAGAGCCATGACCCTCTCTGTGGATCCCATCCCATGAGATTTGGTGGAAATATAGCCCGTGGGGTAACAATCCAGGTGAGATTTCATCTTGACCTTGAAGTCAGATGTTTTTACAACCCTCTCAGCTTGCAATTCCATACAAGGAATCATATAGATTCTTGTGACAGATCCAGGTCCAACCAGTCAAACTTGCCGTTATCTTGCCCTTGACTCTTATTACCGTTACCTTCCCGTGATAAAGCTTCAAGGAGCTTTGCCTCCAGGGAGGCAATTTTGTGAGACAACACTTTATTGTCATCTTGCCAACAAGCCATAATTTCAACACTCTTTTCCTCCCTATTTCTTAACGCCTCAACTTCATGATTAGCTCAGACCTTCACCTGTTGTAAAATTTTATCAAACCCTAACAGCAGGTTCCAGGAGTCCCATGCATAAACTCAATTTCCTTTTTCAGGGTTCCCTCTTTGGCAAAATAGTCGGAATATAGTTCTTCACAAGCCGCTTTCACTTCTATCAAAGATTCCTCAGGTGCTATCTTAGAGACCTCCAAACTTGCCCAAGCCTCCTTGAGTGAACTGGTAGGAACTTCCTTCCTAGCAGCAGCAGTTTCTACACAAAGCACCCCAAATTTTGCTCTTTCAAATAATAGTAAAGAAGACATGATAATTAAAAATTATTTTGAGGGGAAAGCGTTGAAATTGACAATATATTTTTATTAAAATTTATCTGTTTTTGCTTATATACCATTCAGGGCATATTTTGCTGAAAACCCCTCTGGTTCCTGAATCAAACTATGATTCATATTAAGTGGTCTATGAAATTTGAGTTATCCAAACCTAGATCTTTACCTAAAAGATCCCTGTAATTCTCAGCCTATGAGAATCAATCTACAATGAGAAGGAGTCACCTAACGCCATTCATCTCAATGTATTGATTTGGCATGAAGCTTCCTCAGCTCCTGGCGCCAAACCCCTGTGGGATATACACATTCCAAAACTCAGCTATCAATGTTCCAGCTGGGAACCAGCGGATCAAACCTGAATTCCTAGACATTATTGCCCTTATTTAGTTATATTTGCATTTAATGGTTTTTTGTCTTAAACCCCATTAAAACGCTTTGAAACTTGAACCAGGCACTACCGCGGTGCCCAGCAATTTTCCCAGGCGGCATGGTGGCGCTTCTTGAATCAATTAGGCGGCACCTTGGCGCTTCTAACCTAATGAATTTGCCAAAACGACAATTTTAACCCACAATTTGGGGGTTTACTTTTGATTAACCTTAATCAAAATTCTTGACACAGTCAAGGCAATCAACCAATATAATTAAATCCTCATTAATTATATTGCAATATATTTATTATTTAACCTTCCTGGTCTTTTAAATTTGTTTTTGAGACGCCTACTCTCCAAGATTGATTTGGCTAATCTTGCCTTCTGTTTTTTATTGAATATAGATAATAAGTTTTTAGGAATCTTTATCTGAAAAAATCCAGCCAAACTTATTTACATAAAAAACAGCAAAAAAGAGCAACTTTCTATTTCAGAGTATTTATTTGGTTAAATACTTAACAGTGACTGTTGTACAGTCACAATTCTGTTTGTAGCAAAAATCATATTTAAACATAAATAACAATAGCCAGTGATGTGTTTATAATGAAAATAATATACTGTTTGGAATGGGGTTTAGGTAAATTGGTACACTTTTTGTTGGAGGCTCACTTTTTGATAGCTAAATCAATCAATTGGGGTTTTTGTGTTTAGGGTACCACCTAGTTAAGAGATCCAACCAACAGATGTAGGTGGTGGGCCAGGCAACCAGTAGAGTTCTTGCCATACCGTATAAGGCATCCTCCATATTGACAATCTTAAAATTATTTATGTGACTTTCACTAGTTGAGGATATCTTTTCTGTCTTACATACCTTGATTCTAGACATTGTATTTACTTTTATTATAAGATTTCAAATGGAATTATAGACAATAAATCTAAAACTACTTTTAAACGTGTCAACATGGAGGATGTCAGGCTGTATGAGTGAATCCTGCAGTTGCCGTGAACAAGCTGGCTAATCAGAGTCCAATTTTTAAACCCCAGACTTGGCATGCCAGAGTTACATATTGGCAACCAAGTTTCCCCAGAACTAGATTTAAGCTGCTATTTCCAGAAGAACATAGCTAACTTTTCCCCCAACCATTAATGGTATATCCCACAAGGGCTCTTCATATATACAATCAACAATACACTAATCTGAACTTTATCCTATACCATACCTAATGGGCCTCAAAAGTACCCCACCAGAACAGTGTTAAGAAGAATCCTTCAGGATGGGGCTGCCAGACTAACCCCCCAAGTTAACATGCCTGATCATCTAATGTCTTGGTGCAGGGCTGATTAGATTAAAATCTAAAATTTATCTCTTCTATCTTGCTAATAGCTGCTAAGCCCCCAGATGGTCAACCTTAGGCTGTGAACTCTGAAATCATACACCTCAACTTGCAATGAGATGCATCTGTTGAAAGCTGCTACAGCAGAAAAACTTGGCTGGCATCTTGGGTCAGCTGATATGAGTATGCTGCACCCACATCAAGACTACCTTGTTCAAACTACTATGAAACAAGCCATGTGTATAGTCCTGTTGCAACATCTTTGATTAATCCCTCTTGGGGAGTAAACGCCCTGAGTAGTTGTCAGGGATCCACTTGATAGGAAACAATTTCCCTACCTAGTGGACCAAAGCCCCTAAGTTGAGCCCAGCTATTACAGATCCAATAGGTACCGTGATCATGGCAAGATGGCCTAAGTGGCCCAGATAGGCAAATCTTCCCATCATAAAGCTGAAGCAACCTAGCAGGTAGTATCCCACCACATAGGTTAACAGATAGAATGAAGCATAGGGTCTAACCAGAGAAGGTTTGGTTGGAAGAGGAGTGGAGGAACAATCATAGTGGAATTTACGTCCCCAGTGACCAGAGGGGTATTTAAACCACCAGTGGGCAAGAGACTCCTTCTGGTGAGCATTGTCTGGGGATGAGTTGTGCCAGTCCATAGTTGAAGTGGGGTCCTTCAAGGCTAGCAACACAGGCAAGAAGAAGGCTAGAAACCAGAACAGGAATGAAATTCCTTTCATGGTTTCAAAATAAGAATCAAGAGATAGGTTTGGACAGAGATAGGATAGAAATAATTCTTTATTGTTGGAACAATTAATATTTGTAAGAATTTCTAGCTTAAATACCCCAGAATAGGGGTGGAACCTTTAAGAGATTTGATAAAGGGAAGGTGATTTGAAATGAAGTCTCAGTAAAATTAAGGCTGAAATGGTCATCTTTACCATTTGAATTTCTACCTGTAACTTAATAATATAGATTATTAATCCTAGGGCCCAGAGGAAACAAGAGGAAGCCACAATGTTGCTCACAATTAAGCGGTGCTCTTGAAGAACATGATTGGATATTAAATGCAGAGCCTGCTTCAAGTATAAAATGAGTGGATCAGAGAGCAGCAAGGAAAGTAGAAGCAGCCAATCATTTTTCAAGCGGTAAGTGACGTGTATAGGCTTATTAACACTTCCAGAGGCAAAAAAAAAGTCAGAAATCATTGCAAAATGAATTAAATCATTATAAATATGTACTTTAACTTGAACTATTGTCTTTAAACTACCCATTGAATTAACTTTAGGGTTCCGGGTTTGATCCCCGTCCTGGTCAATGTTTGAATCAGTCAATGATTCCCCACATAATTGGTTGTCTTCAGGGAGATTTAAAGAGGTTAAAATTAGTCCCTTATTAATACCAGATAAGTAGTTGTAGTCAGGGAAGAATTCCCTGATAGTAGTTCACCAAATGAGTCACTGAATGGCTCACCAACTGAACATTAAGTCAGTGGCACCACTATTATTCTCTTAATTTTCCCTTTTATCTTGTTTATTATACTTACCAGAAGTATATACTTGACAGTCTCATTATTTTTGTTTGGTACTTTCCCTAGGAAATTATACAGGCTTTTATAATTAACACATATAAATTGTCAGATATATTGTCATACCTATTATAAATAATGCCTGGTATTGATTAAGCTTTCCTGACTTAGACTTTTCAACCTTCATTGCCACTTCATTCATTTTTTACCCCTTTCAATATGATTAAGAATCAGATAAAAGATTAGCTGAAATCATACAGCACAATATTTTTTAATGGACTAATATGCAAATTAAAGTTGTATCCCCAGATGTGTCAAGGGATTCCCCACTGCTATACCTTCCCTGGGCCCAGTAAAGGACCCCTGCCTCTGTAGATGTTAAAGGGGCCATATCTGATTCCAAGACATGGATTCATCCTTTGTCTCCCTGACATTAGACCAAATAATCTTTACTCTGGCATACAATCAATAGCATGTCCTCTAGTTTCTGGTAGTTCTTCCCTTTTTCAAAGGCTATTCACTAAGCATCCCTGGGATTCAGATAGACTCAAAAGGTAAGTTGTACGTCCAGGGTGGTTCAATCTAAGCCATGGGACATTTAACCTGGTTGATAACTCCACAGGTCAACCTGAAGCCTTTACCAGGTGTAAAGATGTATATAGAAGCCAATAAAGTCATCTGTGCCCCTAAAGAAGCTCAACCCAGGTCTCCTGGCCAGATTCATTCCTAGGCACTATATATTGCTTTCCTTGGGCTGCCATCCAGTTTGGAGCCCCAGCCTCAGATCCAACCCTTTATTCTTTGATCATATCCAACTATATTAAAGTATCCTAATTTTAGACCCTCCCCAGATCCATATTAATTCAAAGAGTAGATTATATTGATAGATGATTCCCCATGGTCACTGCAGAGTGCTGATTGATATTAGGGATGAGTGATTTTACCCCTCCATATAGCGGTCTCTGGTTAAAGGCTTACCCCAGGGAGACCTTCCTGGGGTAATGTTCTCAAGAACCCCCCTGAGCTAAGCTTGGATCAACTCTTCCCTGCAGTCTAATCCACCAGGGAGTAGTTAGACCTGGTTTAAACCTCCTGCTCCTGCTTGATCCTACCCCTTAGATATCTTTTATGCAGCAGTCACCCCAATGCTATATCAATGGTGGTTTGAGCCCTAAGCCAGATCCTAAAGGTCAAGTTCCTCATCCCATAACATCCCCAGATAGTTTAATGGGTACTTTCTGATTTCTAACGCTGATGTCTCTTGAAAAACAGTTGAGAACTTCAATATATAATTTAAGGGTCTTTAAAACAAAATAGAGACATACTTTTGAAGTCTTAGACCAATGTTGTGAGCTTGGAATTGTGTTCCTAGAAATTAAAACGTCAGGACTAAGGTGGGCACCATATAAAATTGTGATAGAGCCCTGTCAATATCTATAAAGGGTTTGGTATGAGGTAGTTTCACCTTTGAACTACAGGTTAGCATTTAGGGGGTTTAGGGGTACAACCCTTGACAGTTTAATAACATTTTCTGGATGGAATCAGACCAGCTAGTCTAGAGTAGATTGAAACCTAAGCCAGCCTGGTTAAGGTCATGGGTTAGGGGTTTACCATCTCTCAACAGATAACATAAAATTCTGGGTATTTCAAACCGGTCCATGGGCTATAACTGCTGGAAGCTCCCAAGTTTGGGGGAAGGGTGCAGGTAAACCCCAATCCGTTCAATGGAGTGGATCTAGCTTGATCCCCTCACTGCTATAGATCAGAGTGTTTAGCCGGACTTGCCTTCCTTTATGAGCTAATCATAAACTATGGTTTTTGCCAGGGGATACTAGTTTTATAACGCCTAGAATCAAGGCCAGAGTTATTTCCAAGCCTCTGGTATGATCTGAAGCCCAGATATAAGGGATGGGGTATGGCCTCCATCTTGATAAACCAGAATATATCTTTTTGGGGAATGTCATCACTGTACCAGAAATCACTGGTAAGCCTAAAAGCTTGGTACCTGTGTATTGGGTTGAATCTCTAAATGGCATCTGGAGGATATCCCTTAATTGGTTGGTGCCACTATCCAACATCCAGATAAGTTCATACAGATAGAGCCAAGATAAAAAAAATCCAATAATTTTTTCAAGTTTTATCATCCATGGGTGGCAGTGGAACGGGTAAACTGGTCAGATCTACCCTTTCTAGGCTGAAGGTGGATGGGGATCTGATTGAGCTCTTTTATTAAAGCTTGCTGGGTTCTTTGTGATACCTGTCAATGATCTGTCACCCTCTATGCTCTGATCTAATTTAACCAATTATAAATCATATCATCAATTACTAATTCTGTGAATACAGGTATGTGATTTATATGGTAAAAGAAGGGGTTGTATAAGCATTTGTCAGCTTTGTTGGAATAAGTTGAAGGAGTTTCAATCTAGAACAGACCACATAATTTTAATGAGTTTTTTAGAAGGAATAATTTGGAAAGTTAAGGGTTGATCCTAGTAAAATATTAGACCAGCATTAAGGCCATTTTTGACCTGTGCACTGGGTTGTTTATCAAGGGAATGACTTCTGGGGGAGAGAGTAGCTGAAGGTATTATGACCCCAACACACAATCAATACAATAATGCATTATAAATTGATTCCCATAGAGTTTATGGATCTCAAATAAATTTGATCTTGTTGCAACATCTTAAATTACTCCCTCTTGGGGAAGTAACATATCAGCAATTCCCCAAGTGATCATTAATTTGATGGCACCTTTATCACTTGCCCATGGAATATGGGGATCAACCCTTTTGATTCCTAAGCAGAACATTGCAGTAGTTTTAAGACCTATGGCAACAAGAAAAAATACTTCAGATTTAAATGAATTCAACTCAGATATAAATGAAATCAAATCATCTGCAAGAAAAACTGATAGAACTCAGGTCTATTGTAAATTTATATGAATTCATTGAGCTCTGATTTCATTTGCAGGTTAGCTATTTTTTTCTACGTCTGAACTGAATTTATTTCAATCTAAAGTATTTTTGCTTGTTGCCATAGGTTTTTAAACTACTGTACCTGGACAAGCCCCATGGCTGTTATGACGTACATGGACAATGTGTGGCTTCTTATGATACTATATAACCCTCAATCTCTGTACTGTAAATCCATAACCTAAAGTAAAAATGCAGAACTGTCAAATACTTGGTCCAAATTTCACATTGCATTTGCAGGGTGTTTTTTTAATTAAATCAAATTCTTTGTATGTTTATTTGAATAGTTTTAATTGTGGGAGCTCATTTACACTCTGAAAATTTCAAGTCAAGCTACATGATTCAGGTGGACAAAAGGGATCAACTGATACCAGATTTGAAGTGTTTGAATCTGTCAGGATTTCTGGATATTGACTAATTAACGGTTTCAACAAAATAACATGGGCCAGCAGTTAATTGCTCTTGGGAAGGGTTTCAACAAAATAATGCGGGCCGCGGGTTGTGGAATCAGTGATCAAATCATATCCTGGCATCAACCTACTTGTGCATTACAATTAATTAATGGTATATGCAATTACTGCTCATTAATTAATCCACCTCAAACCATCACCTCAAACATGCTTCCCATAATAATTACTATTCTAAAACTTTAAATGAATCCTAGAACAAGAGGGCCATCATATGAACTGTCATCTGCATTACATCTAGAAGAGTCCAACATGGACTGAGCCGTCAGGCCAACCACTCTAAGATAAAAGGCTTTGATTCTATTGTATTAGAGGAGCTCTAATTAAGTGAACAATTATCTCTGTGAACTAGTAGCCAACTGCTGGCTAGCTAGCCCTGGAAGTGGCCCAGGTAGACAGAAAGGATACCAAGCTGTAGAAGATGTCAATTTAGCCTTCTGTTAAAATCACCCCAAAAAGGGCCGGGCCTCCTGCTGTGTTGCCCTAATGCTACTTCAGTCTCCTTTAGCGTTGTGAGCTAACTCGGATAAAACGCGGGCAGGCAGGCCGCCTTATAGCCAGTCCATTAGAATAAAAGATTGATGATTTCTTAACAACTTGATGATCAATCCAAGTCTTATTCCCTCAATGTGATCCTCTCTTAAGTTCTATTAGTGGAGAGCAAAAGATGATACTGTTGTCATATAGTATAATTATCTATAGCAAAATATAGAGACAACTTATGAACCTATATCCAGAAGTAGAAAGAATTGTCCCAAATCCTTCAGGCCTTGGGCCCTGTCAGACTTGCTACTTCTGATGATAACAAAATATCCCGGGCCAAAGGTTACACCAAAGTCACATGTTCTCTGTACTTTCCTAATGTTAGAAGACTTAGGATATCAGCTGGTAGATGATAAAATACTATGGTCTGCAATTTTATGACAGAATTCATCAACCATTTTCATTAAGTTTACTCTGTTTTCAAAATTGCGGGACTTTCAAATCTATGAGCCAAATTGCAAATGCATATGAATGCCACCAGTGAACTCAGATATTGATTGCTGGAACTAGAATCAACTTTGAATACACACTGAGCACACTAGGAAACACTACCCCAGATGGAGAAGCTCCACTATAACTAAAATGAAATGAAGATTTTAATCTTGATACCCATGTTTAGACATAAAACTTAACTAAGATGTAAAGCTGTCTAGAATAGGCTCTAGTGAAATAATATACACCTCAAATCACATATATAGAAGCTCTATTACTATTCAAGGCTAAAGAAAGAGAATTCAACAACCCAAAACTAAGCTAAAAATATAAATAAAACACATATTTTTTCTAAAAAGTATTTTTTACTTTATTTTTATGGACAGACTATCCCATTCCTAACCAGCACCTTCACCAGCCTGAAGGGCAGCCTGTCTACAAGGGCGTCTCAGAGGGTCCAAAAATAGACCTAGAACACAACTCAAGGGGAGTGATGCCAACACACAGGCCTTATAAGGCGTCAGCGCCAGTCAACCATCACCCATGTCTCAAGTCAGAAAAACTAGCTTGAATCCAGGCAGAAGCCACTCTCAAGGCCTGCCACCAAAGTCTCCCATGCTAAGGTCATTGGGAATAATGCGGTTACATACACCTCCACTGTGCACCCAGTTGTCATCTGGCCCCTCACTCTGGATCCCACAGTTGCCACTACATGCCCCTTCATTTTTGACAGCTCCTTTGAGCCATTAGCTACCACTGAAGAGCCATCTGCAACTGTGGTGTATTCAACAATTGACAGTGCTGCTGCAAGCAAGAATGATACCACCTTCCACATGAAGGTCCCTATCCTGTGTGCTGAGCCTGATAGCTTGGATGCTGTGGTACCCATCAAGGGCAGTTCTCAGTTGACAGATAGTGGGTGTGGAGCTCTCCTCAACTGCCTGAACAGAGGGATGGCAGCTTGGAATAGTGCGTCCCAATTTGGTGCCACATCCAGATATGTTGGCAACTGTAACACCAAATATGGTGACACCAGTTGAATTGCAAAATTGTCCAAGGCAAAATAGCCAAAACTCTTGCAGCCTGTTCAAACTGACACAATCAAGCAGTGGGTATCCAAGGATTGCCACCTGGACTCACTTGCTGTCCAATCAATACTGGCCACATAGTTTGGGCTTTCTGTTTCAAAAACCCTTGTATAAAAGACAATGGTCAATTTGGGTCTTCTCCTGAAAAGAGTTGGGTATTTCTCCATACAACAAAAACAGCAAGAATACAATCAAGGCTTGCCACATTTATGCTGAGACCTATCTGGCTCTAAAGCAGACTGACAATGTACAGTTCTTCTATATAGATTAATTGTTGTTTTCCTTCTCACTCAGATCAAGGCATGAGTAGTTGAGAAGGGGTCCAAGGATGGTGTAGCACGTTGTGCAAATATATGTTCCCAGACATATTCCATGGTAGCTCTTCTTGGTCCCCGTGGTTTAGACCAATATCAGATGATCAAGAGTTCCCACAACAGCAGGAAAGTCCTTGATTATCTATGGATTGTTAATGAGTACCTTTAGATTAATTATTATGGCATAACCAAAAAATTTGTGCTTGATAATTTTGGGCTCCACAAAGTGGATTTGGTTGTATCTGAGTTCCCCCCATTGACAAAAACACCCAAAACTACGGCCCCTGCCTTGCTGACTGCCCAATGAGACTCCTCTTCCTACCACCATATTTTTCATTTCTGAATCCAATTGAGGAGGTGTTTGGCTGGATCAAGAATAGGGTGAAGAAAGGCCTCCCACAGAATACAGAAGATCTCTTCAATATTCTTGAAGTCAGTCAGTACTTGATGCCACCTGATATAGTGACAGCTTTTTACAGGAACAGTTGGAATTTAAACTGTCTGCATGTTGACATGCAGACAGTTGACTTTAATTTTGCACTTAGGCCAAAGCCTAATAGCTTTTTGCTAAATAAACTAATTTTTTATATTGTATCCCATAGTTGTGTCAAAACTGCAGGCTTGACCTGCCACCAAGGTTCCAACTAAGCAGGTTTGTGACCTGCAATCTGATTATCCGGTCACCCAAAGCCAGACTAGGAAGTCAACTCAAATTACCAAATCCATCAACATGAACAGATGATGATCCTTCACGGTGGATACCTCAATTTGGCGCTTGACTCATTATCAGGATCAAGCCGCCCCCTTCTCCCATCCAACCATGTGATCCCCAATCATGTTCCTGCTATCCATTGATTCACATGAACTATATAATCACTATCTCACAGTAAAGATTATTATCTATCTTCTAAATATTTTTCCCCATGTAACTCTGCTAAAACAGCACAGTTTTGACATTGGTAGCACAGGTAGGTTCTCCATCCTACCGTATCTTGAAAAATTCTGCCTGTTGCCTGCACACGCTGCGGCCAACAAATCCTCAACAGAATTATGTCTGGCCTCCCGCCCAACTGGACTCTGTATACTCCTGGTACCAAGATACCTGATGGTTTTGTCCTCTACCAAAACACGGTAATCTCACTACCCGTCTTCAACTCCCTGTCCGCCCAAGGGTTCTTTCAGGCACCTTCCTTGATGCCACAACCAGCTGAAAAACCACCATGCCCGCCTATATTGCACAAAGACTTTGCAGCACCGCCTTAGAGCCCTTTGCCGGGGCCAACAACAACAACACTGCTGCATGGATCCAGTCTGCTCAAAGCAAGCTGGCTCAAATGGAATGCCTACAGCAATTCTGGATTGCAGAGATTTCCATTTGCCTGACCCACAACGCTGGCACCTGGTGTGACAAGTGGCACAAAGAGCACACTGACAAGAACTGGGACACCTTCAAACAGGACTTCTTGGCAAGGTTTGTGCTCAAGGATACAGCGCTCATGATCATACGTCAAGTAAAGACCTGACCCAGACAGGCACCGTTAAAGAATTCACCCGTGCCTACAAGGAACTCCGTCTTAGTGCCCCATCCAACATGGCCTTTGACACCCCAGCAACACACATCATGTACTATGACGCCTCAAGTTGCAAATGATGAGACAGGTGAACCTGGATCAAGTGACCAACCTGAAAAGCCTGTACCGTGAAGCGGAAAAAGTGGAACAAACATCCAATGCTCTACACAAGGCACAGACTGGGAAACAAGAAAGGCCCAAAGACTCCCATCCAAGCAGGCGCTCCTCTCAACCACCTCCTGGAGGCAACAACAACAACCACAAACCCACGGGTTTGAATGGGAATGGGAATGGAAATAACAGCCAGTCAAATCATACTCATTTCCGTGTCACCGCCACCCAAGGCAACCAAGATGAGGGAAAAGCCCAGGGAGAGTATTAAGCGAGCCACACTCTCCCCACTCAACTCCTGACTTGCCCAACAATGAATACCAACCTGAGGACGTGGACCAATGTCCAATGATCCAAGTATCCTTGGAAGACCTGGTACTGTACACCATCACCAGACATCCCAATAAATTGATGTCTTACCCTTTCTGTTTTTGCAGTTACACAGGCTCAGCACTCCTAGACTTGGGCACAGATCAAACTTTAGTCAACAGCAGCTTTGTGGATAAATTCAAGCTGGCCACTAATCCTTTGTGGATTAAAAACGTGGTCCTGGCTGATAAACACCACATTGCTGTGACAAAGGAAACTGCCCCATTCACTGTCATGCTTGAGAACCTCCACTCCACCATCCAAGGTCCTGTCATTGACTTCCCTAAGTTTGACATTGTACTGGGACTAGACTGATTACAGAAAGACAACTCCAACATGGACTGGGCAACCTCAGTGTTGACCATCAAGCGTGAAGGTGTCAACCACCAGATCTACCTGGACTCTGTGGACCAACTCCTATGCAACCACGTCTTTGTATGCATCACAGAGACTTTGGACAAGAAGAAAAACCTGAAAGCAATTGACTGGGATTCCTCTCAGTATGAAATCATACACTTCAAGGACCACCAGGATACCTCCACGCCTCAAGATCACAACATTGTGGCCTGTCACCCAGAAATCTTTAAGGAGGCGTTACCTGGGCTACCCCCTGAGAAGCACATCCAACACTCAATCCAACTCAAGGAGGCTGTACCCAAGGCATGTCCCATCTACAGGCTGACCCCAAATAAGGACAACACCCTGTGCACCTATCTCAAGGAGGCACTGGAAAAATGACTTATACACCCCTCACAGGCTCCCTTTGGGGCTGCTGTATTCTTTATGGCTAAAAAGGACAGTACCTTACGCCTGGTCACAGACTACTGCGCCTTGAACAAAGTCACCATTAAGAATTGTTACCCATTGCCACTGATTGACAATCTCTTTGACGCCTTGGGAGGAGCCACCGTCTTCTCCAAGATTGATCTAACTGCAGGCTACAATCAGATTTGAATCAAGGAGGAAGACATCCCCAAGACAGCCTTTCACACCAAGTACAGTTCCTACAAATGTGTGGTACTCAACTTTGACATTACCAATGCCTGTCCACCTTTGTAACCTTCATGAACAAAGTGTTTGCACCACACATAGGTAATCATGCCCTAGTGTACCTGGACAATATTATTGTCTTCAGCCCCTCAGTGGAACAGCACCACAAAGACCTGGAGGAAGTCTTTGCAACCTTGGCATGGCACAAACTGTTGGCCAAGCCCTCCAAATGCCAGTTCTTCTGGGAGCAACTACCCTTCTTGGGACACATAGTCTCAAAAGACAGCATCAAACCCAACAATCAGAAGATAAAAGCCATCTGCAAGATGCCACCTCCCAAAGACAAATCAGAACTCCACACCTTCTTGGGAATGGTGTCCTATGTATGGCGCTTCATACCCAACTGTGGAGTCTTGACTGCCCCCTTGCCGCCATAACAGGCGCCAAGTCCAAGTCCGTATGGACCCCCCAACATGACCTCTGTTTTAGACGTCTCAAGGAAAAGCTCACAATAGCACCCATCTTACAATACCCCAAACAAGACAGAGAGTATCAGATAGAAACCAACGCCTCAGATGCATCCATTGGGGGAGTACTACAAATTAAGAATAGTGATGGTGACTTTCTGCTCATAGCCTACAAGTTGCGCAAACTGATGGATGGCAAGTGTCAATACCCAATCCACAACAAAGAACTGTTGGCCATTGTACACTGCCTAGTCAAATGGCACTGTTACCTGGAACGGAAGGAAGAATTCACAGCACTAATTGATCATAAGTTGCTCATCTACTTCAAGACACAAGCAAACCTGTCACACTGCCAAGCGCGGTGGATGGAAATCTTAGAAAGATTTAACATGCTCATCCAATATAAGACGGGACCAAGCTTGCCATGGCAGACGCCCTGTCCCGTCTGTATGTCCACACTTTTAGGGGAGAGAATGGGCTTGACCCAGACTGGCCTCTCCTAGTGCTCCATACAAAAGACAAAGGGTTCCCCACAGGCACAACCAATACTACCAAAGAAACAGTCATCAAGAATGAACACCTCTTCACTGACGTATACAGGACTCTTTACAGAAAAATGTCAGATGGCACAACCATCCCCTACATCCTCACACATCAACAAGTTGATACCTTTCTCTGCTATCACAGGGATCTTGGACATACTAAGAGCCAAAATCTATACAATTTACTAAAACATAAAGCCTGGTGGCCAACCCTATACCGCAATGTCCAAGAAGTGCTAGAACAGTGCGAGGTCTGCAAAAAGTTTGTCAAGAGCAAAACTCTGCTTAAGTCTGTACTCCCATTCAAACCCAACTACTGTTCAAGGTATGGGCTCTTGACATTGTGGGCCCCATTCCAGGAAAACACAACAACAAAAAATACATCATCACAGCCATCAATTTTGCGACAAGGTGGCCAGTAGCCCAAGCGGTGAAAACGCACACCGGTAACAATGTCCAACAATTCATTGGCAAGGAAATAATCAGCAGGTTCAGAAAGCCAGAACTCCTGATAACCAATGGAAGCAAAGAATTGACCTCTGAAGACACCAATGTGTACCTCACCAAGAATGGGGTCAAACACATCATCACAACACCGTACCATCCACAGGCCAATGGACACGTAGAGCAGCTTAATGATAGCCTTGTGCAAGCCCTAGCCAAACTCACCGCCAGGCGACCTGAAGACTGGTATAAACAGCTACCTACTGCATTACTTGAGTGCCAAACCCAAGTGAACAGATCCACTGGAAAAAGCCTGTTTGAACTGGTATACGGCACACAGCCAAATATCATTCAAGCATTGACAGGACCCAAACTGGAAATTCCAAGTCAAGTCCCCCCTTGCTCAGATCCTCAAGTAGTAGAGGCCAACAGCAAACAAGCAGCCAAAAAAAGGAACACTTACAAAAGACCTTTGTCTCCATCTGCCACAGACATGAAGTTGGGGACAAAGTCTGGGTCATGAATGTAGACAAAAGCAAACTACAACCCAAGAAAGTAGGTCCAGCAATTGTTCTAAAGGTAAACAACAATAACACTTACCTTGTGCAAGGGCTTGGGAAACACAAACAATACAAGACCTTACACCACAACCGCCTACGGCCCTGCAAAGCAAGACAGAAACAACAAGAAACCGCCCTGCCTGCCACCAAAAAACAACTGATTCAATATGGGGCTTGGGCTCCTGACAACCTCCCTGACAACCTGCTCTCAGAGGAGGCTGAACTTCAGTTGGGGGGGGGTGTTGGAACCGCAGGCTCAACCCGCCAGCAAGGTTCCAACCAAGTGGGTTTGTGACCTGCAATCTGATTATCCGGTCACCCAAAGCCAGACTAGGAAGTCAACTCAAATTACCAAATCCATCAACATGAACAAATGATGATCCTTCACGGTGGATACTTTGATTTGGTGCTTGACTCATTATCAGGATCAAGCCACCCCCTTCTTTCATCCAACTGTGTGACCACCAATCATGTTTCTGCTATCCATTGATTCACTGTAACTATATAATCATTATCTCTCAATAAAGATTGTTATCTATCTTATAAATATTTTTCCCCATGTAACTCTGCTAAAACAGCACAGTTACAACAGTTGGAATTAATAATTAATGATAAAAAAGCTAATGTTGACATCAATTAAGAATAGGCTTAATTTTTATTAAAGAAATAAGAAGGAAATTACTAAAAAAATGCCAAATTATTAATATATTAATTTAATCCCAACTTCAATAATGAATCTGCACAATGCTAATATAAATTAACAGTTTATTATAATTTTAAAAAATTCATGTAATCTGGAATATCTTCACTTATAATAAGTTGTTTATATTAAATTGGCCCTTTGCTTTATAGTTATTTGGCATATAGTGGGTAAAAAGTTCAAGCTTTGTTCTATATTATATTAGTGGTTTATTATAGCTTTGAAACCATTTAACATGTTCTGGTTAACCCTTAAACATTGGATTAGACTAGATTGTATAGGTTAAAACTGGGACTTATATAGTATCAGTTAAAGTTAACACAAAGAAAACCCAACATTGAAGCAAAAGTGGGACAAGGGGAACAAGTTAAGCAAATACAATGACATAGTTTAAGCGAGATTTAATAGTAGCTCTAGTATAAAAAAGGCCAACTCCAGCAAATTTGCTACCTTCATTGGCTTAATAAGCAAAAGATGTGGCTTAACAATTTCACCTTAAAGAATTTTAAGCTTAGAAGCCTAAAACTTAACATAATAATCATAAAGCTACTGATTACAATATTTAGAACTTAGTTTTTAAAGTTATATGAATATAACTTTTTTATAGCCCAAACACCAAATAGCCTATTTTTAGACTGGATTTTAAGCCCAATCATAATTTAATTAAGATTTATATGTTTTTTACATAGTGATTTTACTCAATAATACTGACTATCTACAAGTCAACAGTCAGAATAAAGACAATGTTTTAGGCCAACTGTTTAGAATCAAAATTTTAATACATGCAAACACTTAAATTGTTGACACTTAACATTTAAATGTAGTTTTGTCAAAAATTTTCTTATTAAAAAGCCTCAGAACTGAATATCTTAATAATTTCAAAGGCTTTTTTTGCATATTCTATATAATAATTATCCACAACTTGATATATTGTCAGCTTTGAATTTCATTTTTCTATACTTTGCTCACAGTTATTTCTCCAGCCCCTTTTCTTTATAGTTAAACCAAAACCCCATCTAATAAGAACCAACCCAATAAAAAACTGCCCAGGACACTGTTAAGCCTAAGGCTTCTTCTCCTACAAAAAAGTGGCTAATAGACGTCTTAAAGAAGATGAACAAAAAGAAAACCCCTCACCTTCAGCTTCTGAGAAGGGCTCTGATGATGGTTTCACCCCCCATAGCAAGTATGAGTCTGAGGGAGATAAAATCTCATCAACAAGCAGAAAAGAAAGACAAGCTTCAAGCCCTCCCCTAAACCCTCCCCTGGTGAACACAAAGATGATGAGCAACATGAGTACTTTTCTGGTTTTAACGCGCTCTTCCTGGGGTAGGACATGCCATTTCAAAAACAGCATCTCAAAAAACGCCATCTCAAAATACACCATCTCAAATTTCTGCTATAACAATTTACTAGTAAAAACAAAATTTTGATTTACAGCATTTTGACTAAGAAAAAACAGGTTTAAAATTTTAGATTTTTTGAACTCCAAAAACTACCCAAAAAATTCCCAAAAATAAAAATCCAAAAAACATTTCTAGGCTTAAAAAAACCTCAGAATTCCAAATCTGCAATAAAAAATAGGGTTGATTTAGTAGCAACATAGTTGCATAAAGTCCAAAAGTTAAAATATACACAAAAATAACCATTTTCATCTATTTTAACTATAAAATATACTTTAAAATAAGCAAACAATTATACCAAATACTAAATAAAACTAAAATAATGATAAGAGTAATGGAAAGAAGAGAGAAGATAAAGAAGACTTTTATTGAGGAAGGATCATACATTGGTTGAAAGAGCAACTGAGATAGCTTGGAGATGCTCAAGCTTGCTATCCTTGGGATATTAGGCAAGGACTACCTTGCTAATCTCTGTATACTTTTCACCGCTTTGGTTTGCTTGGGGGATCATCCTTGGTCTTCATACCTGATTTAACAAGTTGGGCAGAGATGGCTTGTTGAGTCTTGAGATGGATCATGATTTTGTTGAACTTGGGCTTCTGAACCCGGACCCTTGTGACAAATTGACTATGCCACCCTTCAAGAGAAGAGGTGGTCTCAATTAGGCCATCCTTTACCTGCTTAAAGCAGTTCCACCGGATTGAGTCACCACCCTTTTTAATGTGGTGTGCTCCTTAAAACACTCCAACCCATTGAGTTTCAAAATACTCTATGAATGGAGCAAAGGCTGCCTGGTTGGCAATAATGTAGGGATGGCAGAGGAGGGTGTTGTAGAAGGCTTTTGTCTCTTCCTTCTGCACAAGGACAAGGGCAGCAAAGCAGTTGAACACTTCCTTTGCTTCCTTTGTGCCTTCAGTGTAGACCAGCTCATGAAGTGCAGAGCACTTTTGAAGGCGGCGGCAGAGTGCCTGCCAAAAGTGAAAGTAGCATCCCTGAGGGGAGCTCTTGAAGACTCTAATAAAAGCATTGGCCTGAGCCTGCTCAAAATCTACCACCATGTATTCATGGTATGGAAGGCTTTTGGGCTTTTTCTTGATTGGGGTGGCTTCCTCTGACTGGGCCTTTTTCTTGCGCCCTCTAATCTCCTTTTGCTCCTCTTCAATAGTTGGGAGGATCTCATTAACTTGGCCTTTAATATTGTTAGAGCCTGGACATAATTTTCCTGCTTCTTATTTGGGAGGAAAAAGAAGATCAGGGGAAGAACAAGATTGCCGACCTGCCCATGGATATTCCAAAGCTGGCTAAAGAGCTTTGGGCAGTTTGATAATGTTCCATCTGCAAGCCAGGTCTTGCATTTTAAAAGATTGTGAAGATCCTGGGAGATAGCAAAGCAGATGATCCGCTCTGGGGCATGTTGCCCATCATTGTGAAGGAGAAATCTCTCTTCATGTAGTGAAAGCTTTTGCTCTTCAGTTGAAATCAACTAGTCAATTGATGTAGCACTGACGCCTTCAGTGCTCAGAGCATATCTCTGGTCAGTGAGATATCTCTGAAGTTTTGAGAAGCCACCAACAGTTGCCAGTTGGGTATCATTTAGATTAATGAGCACATTGTTTACAACCTCAGTTGCAGTTTGGTCTTTGGTGGTTGGTATGACCTGGCAAAGAAACCAGCGGATCAGTTGATACAGAGGACCAAAAGGCTTGGCACAGTCATGCCCAATAGTCAGGGCTTTAAAACAAGTGAACCCATAGGTGGTAGGTCTAGCTGGACAGCCAACGTTATCACATTTGAAGTGATGCTGACAGATGGGCTTCTTCTTGTTGTTGCAGCTGAAGCTGTAGTCCTTGTGGACAAAGCCAGCACCCCCTTTCTTTGTCATAATTGAATAGCTGACAGGGTATTTGGCTGGCACAGCAAATGTACCATTTCTGTTGCATACATTGTGGATTGAGTTAAGATCCCAGAGCTCAATTGGCTCATCTTCAGGAGCACCAGGCTCAGGATCCTGCTCTTCTTCATCCTCAGGCTCTGAAGTGGGGTCAGAATGGGGATTGAAGTTGAACAACTTCTCTTGAGGGTCTGACGGGGAGTAAACAAAAGGAGAATGGGGAGGGGTTGGGCTTGTTTCCTCAGGCTCTGGTGAGGGCGTAGGTGTCTTGGGAGGAGCTTTACCTTTAGCAGGCTGCTTTTTAGGGGTAGTTTTGGCCTTGGGAGGAGTGGTCTTGCCTTTGGAGGCCTTGGACGCAGCTTTGCTGATGGACTTGGGAGGCATCTAAAATTGAATTAGTATCAAAATATGAACAATTTGGGGGTTGTTTTTAAAGAGAAAAACAAGAATGTTTTTAAATAAAAGTATCATTTTTTACATAGAATTGTAGAGGAGATCAAATAATATATACTATCAAAATTTCAAGGTTTTTTTTGAAAAAATATTTTTTTATAAGTAACACAAGTAGGCAAAACTTTGAGTTTTGACTGAAAACTTTCTCTCAAGATGGCGTTTTTAAAGTGACGTAATTGAGGTGCTGTAGCTCAATAACATAGTGTTTTTGACCATTTTTATATTAAATTTAACAAATTTACGGTGGAGCTACCTCAACAAGGCCAAAGAGTAAAACTTGAATTTATCAAAAACTAGCTTCTACAACTGAGGTTGAAAAGTACCCAGTTGTTTAGAGGAGATCAAAAAATATATATTTGCAAATTTTCATATATTTTCTTACAGTTTTTATTAATGTTGGTTTTGACGTGAAACTGTACTTTTGAAAAGTGGAAAGCAAGAATTGCGGTGGAGGAATTGATATAGCGTAGCCTGGCGTCATAGGTAATTTCCCCTTATTTTCCCCTATCCATTATGCGTATCAAATCAATTGGGTGATGTGAAGCTTGGTGGAATTTGAAGTGACATGAATCAGAATGGCGTAATCACCCTCTTCCATATTAAAATCACTATTAAAATATTTTATTGATGAAACCCTTATCAACGTATCCATGTATAATAAAGTTATAAATTACATATAACAAAACTGGTTTTTTTTACCCAGCAAGAACATCAAAGAAGGACTATCAAAGTGGCGTCTATTTAGGTTGTTCTTATTATAAGTGTCTTAGATTAATACTATAGGAACATCTTCTGGAACTATACCACAGGCTTTATTTTAGTTCAGGTATAAGCTTATTTTAGTTTAAGGTAAATGGCGTAATTCAAAATGACGTAAAGTCAAGATGGCGTAAACATGCCCCACACTAAGTGTTTTCATATGTAAATAAAGTTAGTGAAATAAGATTTAATTAATCTGACTCAAAGTGACGGAATTGGGATGGCGTAAATTTGAGATGCTGTATTATAAAAGAATATGTAATTTTAACTATTTTATTGTTTATTTTATTTTTTTGTGATTCAAAATCACTAACACAATAAACACCATCTCAAATTAAATTTGAGATGGCGTTTTTTGAGATGTTGTTTTTATAATGGTGTGTACTACCCCTCCTGGGTCATGGGATGCAATAAAAGCTCACTTTATTTTCAATATTAAGGGCTCCTTCAAGATCCCAAAGAAATCCACAAAATCCTCTCCATTAATGTCAGTCAAAGGTGGCCCACACATGGTCAGTGATGGCTATGTGTTTAAATGCAATAATCAGAAGCAATAAAGAAAGAACAAATATTTCACATGTGAATACAGAAGCTTCCCATCACACCTAAATACCCAAGGTTGGGACAAAGGACCTTAGAAAAGGGGGAACATACCTGCATGCCTCTAATACTTTGATCAATAAGCTTCTCAAATGGTACCTATTCCAAATGGTACCAATATCAAAAGACATCAAACCAACTCACCTGGCTGTAAAGGCCACCAATCACTTGAGCAAAGGGAATCTTTAAATTGTCCATGACCATTAATAACTTCTTAATATATCTGTGATAGGCGCCAAGAGCTAAACTCAATTGGAAAAGTGTGTCCCAAATAAAAGACCTGGTAATTACTCCTGAGTTGCAGATGTCCCAAGACAATGAACAGTTCCTTCTTCACAATGATGGACCTGGTGCAAAAGAAAGGATAATATTTTATGCTAACTATAAGAATCTAAAGCAACTGCGTCCACTGAGACTTGGCTCTGTGATGGGACATTTGCAAAATGTCCTAAGTTATTTTATCAGCTGTGGGTAGTGTATGCTCAAATTGATGATAAATTCCTCCCCTTTGCATATTTTCTTCCTGTAGCCTCAGAGGAGATATACCTAATAGCATTCAAGATTCTAAAGTAGGGACTTAAATCTATTCTCACTGAGACTGGAAAGAACCTTGGTCCATCAACAAGGGACAATCCTGATGATGTTGATGAAGATGAATTCACCCTAGCTGCTGAAGAGAAGTGACACAATAGAGTCCTTGACCCCAAAATAATTATCATGGATTATGAGACAGCCCAATACAATGCCTTTATATAAACCTTTACTGGAAAGGTCCAAGAGTTTTTCTTTCATTACCAACAAGCTATTAATAGAAACCTTAAGGGCAAGATCCTCTTCAGCTCTTTCACACAACAAGATACAACTGGTAAATGCAAGTTTCTGATCCAGAAGTTTGTTGCTCTTGCATTTATTAACCCTGAGCATGTTAGCCAATGATTTGGGCTTCTCTGGAATGACCCTTATGCTTTGAGCCATGAAGCTGAGTTCCAACTCTTCTTTGACTACTATGAGCCACAGTGGGTGGGGCGCAAGGTGGTCAGTTGCAGGGGCAAGCCAATAGCAAAGACAATCTGGAATTGATATCAAGCTTTTCCCAAGGATGACATGAAGATAATATGTTTATGCCAGACCTCAAGGTTAGATGTTAAGTCTGCATTTGGTGTGAATCCTAGATACAACACCTTCTTTGAGCACCTTAAGACTGAACAGGGGAAGACTGGCTCCTCCCTTTGGGATATGTCAGTAAGGGTTCCAAAGAGGAGAAAACAGCACAAGGCTAGTTTTACAAAGAGCAGATAAAGAAAGCTTTCAAGAATAAGTACAAGCTATCTGATCTTGGGGAGCAGATATGAAAAATTGCCACTGTATCTCTTGTAACAAATCTCCAACTTAGTTTATAATAAACATTTTTGAATCTTTATGATATTTTATTATGTTTATTTTAATTCCAAAACTAATATTATTACTTAAAAAGATAATATAAAATAAAATGGTAGAAATAATCAATAGTTTTTATAAAGGATTTTTATGCTAGATCCTGGATTATCTAGCTTAGATAGTTGTTTTAGTACTAAAGTATATGTAATTTTGGGTTGCTATTTTATCAACTATTTTTAAATCAAGTATTTATCTTTAGTTTTTTATTTAATATAACTTATTTTTAAAATGCTTTTTTGAAAAATAATTTAAGCACTTTTTATATGGTAAATAAAATAATTCTATAATAAAAACAGTTAATTTCATAATAAATTGTTTAGAAATTTATTTTTATTATATTTTTCAATTAATCTACATTAATTTTTTATTTTTCTCTTGGATTTTATATAATCATATTACCCTAAAAATATTTGGAGCTTAAAGATTTACTAGTTAAAATGTTCAGCATTTGGTTTTTTGCTTGTTAAAAACGTGTCAACTTCCAGTAGGCTACATGATATTAAACTTTATCTAGACTTTTCTAATGTGTTGACCTGGGTATAAAATTAATTTTACAATTCAACATTTATACATTCAACATTCAGACAGTTTAAATGATAGCTGTTCCCAACCCATGTGGGTTACCACTGCTTCTGGGCGCTTCACAGGGCCTGCCTCAGTATGGATCACCAACTGGGCCATTCAAGAGCACAAAGTTACTTGGTCCACCTTCAGGGATGCCGCCAGATCCTGCTACAGCAAAAATTTCTTGCCTATTGTAGTAGGAACCCCTCTACTTGCTATCAAGCATACAGGCAGTGTCCCTGAATACCTTGCAGCCTGGTAGCAAGCACTTGCCACGGCAACCTCCAGAATTAACTCATACAGAATGGAACATCCTCCATGTTGACAATTCTCTAAAACATTTTTCTTATTTTCAATATTAAAAGTTATTTTTTCTTGATAAAATAATTGACACTGATAATAGAAGCAATATTTGATTTTTATTTTGAGCTTTTAATTGAAATTATAAAAGATAAAGCAAAAACAATTTTTGAAATTGTTGACATGGAGGATGTTCCATTCTGTATGAGTTAATTCTGGAGGTTGCCCTTGCCACCTCTCCTAAAGCCATCACTGACAGAAATGCAATACTACTCACCCTCATTGCCAATGGGCTAAATCCCCACATCTGTAAATAAGTTCCTGTAGGGTGCTGCACCTATGTCAATGATTGCTACAAGGCCATTGTGGAAGCCAACAACCAGGCCTCTGTGGGATTCCAAAGATCAAAAAATGCCCCCAACCTTGTCCTGTGCCCGTTAGCACTCACAATCAAGTAGGCTGCCACCATCTTGTCAGCAGGAAATTGAGACCAAGCACCCCTGCAAGGGGGGAGCCTCAGTTGGCTCAAATTGAGGATTCAGGGGAAAGCTGGGGGTTGTAGATACAAGAGGTTCTTCAACCCTTCTTGACCCACTATGGGGTTCCTGTCCACCAGTCCTCAAATTGTGTCCTATATTGTAGCCAGGGACCAGCTGGAAGGGGTTGTCATTCTCTAGTAAGGGAAAATGTATCTTGGAAATATGTATAGGGGTCAAATAGGCTTTTATTCACTCTCAGAAGGAAGATCCCCTTAGAAACCTTCTGGTATATGGCCCAGGGGGTCAATGAAAAAATATGGATTTGGGAAATACTTGGAGTCCTCCAACAATATCTTGGACTCTTTGTACTTTGTCTTGGACTCCTGCACCTTAGTCTTGGACTTCTGCTCCTTAAACTTGGACTTCTGCGCCTTGGAATTAGACTCCTGTGCCGCGCTTAGGATCCAGTTCCTTATTCTTAGGCTCCTGCTCCGTTATCTTGGGCTTCAACTCTATTTATAGCTCCAGTGGCCTTTATATTCCACTTGTATCAGTCCAACCAAGTTCCTGCTGGTGATCAAAATTCTTCCAAAAACCTCTTGGTAGAAACTCAAAAGGCCTCAGAAAGATTCTGTCAAAGACCCAGAAAGACCTCCAAAAAGATCTTCAAAAGATCCTGTACCTTTCCGGCAAGCCACCTTCTTATAGTGTCCTTTTCCCAACGGTTCCGCCTTTAAAATGGCTTTCTTCATAAGCTTAAATGATTGCCGCTCACTTTTCCCTATAATAACTTAAGCTTACATACTTACTTTCTCAAAAGCTTAAAGTATTAATTCACTATTTCCTTGCTTATACTTTAAGCTTTTGGCTTCCAACCAATCATTTTCATCAGGAAGCCTGCCAGAACTCAACCAATGAATAACAACGCAGAAATAGACCATTTCTGAAGTTCCACGGGGATCCAACTATGAAAATAATTTCCACAGTTCAAACCGCTCAAAGAAACAACTCTTTGCGCGCCAAAGCATTAACTGGTCCATTATTCTGGCACCAGTCTTCCATGCATTCAACCTAAACCAATATAAATAGTAGAATACTATTTAAACTGTTCTTTCTGGACCTCTTCAACGTTTTCTCCATATATTTACAAATCTTGTAAAATCTAAGGAAAACGTCCCACCAAAACAACTTTGTATCCAGCTCTCATAGCAACATATCTTTTTCTATCCTAGGAACTTAATACATAGATATCTTACCCACACTTCTATCCACATCCCTTCTTGATTTTAATACTAAACCAAGGCAAAAGATTCCACATCTTCCCACTTTGGCAAATCAATTCAGCAAAATCTTGGCTCATTTCTCCGGACCACTAGTTCTTCATCACCATCTTCTGATCCTTCAGCCAGCTCCTGTATCATTATCAACTAATCCTGCATCATAATCTTCAACCACATCTTCCAGATCTTCAGCCTTATTCTCTAAACAGTTCTTTTCAGTCTCCAACAGCTCAGACCAGTCATTAAATGGCCTATCAGTCCTCTGGCTACTCCTTTATCATACCAGCTACTTCTGCATCATGATATTTGAGCCCTTCCACATATCCTCACTAGGAACCATCTTGGTTTCACCTACACAATGAACCATCTTGGTTCCCACAATTAAATATGAATCAACAGTCCGTCAACTAGCCTTCACTATGATCAAACAGTCCCTCTCACTAGTCTTCTCTGTTAATTCCATGAACCACATTGGTTTTTTATCTCAGTCCACGTTACCAGAACTTGTAGACCCAGGCATGAGTCTACATTGAACTGGAGTTTGACTGGGCCCTTTCAAGTGGCACTCCACTTAGACCATTCAACCATAGATTAATGTCTATGTGTTGTCTATAATAACCCAGGTGATTAAGTCTGGGTTTTCAGTTGCAGAGTAATCAGCTCTACTTCCCAGAGGCCTGATCACACCAAGTTCTGAAGCTGCTTCCCCAAGAAAACCGCCTTGGTGACACCTCCAAGCAAATCTATACCCTCCAATGCTCACTTTGGGTTCTCCCCCAAAGCTCCCATAGGGGCATAAATGAGGACACCCTACCAGTCCGTTAGGTAGGATGCTTGCTCACAGACCTCATGTAAGTGTATCAGGGTACATAGAGCCCTCAGAGCTCTTCCCCTCCCTGGCAGCCTGTGTTACCCGCCAGGGGTCCAAAACCTTCTCCCCCCAGACAAACAAAGTTCCCTGCTTGCTATCTCAGTCTTCACCCTTATGCAGCCCCAGTTCCCTGCTAGGTGAAGAACTATAGCCCAAAGCATCCAATATCTTCTGCTGGGTGGATGCAACATCTGCCTCTGGTAGTCATTTTTTACCTCCAGCCAGGCCTTACTTACCCTACTAGTATTAGGTTACCTACTAGGCCTCTACCTGCAACAAACAACCAAAATTTTGCTTGGCCAACATTAGCCCCGCCTGTAAACCACCAAACATGTGGATTGGCACCCCCACACTCTCAATCTCTCCCTGCCAAGAATCCCTGCAACTACAGCAGGAATAAGGTGGAGACCCTAGATGTGCTCTAAGTCCATAATGACATTCCTGTCCTCCAAGCCAGTCATTCATCAAAAAAAATCACCTGATTAGCCTACCTAATTTTTTTCCACAAGAACAATCACAAACTTTTGTTATACACTGGGACCAATCACACCATGTTCAACCAGGAATTCACAGACTCCCAACAGTTAGATTAAGTACCAAGTCAATTTAAAGCATTACATGTGGCCAACCCCCGCAGATTAGCAATCACCCACAAGATAGTACCCTTCTCTGTAAGAATGGGGACATCCAAGTTATGCTCTCTGGGCCAATAATGGCAGGGCTCAGCCACAATGTTATTGTTGGTCTCAACTGGCTCTGACATAATTGACCATATATTGAATGGGATACCTCTGTGATCACACTCAAATGAAACAGGGTAGGCTTCCAGATCTACCCTGTTAAAGTGAGCAAGACGCTTCATGACACTGTGTTTGTTTGGCTTACAGAGACTGGAACCTAAAATTTCAAAGGGGGAAAGCTGGACTTCAACCAGTGCTCAGTGGAAGTCATTTGCTCTGAACCCACTACACCTCTCCCCTCAGTCACAATGCTGCCACCAGCATTAATATCACTTCTTTAGGAGTACAAAGACGTCTTTAGAAAAATGCCAAATCAACTGCCCCCTCTAAGAGAAATACAACATGATGTCCAGTTACAAGGGTTGTTGTGATGTGGTTTATGTAAACTAGCCATTACTGAAGTCAATACCTCCCATCAATTAGACACAAGTGCAAAGGATTGAATTACTCTGTGGTTTGGATGAACAACTAGTCCAGTTGACCAACAGATCTAAACTCAGAGGGTTATTTAGCCCATCAAACAATCATACCAATTGATGGGCTGAGAACCAATATGATCTGAGGTGAAGCCTGATCAGAGGATCAGTGGCTTAAGATTAATCACAAATCTCCTATACAACTCTTCCCTTTTATTATTAAATAACTAATTGATATTACATTAACTATACATTTATTATACACACTAGACAGAGAGTTATCTTAGCTTAGTCTTTATTAAAACATAAGTCATAATTGAGTTAAGTGAATAACATCAATCACCACACCATAGCCAAATTTACAACAAGAGTTGCGATCTAATTATGACTCCTCTATTGCTTGACACCCAAGAAATATAAGACTCTCTGTCAACACCTTGTGGACGCGCTAAATAAGGGCTTTATCTGCTCCTCCCTCTCACCATATGGGGCCGCAGTCTTTTTTGTAGCCAAAAAAGACAGGCCCTCTGCCTGGTAACCAACTACTGTGCCTTAAACAAGGTGACAGTCTAAAACAAGTACACCTTGCCGCTAATTGATGACCTATTTTATACTCTTGTGGGTTCAAATGTCTTTAGTAAGATTGATCTCACTGCAGGGTACAACCAGGTCCGCATTGCGCCTGGGGACAAGTCGAAAACTGCTTTTGCATGCGGTACATGTTGTTTGAGTGTTGCATCATGAATTTTGGAATGACCAACGCTCCCTTCACCTTTGCCATGTTGATAAACAAAGCATTTGAGGATCTGATTGAAAAGTGTGTTTTTGTGTACCTTGACAGCATCATTGTCTTCAGTCAAGACCAAACCTTACACCTCTAACATAGCCGTGCTGTCCTCAACATCCTTTATAAAAACTAATTAAAGACCAAGCCTTCCAATGCAAATTCCTCAGGCCAGAGCTCCTATTTCATTGGGCACACCATCTCTGCCCAGAGAATAAATCCCAACCCTGCCAAAATTAAGGCAATCACAAGTATGCCACCCCCACCAATGTGGGTCAGGTGTGTACATTCTTAGGCATGGTTGCCTATGTGCGCAAGTTAATCCACAATTGTGGAGAACTTATTGCACCTCTCACTGAGCTCCTAAACACTAAACAGTGCTTTCATTGGACTCCTTCCAGAGATCAAGCCTTTGGAATGTTAGAGCAAAGACTTACAACTGTGCCCTTATTGCAATTCCCCAATTGGAACCGCCAGTACAAACTCAAGACTGATGCCTCTGACAGAGCCATAGGGGGTGTGTTACGTGTGGAAACTGACAAGGGCGTCTTATTCCCTGTGGTATATGAATCCAGGAAGCTCACTGACTCAGAACAACATTACCCAATTTATGACAAAGAGCTAGCGGCAATTGTGCACTGCATCAAGAAATGGCGCTGTTACTTGGAAGATGCCACCTGTCCTCCCCGTGTCCTGACGGACCACAAGTTGCTCCAGTACTTCAACATACAGTCCCACTTGACACGCCACCAGGCAGGCTAATTCAAGTGTCTGTTCCCCTACCAGTTGCGCATTGAATACAAGCCTGGGAAGGAGTTGGTCACAGCTGACGCTTTCTCCAGGCTGTATTTAGTGTCCATCATGGTGGATGACAGCTTAGACCCAGACTGGCACATGCTCTACCTGCATACTGAAGCCACTTGTTACAAAGGCCTCAACTCTGTGACTATTTACAAGCTGAAGGACAATGAAATCCAGTTCACCACTGATGCTGGCAATGTCTGCTGCCAGGTAGAGACAGGTGAGAAGACGCCCTACATTCCCACCACACAACAGGGCAACACCATACTACATTATTACTGCACCTTAGGTCATACCAGAGTATGTAACCTCTTAAAAGTCATGAAGTGTAAGTCTTGGTGGCCCTGTATGCGCCAGGACATCCTGAACCTCCTTAAGAAGTGTTTCCTGTGCAAAAAGAACATGTCCAAACCTACCCCGCCCAAGTCAGTTCTGCCAGTCAAAGCCATGGAACCCTTCAAATAGTGGGCTTTTGACATTGTAAGTCCCCTACCCAAAGACAAGCTGGGCAAGAAGTAGATCATCAGAGCTATTGACTAAATTACATGTTAGCCCACTGTGTGGGAAATCACACTGCCACAAACATCACTTGATTCATTGGCAAGGAGATTGTGGTGCGCTTTGGACGCCCCAAACGTCTTATCATATATGATGGACCCAAACTTGCAGATCATGTTATGAAAGCATATTGTACCAAGAACGCCTCCAATGAGTGGTCACAACACCATACCACCCCCAAGTCAACAGAAGTGTAAAACGCCTGAATAGCTCCCTGTTATAACTAATTGCCAAGCTCTTTCAAAAGCACCCAAACACCACCTGGACTGAACATCTCTCCACTGCTCTACTTATTCTACAAGCCATGATCAACTGGGTACAGATTTCAGCCCCAGCACCTTGGCCTTTGGGACTCCTGATGATCTGACAAGGAAGGAACAAGGAAATTTATGGCCCATAGCTCCTGATAAACCTCCCCTTTTAATCACCCCCTCCCTGAGTCATTAGCGTGCCAAAGCTTCAACATAGAGCAAGAGCAGATCAAGGGAAAACTAAACACATTAAAGCAAGGTATGCTATGGTTGATCCTGTCTACACCCTTAATCCCAACTCAGCCAAACTTTAACCCAACCTTCTTGGGCCCTTCAAGGTAGCTGATGTCTACAACAATCACATTTATCAGCTTGAAGATGCCCAAGG